>OZ024796.1:49229921-49584921 GCA_964017045.1 Omphiscola glabra | reverse complement strand
GACACCAACACCACGGGTGGATGGGACTCGTTAACATTGGACGGCAACTCATCTGACACCAACACCACGGGTGGATGGGACTCCTTAACCTTGGATGGCAACATATCTAAGAGAAGGTGAACTCTTAATTCAAACTCGGAGATGGGGTCCCGTAGACGTTTTGACATGGACACAAGGAAAATTCCGACAACTCCTGCGACGTAGAACGCACAAAGAGCACCGTGAAACTCACACACACTGCTGGTCATCTACTGCATCCTGGTCTATTTGCAGACATCTTGACTAAGTCATGCCATTGGAACGAATAGGCAAGGACGAGAGAGTGAGGCTGACGAATTGAGCAACTCTCCACTACTTAAAACAAAATACAGCTCAAGTCCAGGCTACTGCTCAAGTCAAGGCCACTGCTCAAGTCAAAGCTACTGCTCAAGTCAAGGCTACTGCTCAAGTCGAACGTTGCCTCGGTCATCTTCGTCAGCGACGAACGATCAGCAACAACAAGAGCAACATTGACAACAACAAGAGCAACATTAACAACAACAAGAGCAACATTAACAACAACAACAGCAACATTAACAACAACAAGAGCAACATTAACAACAACAAGAGCAACATTAACAACAACAACAGCAACATTAACAACAACAACAGCAACAAACCAATTCAATGAATGTCTTTGGTTACCTGCACGGACTGTCACAGCGACATGAAGCGTCAGTGGCGTCAAAGTTGTACTGGACTTCAGAGACGCAGGTCAGTTCTGTGGAATGCAACTTCTAGCGTAACTATAGCTGAACAAAGACATGTGGGAGTCGTGGTCCCATCTATCAACGGGGCCACAATTTACATTTAACAAAGGGACCATAAAGTACATATAACAAAAAGACCGCCAATTACATCTAACAAATGCGCCACAAATGACATCTAACAAAGGCGCAACAAATGACATCTAACAAAGGCGCAACAAATGACATCTAACAAAGGCGCCACACATGACATCTAACAAAGGCGCCACACATGACATCTAACAAAGGCGCCACACATGACATCTAACAAAGGCGCCACACATGACATCTAACAAAGGCGCCGTAAATTAAATTTTTAAAAGTTAATTATAAAAAAAAGTTTGCTAAATTACAACTTTGATCCCTCCTTCGATTAGTTAATTTTATTAGCAAGGAATTATTGAGCTACTATCGACATGGCAATTGATTGTTTTCCATAATTGATATTGAACAGTCAAACATTTTCTCACAATTTTTAACTCTAACCTTACGTAATACTAGCGAAGTAAATCATAAAACCAACAGTGTTTCTTTCAGGCAGCTCTCGGGGCTTGGGGGGAGGGGTGGAATGCCCCTCACACCAGAGCACGCCAAGTGCGGTGCACCCCACACCCACCTCACCCCCCCCCCTCCGGAGGGAAACGTGCACAAAGATAAAGAAACATTTTAAGGTATAAAAACAAGAACGGAATTATCATGCTTATTTTTTTAGTGTAATTATTTAAAGAGTTTTCGATGGTTCCTTTCATCCATAACAACTAGTGAAATAGTGGGGAACAATGGGAAGCGTTCATCTCAATATCTTTGATATTGTTCACATTAAGTCGAAACAATTGATATTAATTCAAATTAGGTCAATATAACTGATATTGTTCTTATTAGGTCGATATAACTGATATTGTTCTTATTAGTTCGATATAACTGATATTGTTCTTATTAGTTCGATATAACTGATATTGTTCTTATTAGTTCGATATAATTGATATTGTTCTTATTAGTTCGATATAATTGATATTGTTCTTATTAGGTCGATATAATTGATATTGTTCTTATTAGTTCGATATAATTGATATTGTTCTTATTAGGTCGATATAATTGATATTGTTCTTATTAGTTCGATATAATTGATATTGTTCTTATTAGTTCGATATAACTGATATTGTTCTTATTAGTTCGATATAACTGATATTGTTCTTATTAGTTCGATATAATTGATATTGTTCTTATTAGTTCGATATAATTGATATTGTTCTTATTAGTTCGATATAATTGATATTGTTCTTATTAGGTCGATATAATTGATATTGTTCTTATTAGGTCGATATAACTGATATTGTTCTTATTAGGTCGATATAACTGATATTGTTCTTATTAGTTCGATATAATTGATATTGTTCTTATTAGGTCGATATAATTGATATTGTTCTTATTAGGTCGATATAACTGATATTGTTCTTATTAGGTCGATATAATTGATATTGTTCTTATTAGTTCGATATAATTGATATTGTTCTTATTAGTTCGATATAATTGATATTGTTCTTATTAGTTCGATATAATTGATATTGTTCTTATTAGTTCGATATAATTGATATTGTTCTTATTAGTTCGATATAATTGATATTGTTCTTATTAGTTCGATATAATTGATATTGTTCTTATTAGGTCGATATAATTGATATTGTTCACATCATGTCGATATATATTGGATATTGTTTACATTAAATAATCTATATATGATAGCGTTGATATTAGGTAGATATAATTGACTTATTTGTCCAAGTGCTAAACATTTGAATAGTAATAACCATAATGGAATTTCAGACACTGCATTGACTGATATAGTATATGCAACTAATGCAAACCTGCATTTTGACTATTTTTTTAAAATGCCAAAATTGCCAGGTGTGACTTCTCAAGCATCTCCCCCCCCCCCCCTAGCTTTCGCTTGGGAGGTATAGGCCCCTTCGATGTCTGATTCCACCCCCGCCCCGGGCACCTTGTCTGAAAGAAACACTGCCAACCGATACGCCTCTGGATCACAGTCTAAATAGTTTGGCGCTATGAGAAGACACATTCAAAAACAGACTCAATAGTTTGGCGCTATGAGAAGACACATTCAAACACAGTCTCAATAGTTTGGCGCTATGAGAAGACACATTCAAACACAGTCTCAATAGTTTGGCGCTATGAGAAGACATATTCAAACACAGTCTCAATAGTTTGGCGCTATGAGAAGACACATTCAAACACAGTCTCAATAGTTTGGCGCTATGAGAAGACACATTCAGACACAGTCTCAATAGTTTGGCACTATGAGAAGACACATTCAAACACAGTCTCAATAGTTTGACGCTATGAGAAGACACATTCAAACACAGTCTCAATAGTTTGGCGCTATGAGAAGACACATTCAAACACAGTCTCAAGAGTTTGGCGCTATGAGAAGACACATTCAAACACAGTCTCAATTGTTTGGCACTATGAGAAGACACATTCAAACACAGTCTCAATAGTTTGGCGCTATGAGAAGACACATTTAAACACAGTCTCAATAGTTTGGCGCTATGAGAAGACACATTCAAACACAGTCTCAATAGTTTGGCGCTATGAGAAGACACATTCAAACACAGTCTCAATAGTTTGACGCTATGAGAAGACACATTCAAACACAGTCTCAATAGTTTGGCGCTATGAGAAGACACATTCAAACACAGTCTCAATAGTTTGGCGCTATGAGAAGACACATTCAAACACAGTCTCAATAGTTTGGCGCTATGAGAAGACACATTCAAGATTCCTTACGTGTGTCGTTGGCGCAGGGTGGAAGGTCGAGTGGATTCTGCAGGGCATCGTTGAGTTCAAGTCTTGACACGTCGTAACAGCGGCACGTGCTTCTGACCAGTTCCTGCTCGCATAATCTCTGGCACGTCTGCAGAAGTAGAAAGCTGGAACGATCTAGTTTTACATGATGACGTCATGGTCAAACCGTAAGCAAAGTCAATCTAATGCTTCAAACCCACCCCAACCCGCCACCCACAGAAATCGATAAATATTTGTGATAAAATTTAGACACTATCATCACATATCGTCACAGACTCATGACCCCCCCCCCCCCCCCACCTCCAGGAATCGATAAATATTTGTGATAAAATTTAGACACTATCATCACATATCGTCACAGACTCATGACGCCCCCCCCCCCTTTTTTTCCCCATTTTTTAAGATGCTTGACGTCATTCGCAGATAGCCTCTAACAGCATGGTATCTCAAACAGAACAAAAGATTGATCCCAAGAAACTATCGGTCAGTTAAGTAAGAAATGACCCGCAGGTATCTTTTCGCTCACCACACAACATTCTATTTATGACACCTATTTAGGCTCATCTTCGAATACTTTGACATTTAGCTAAGCTAATATTTGATAGGCAGAGATATATGATAGGCAGAGATATCTGATAGGCAGAGATATATGATAGACAGAGACAGAGATATCTGATAGGCAGAGATATATGATAGGCAGAGATATCTGATAGGCAGAGATATCTGAAAGGCAGAGATATCTGAAAGGCAGAGATATCTGAAAGGCAGAGATATCTGAAAGGCAGAGATATCTGAAAGGCAGAGATATCTGAAAGGCAGAGATATCTGAAAGGCAGAGATATCTGAAGGCAGAGATATCTGAAAGGCAGAGATATCTGAAAGGCAGAGATATCTGAAAGGCAGAGATATCTGAAAGGCCGAGATATCTGAAAGGCAGATATATCTGAACAGGCTCTGCGGGAAAATATTTTGACAAAGACAAAAAAAAAACAGAACAAAAAATCCAATAATAATTTTATTAAAAAGAAAAACACAATTAGTGTCGCAAAACAATTACTGTAATTTAAACTCGTGAAAACATTAACAAAAAAATTCAACATTTATCTAAAATTGATAAACCATAAAAAAAACAACTATATACTAGATTAAATTGAAAAAAATACTCACGTTTCTAGAGTACGTGACGTTGTTGATACTCTCAAACGTGGCAGTTGATCTACAAGGGCCGTAAGGCATACCAAGGCGGGTAATCTGAAGCTGGAACGGATTTGAACATTGAGCAAAAAGAATTGTGGGGCAACATTGATGTAGGGCAACATTGATGATCAGCCTATTTTTAAATGCATCTCTTAAAAGTTTTGCAGTAACGGGTCGTGAGTTTTACAAACGGTTCAAATAAAATTAAAATTTTTATACAAATTTGAACTATATTAAAATTAGACTAGAAATAAAGAATATTGTTGAATCAAATTAATGCTACAATTAAATTACCACGCAAATATATTTATACAAATTCGTAACACGAATGAGGCCTATTTTTACGTCCATATCCAATTATTGTAAGTACAATTTGTTGTACTACATCAAACTGTGACAATCACAGCAAGTTTTAAATATAATATGAAATAATACAACAAAAAACTACTTTATTACACTTTATCAAATTTTAAAAATGTATATGTATATTTTTTTTAAAAATCACTTCTTCCCCTTCTATTCTGAAATAAAATTAAAGTGAAGTAACTCTCGCATTGTCAAATTAATAATCGTACTTCCCTTGTTATGTTCAGTTACTTCCGGCGCAATAGAATTCCCCAAACTATATTTTTAAAAAAAACTTTGTTATAATATTAACAGATGTATCGTTAGATTTGCTATGAAACCATGATTTCAGATATAATAACTGATGTATCGCTAGATTAGCTACGAAACCATGACATCAACATACAAGGAGTAAGACGCCTGTTAGTAAACTCAAATAAAGAGAATAGTTCTGATGTATCGTTAGATTAGCTATGAAACCATGATTTCAGATATAATAACTGATGTGTCGCTAGATTAGCTATGAAACCATGATTTCAGATATAATAACTGATGTGTCGCTAGATTAGCTATGAAACCATGATTTCTGATATAATAACTGATGTGTCGCTAGATTAGCTATGAAACCATGATTTCAGATATAATAACTGATGTATCATTACATTAGCTATGAAACCATGATTTCAGATTGCTAAAACAGCTGGTTGTATTAATGACAAGCGCACTATTTCAGGTGTCAAATTTAACACTTTTGGGATTTCACCATTCGCAATCCGATGACAGTCTGAGCTCCGGCCGTGATGGCTATGCCGTCGTCGGCAGGAAATGGAATGGTTCCTTGCTCGTGAATGGCAACCTGATATCCCTTGCCGTTTGTAATTCCTGGAACATACTCGTCAGTTTCTAGGAACAGGGTTAATTCCAGGCCTTACAAAAAGAAAGAAAGACGAACGCTAGCACATTTAATTTGAACGATTTCTTAAGGAAAGAAATGTGATTGTATTTTAAAGAAAAAATATTAAATTGAACCAGAAACAATAAACTAACTACATGAAACTAACCACAACCCCGCTTGTAGCCAACCACATGAAGCTAATCACATGAAGCTAACCACACAAAACCATGAAGCTATCAAGATGAAGGTAACCAAATGAACCTATCCACACAAAACTAAGCACATGAAGCTAACCACATGGAACTAACCTCATGAAGCTGAGTACATGAAGCTAACCACATGAAGCTAACCACATGAAACTGACCTCATGACGCTAAGCACACCAAGCTAACCACATGACGCTGACCCCATGAAGCTAACCATCTAATTATCTCCAGTTAGACATCGAATCGTAAAAGACGTGGTCATCTTGACCAGTCTGTAAATGCAAGAACCTTCATGCCAACCCTTTTTCTTTGAAGATGTGTCTGTCCAAATTTTCTACTCAACATTTGAACTTACCTCCGTCCGGGCAACTTCTTCGAGCAATAAACATTGAGTTCTGCAGCGTATAACAGCTACCGTAGCTACCCGTGTGAACGCGCGTGAAATTCCTGTCAGAATTCAAACTTATAATCAGCAAATACTCATTAAGTACACGAAGAGCTGTGGTCACTAAATACACGAAGAGCAGTGGTCACTAAATACATGAAGAGCTGTGGTCACTAAATACATGAACAGCTCTGGTCACTAAATACATGAAGAGCTGTGGTCACTAAATACATGAAGAGCTGTGGTCACTAAATACAAGAAGTGTTGTGGTCACTAAATACATGAAGACCTGTGGTCACTAAATACAGGAACAGCTGTGGTCACTAAATACATGAAGAGCTGTGGTCACTAAATACATGAAGAGATGTGATCACTAAATACAGGAACAGCTGTGGTCACTAAATACATGAAAAGCTGTGGTCACTAAATACAGGAACAGCTGTGGTCACTAAATACAGGAACAGCTGTGGTCACTAAATACATGAAGAGCTGTGGTCACTAAATACACGAAGAGCTGTGGTCACTAAATACAGGAACAGCTGTGGTCACTAAATACATGAAGAGCTGTGGTCACTAAATACATGAAGAGCTTTTGTCACTAAATACATGAAGAGATGTGGTCACTAAATACATGAAGAGCTGTGGTCACTAAATACATTAAGAGCTGTGGTTACTAAATACAGGAACAGCTGTGGTCACTAAATACAGGAAAAGCTGTGGTCACTAAATACAGGAAAAGCTGTGGTCACTAAATACATGAAGAGCTGTGGTCACTAAATACAGGAACAGCTGTGGTCACTAAATACATGAAGAGCTGTGGTCAATAAATACATGAAGAGCTGTGGTCACTAAATACATGAAGAGCTGTGGTCACTAAATACATGAAGCTGTGGTCCCTAAATACATAAAAAGATGTTGTCACTAAATACATGAAGAGCTGTGGTCACTAAATACATGAAAAGCTTTGGTCACTAAATACAGGGAAAGCTGTTGTCACTAAATACATGAAGAGATGTGGTCACTAAATACATGAAGAGACGTGATCACTAAATACACGAAGAGCTGTGGTCGGTAAATACATGAACAGCTGGGGTCACTAAATACATGAAGAGCTGTGGTCACTAAATACAGGAACAGCTTTGGTCACTAAATACATGAAGAGCTGTGGTCACTAAATACATGAAGAGCTGTGGTCACAAAATTCATGAAGAGCTGTGGTCACTAAATACAGGAACAGCTGTGGTCACTAAATACATGAAGAGATGTGGTCACTAAATACAGGAACAGCTGTGGTCACTAAATACATGAAGAGCTGTGGTCAATAAATACATGAAGAGCTGTGGTCACTAAATACAAGAAGAGTTGTGGTCACTAAATACAGGAACAGCTGTGGTCACTAAATACAGAAACAGCCGTGGTCACTAAATACATGAACAGCTCTGGTCACTAAATACAGGAACAGCTGTGGTCACTAAATACAGGAACAGCTGTGGTCACTAAATACACGAAGAGCTGTGGTCACTAAATACAGGAACAGCTGTGGTCACTAAATACATGAACAGCTGTGGTCACTAAATACAGGAACAGCTGTGGTCACTAAATACAGGAACAGCTGTGGTCACTAAATACATGAAGAGCTGTGGTCACTAAATACAGGAACAGCTGTGGTCACTAAATACATGAACAGCTGTGGTCACTAAATACATGAAGAGATGTGGTCACTAAATACATGAAGAGCTGTGGTCACTAAATACATGAAGAGCTTTTGTCACTAAATACATAAAGAGCTGTGGTCACTAAATACATGAAGAGCTTTGGTCACTAAATACATGAAGAGCTTTTGTCACTAAATACATGAAGAGCTGTGGTCACTAAATACATGAAGAGCTGTGGTCACTAAATACATGAAGAGCTTTTGTCACTAAATACATGAAGAGATGTGGTCACTAAATACATGAAGAGCTTTGGTCACTAAATGCATGAAGAGCTTTTGTCACTAAATACATGAAGAGCTGTGGTCACTAAATACATGAAGAGCTTTGGTCACTAAATACAGGGAAAGCTGTGGTCACTAAATACAGGAACAGCTTTGGTCACTAAATACACGAAGAGCTGTGGTCACTAAATACAGGAACAGCTGTGGTCACTAAATACATGAAGAGCTGTTGTCACTAAATACAGGAACAGCTGTGGTCACTAAATACATGAAGAGATGTGGTCACTAAATGCAGGAAGAGATGTGGTCACTAAATACATGAAGAGATGTGGTCACTAAATACATGAAGAGATGTGGTCACTAAATACATGAAGAGATGTGGTCACTAAATACATGAAGAGATGTGGTCACTAAATACATGAAGAGATGTTGTCACTAAAAACATGAAGAGATGTTGTCACTAAATACATGAAGAGATGTGGTCACTAAATACAGGGAAAGCTGTGGTCACTAAATACATGAAGAGATGTGGTGACTAAATACATGAAGAGCTGTGGTTACTAAATACATGAAAAGCTTTGGTCACTAAATACATGGAAAGCTGTGGTCACTAAATACATGAAGAGATGTGGTCACTAAATACATGAAGAGATGTGATCACTAAATACATGAAGAGCTGTGGTCACTAAGTACATAAACAGCTGTGGTTACTAAATACATGAAGAGCTGTGGTCACTAAATACAGGAACAGCTGTGGTCACTAATTACATGAAGAGCTGTGGTCACTGAATACATGAAGAGCTGTGGTCAGTAAATTCATGAAGAGCTGTGGTCACTAAATACAGGAACAGCTGTGGTCACTAAATACATGAAGGGCTGTGGTCACTAAATACAGGAACAGCTGTGGTCACTAAATACATGAACAGCTGTGGTCACTAAATACATGAAGAGCTGTGGTCACTAAATACAGGAACAGCTGTGGTCACTAAATACATGAAGAGCTTTTGTCACTAAATACATGAAGAGCTGTGGTCACTAAATACATGAAGAGCTTTGGTCACTAAATACATGAAGAGCTGTGGTTACTAAATACATGAAGAGCTTTGGTCACTAAATACATGGAAAGCTGTGGTCACTAAATACATGAAGAGATGTGGTCACTAAATACATGAAGAGATGTGATCACTAAATACATGAAGAGCTGTGGTCACTAAATACATAAACAGCTGTGGTTACTAAATACATGAAGAGCTGTGGTCACTAAATACAGGAACAGCTGTGGTCACTAATTACATGAAGAGCTGTGGTCACTGAATACATGAAGAGCTGTGGTCACTAAATTCATGAAGAGCTGTGGTCACTAAATACAGGAACAGCTGTGGTCACTAAATACATGAAGAGCTGTGGTCAATAAATACATGAAGAGCTGTGGTCACTAAATACAGGAACAGCTGTGGTCACTAAATACAGGAACAGCTGTGGTCACTAAATACATGAAGAGCTGTGGTCACTAAATACAGGAACAGCTGTGGTCACTAAATACAGGAACAGCTGTGGTCACTAAATACATGAAGAGCTGTGGTCACTAAATAAAGGAACAGCTGTGGTCACTAAAAACATGAAGAGATGTGGTCACTAAATATATGAAGAGATGTGGTCACTAAATACAGGGAAAGCTGTGGTCACTAAATACATGAAGAGCTGTGGTCACTAAATACATGAAGAGCTTTGGTCACTACATACAGGGAAAGCTGTGGTTCTAGTTTGAAAATCACATAAATACTCTTTGTCTTATGATTGCCGAAATAACATTTGAATTTACGGTAGTCTATCAAAGAAGAAAGAAGACAGTGCCTTACGCTTGGTAGCACTTCCTGCCAGTGAACGAGCACTGGAGCAACATGTCTTGGATCTGATGGCCAAGTAGATCTCTAGTCGATCTGGAAAATTAATCAATTTACTTAACATTTCTTTTTTAAGATTTATAATTTAAACATAACAAGTAAAAATAAAAAAATATGTCATGTTAAACAACTGCTCTGATAAGATCAAATAAGATAAGATAATATAATATAAGATAAGATAGATAAGATCAGATCAGATACGATCAGATAAGATCAGATAGATCAGATAAGATCAGATCAGATAAGTTAAGATAATATAAGATCAGATCAGATAAGATCATATCATATAAGATAAGATAAGATATAGTACATATTGATTTACAGCACACATTTAAATACATATTTTTAACTAAGACAACAATTTACAACTATAACAATTGAAACACAAGACATCTAAAGTATTTCTCAAGCGTAGAAATCAGCCATGCATGAACTCCATTTAGATTTGGTTACCGCTGGGGGGAGCACGCTGGTAAAGTCGTGCAGACTGGGGAACAAAAGAATGTTGATATCTTTGGGTGCTAACTTTAAGAGAAAGAATTCGCTCTGGTCGAGCTGATCTTATGTATCAGTGTATGAAGAGGATGAGATGTAGCATCCACAATTTTTTTTTAAGTTTGACAACAGCCCTTTTTTTTTCAAATAGTTCTTCAAGTGAAGGATGTTCAGTTTGTAAGATTTTACAGATTGGTGTTTCCCTCAAGTATGATGAGAGAACGAGGAACAACTTGGGTCCATATCAACTAGGGTCCATAACAATTCGGGCACATTTAACTTTTGAAATGAATGGTGAAGAGTGACGCCCACTTATACGTTTTAGTAATTGTCACCAATTAATGTGTTCACTAATTGGAAGTGAATTGTAAACAAAAATCACACTTCATTTATAGCAAGAGCGCGAGCAAGAGCCGACACGTTTAATTGGTCCATCTGTGTGCGTGTTTCACTAGCGACATTGATAGGCTAGTGGGCTCCAACATCGAGTCGTCTTCAAAAATTAGAGAAGCCACATTTTATGGACTAGCATAAATAATATAATTTACTTGAGAAATATACAAATTAAAACATAATCATTTGCTAAAAAGTGATCACAAGTCATTTTAGTGACATTAAGTGTAATATTTACATTGTGATGTTAATGGAAAATGTAATACGTGCAATAAGCCAATAGTTAAAGGGAAAGGGTGATACATTATAGTGAGGTTCAGAAACTGAAGAATTGAAATTTAAGTTATTACAAAATGTTGGTCACGAGTGTTGCGTTGTTTTCATAATGTCAGAAATACAATCAGAACTTTATAGAATAGTTGTGCAGCTTTGTACAGCTATTGTATATAATAGATGTGAAGCTCTGTACAATTATTGTATAGAATAGATGTACATCTTTGTACAGTTTTTGTATAGAAACGTTGTGCCGCTTTATACAGTTTTTGTATAGAATAGTTGCTCAGCTTTGTACAATTTTTGTGTAGAATAGATGTACAGTTTTGTACAGTTTTTGTATAGAAACATTGTGCTGCTTTGTACAGTTTTAGTATAGAATAGATGCGCAGCTTTGTACAGTTCCCTTGTAGCAAAAAAAAAATTAGAAAAGATTTTGATGAATTTAACATCAAACAAAATCCACTTAACCAGATGTTGACGCCAAAACTTCCGTTAGGAGTCTACCTTCGGGGAAATGGCAACAATATGACGGAGTCGCCATTAATGACGGAGTTGCCATTGATGACGGAGTCGCCATTGATGACGGAGTCGCCATTGATGACGGAGTCGCCATTGATGACGGAGTCGCCATTGATGACGGAGTCACCATTGATGGCGGAGTCGCCATTGATGACGGAGTCACCATTGATGGCGGAGTCGCCATTGATGACGGAGTCGCCATTGATGACGGAGTCGCCATTGTTGACGGAGTCGCCATTGATGACGGAGTCGCCATTGATGACGGAGTCGCCATTGATGACGGAGTCGCCATTGATGACGGAGTCGCCATTGATGACGGAGTCGCCATTGATGACGGAGTCGCCATTAATGCATCGGATCAACTTTCTCGAAAAGATATTTTTTTAAATTTTCAATTAGACAGAATTGAATCTATTTTAAGTAACAGATCTGCTGCCTGCAGTGACATTGCACACATATTTCCTACTCCTAATGTGAAAGACTCTAAGACGTAAGTTCAAGAAAGTGCTAAACAATTTAAGAAATATTCACCGAAAATTTTGATCTCGATCTTAAGTGTGCACTTTACAATTTAATTTGTACTTCCAACAAAAGCAAATGTTAAGCAATATAGTGTTGCCCAGTCAGGTAGACATTACCATGGTAAGCAGTCTAGTGTTGCCCAGTCAGGTAGACATTACCATGGTAAGCAGTCTAGTGTTGCCCAGTCAGGTAGACATTACCATGGTAAGCAGTCTAGTGCTGCCCAGTCAGGTAGACATTACCATGGTAAGCAGTCTAGTGTTGCCCAGTCAGGTAGACATTACCATGGTAAGCAGTCTAGTGCTGCCCAATCAGGTAGACATTACCATGGTAAGCAGTCTAGTGTTGCCCAGTCAGGTAGACATTACCATGGTAAGCAGTCTAGTGCTGCCCAGCCAGGTAGACATTACCATGGTAAGCAGTCTAGTGCTGCCCAGTCAGGTAGACATTACCATGGTAAGCAGTCTAGTGCTGCCCAGTCAGGTAGACATTACCATGGTAAGCAGTCTAGTGCTGCCCAGCCAGGTAGACATTACCATGGTAAGCAGTCTAGTGTTGCCCAGTCAGGTAGACATTACCATGGTAAGCAGTCTAGTGTTGCCCAGCCAGGTAGACATTACCATGGTAAGCAGTCTAGTGCTGCCCAGTCAGGTAGACATTACCATGGTAAGCAGTCTAGTGTTGCCCAGTCAGGTAGACATAACCATGGTAAGCAGTCTAGTGCTGCCCAGTCAGGTAGACATTACCATGGTAAGCAGTCTAGTGCTGCCCAGCCAGGTAGACATTACCATGGTAAGCAGTCTAGTGCTGCCCAGTCAGGTAGACATTACCATGGTAAGCAGTCTAGTGCTGCCCAGTCAGGTAGACATTACCATGGTAAGCAGTCTAGTGCTGCCCAGCCAGGTAGACATTACCATGGTAAGCAGTCTAGTGTTGCCCAGTCAGGTAGACATTACCATGGTAAGCAGTCTAGTGTTGCCCAGCCAGGTAGACATTACCATGGTAAGCAGTCTAGTGTTGCCCAGCCAGGTAGACATTACCATGGTAAGCTGTCTAGTGTTGCCCAGCCAGGTAGACATTACCATGGTAAGCAGTCTAGTGTTGCCCAGCCAGGTAGACATTACCATGGTAAGCAGTCTAGTGTTGCCCAGCCAGGTAGACATTACCATGGTAAGCAGTCTAGTGTTGCCCAGCCAGGTAGACATTACCATGGTAAGCAGTCTAGTGTTGCCCAGTCAGGTAGACATTACCATGGTAAGAATGCATTTCAAGATGTACACAAAAATTTTTTTTCATAATAACTGAGATGAGATATTGTTAAAATATTTAACAGTGTACTAACAATGGTTTTTGTAAGTGCACTTGTGTGCACAGTGATATATGCAATGATTTTTACAGTTTTAAACTGATAATTTTGGAGTAGGTCTGTGAGGGCCTAAAATTTGAAGAGCCTTGGTCATCTCGCTAGCTAATTCAGGCCATGTTCCTACCTTAAAAGACTCGGTCAGCTTGCCAGCTAATTAGAGCCATGTTCCTAACTTATAGCCTTGGTCATCTCACTAGCTAATTCAGACCATGTTCCCAACTTACTCATTCTGAGCGCTGAAGAGATCTTTGAAAAGCTCCAAATCTTGACTGGAGCTTGAGCTGTCTGACTGAGCCTCCCAGCAGCTGCTGCAGCTCTAAGAGAAATAAACAAGAAACTATATTTAATCTGATCGCAACATTCATCAACTCGACATGGAAACTTACAGTCAACAAAATTATTGTAATGAAAGAAAAGTAATATATAAGTAGGATTTAAAATGATAGTGCTACACTACTCAAAGTTTTGTGAAAAGTTGTTTACTATATGTTTGAGATCCTCCATACCTATTATTGTCTTAATTGAACAAAGATATATTACAATGTAATTTCAATTTTTATAGTTACCTGCATAAATATTTTAATATGCAGTTTACACAATAGAAAGATTTAATCCTCCCCCCCCCCACCACCAATGTAAATAGTGTTATGAAATTGACCTAGGGTAAAAGTGTAGCAAGAACTATGTTTGCAGACATCGTACTACTAAGCACTATGTTTGTAGACAGTGTACTACTAAGCACTATGTTTGTAGACACCGTATTTAGCACTATGTTGTAGACATCGTACAACTAAGCACTATGTTTGTAGACATCGTACTACTAAGCACTATGTTTGTAGACATCGTACTACTAAGCTCTATGTTTGTAGACACAGTACTACTAAGCACTATGTTTGTAAATATCGTACTGCTAAGCACTATGTTTGTAGACATCATACTACTAAGCACTATGTTTGTAGACATCGTACTACCAAGCACTATGTTTGTAGACACCGTACTACTAAGCACTATGTTTGTATACACTGTACTACTAAGCACTATGTTTGTAGACACTGTACTACTAAGCACTATGTTTGTAGACACCTTACCTTCTGAAAGAAAGAGTCCGCAGCCTTGCTCCTGGTGTAAGATAAGTTTGAGTTAAGTGAAATATCATCAATAAAGTTTCCAGTTCTATACGACTCTCCAGATGAACTGTAAACAAAGACAACTACATCGTAAATGAGTGGACAACATAGACAGACAACAACATCTTAAATAAGTGGACAACATAGACAGACAACTACATCTTAAATGAGTGGACAACATAGACAGACAACTACATCTTAAATGAATGGACAGCATAGACAGACAACTGCATCTTAAATGAATGGACAACATAGACAGACAACTGCATCTTAAATGAATGGACAACATAGACAGACAACTGCATCTTAAATGAATGGACAGCGTAGACAGACAACTGCATCTTAAATGAATGGACAACATAGACAGACAACTGCATCTTAAATGAATGGACAACATAGACAGACAACTGCATCTTAAATGAATGGACAACATAGACAGACAACTGCATCTTAAATGAATGGACAGCATAGAGAGACAACTGCATCTTAAATGAATGGACAACATAGACAGACAACGCATATTAAATGAGTTGACAACATAGACAGGTAACGACATCTTAAATGAGTGGACAACATAGACAGACAACACATATTAAATGAGTGGACAACATAGACAGACAACGACATCTTAAATGTATGGACAACATAGACATATAACTACATTTAAATGTGTGGACAACATAGCCAGACAACTCAATCTTAAATGAGTGGACAGCATAGACATACAACTACATCTTAAATGAGTGGACAACATAGACAGACAACTACATCTTAAATGAGTGGACAACATAGACAGACAACTACATCTTAAATGAGTGGACAACATAGACAGACAACTACATCTTAAATGAGTGGACAACATAGACAGACAACTACATCTTAAATGAATGGACAGCATAGACAGACAACTGCATCTTAAATGAATGGACAACATAGACAGACAACTGCATCTTAAATGAATGGACAGCATAGAGAGACAACTGCATCTTAAATGAATGGACAACATAGACAGACAACGCATATTAAATGAGTTGACAACATAGACAGATAACGACATCTTAAATGAGTGGACAAAATAGACAGACAATACATCTTAAATGTGGGGGCATAATAGACAGACAACTACATCTTAAAAGAATGGACAACATAGACATACAACAACATATGTGGATGTGTGGACAACATAGACAGAATTATACATCTAAAATAAGTGGTTAAATTAGACAGACAAGAACATCTTAAATGAGTGGACAACATAGACAGACAACTACATCTTAATGTGTAGACAACATAGACAGACAACTACATCTTCAAAGTATGGACAACACAGACAGACAATTACATCTGTGGATTTGTAGACAACATAGACAGACAACTACATCTTAAATGAGTGGACAACATAGACAGACAACTACATCTTAATTTATGGACAACATAGATAGACTGCATCTTAAATGTATTGACAACATAGACAGACAACTACATCTGTGGATGTGTGGACAACATAGACAGACAACTACATCTTAAATGAGTGGACAACATAGACAGACAGCTACAAATGAAATGACTACAACTACATCTTAAATGTATGGACAACATAGACAGACAACTACATCTTAATTTATGGACAACATAGATAGACTGCATCTTAAATGTATTGACAACATAGACAGACAACTACATCTGTGGATGTGTGGACAACATAGACAGACAACTACATCTTAAATGTATGGACAACATAGACAGACAACTACATCTGTGGATGTGTGGACAACATAGACAGACAACTACATCTTAAATGTAGGGACAACATAGACAGACAACTACATCTGTGGATGTGTGGACAACATAGACAGACAACTACATCTGTGGATGTGTGGACAACATAGACAGACAACTACATCTGTGGAGGTGTGGACAACATAGACAGACAACTACATCTTAAATGTATGGACAGCATAGACAGACAACTGCATCTTAAATGTTTGGATGCTTGCGTGTTGGACAGAATGGACAGATAACTTCAATGTAAGGTACAGGTGATTTGTGTGCTGGACACAATGGACAGAGCGAGCTTAACTCCCTCATAAAACATGCAAGTCAAAGAAAACAAGTGGGCCTCTAAAAGTAGGGGACATTATCTGGTGGTAATACAGGTATCACAAAATTATTCTTCATTTTGTTTTCATGATGTATATGTTCTCTTCTCTAAACAACGGGTTCTCAAACATTTGGAAATGCTTATATAAAGAAGAAACTACCAAAAATCCTATATCACCATGTGTGTAATATGGGAATTTTATTTAACATAAGGACTGGGTATGAACATTTTATGAGATTTTTTTGACATATGTTTGTACAGAATGGATCAACATATTAAACTACATATCTAGAGATCGTCTGCACCTTGTCACGTATTGCTTTTATATAGAGCAGGGTAAATGTATGAGTGGAAACATATATTACATGTATATGAAACAACACTATCGAGGCCCATCAGACATGTACCGTTACCGGAAATTTGTTTGAAAGAAATTTCGTCGACGAAAAATTGATCGAATGTAAATTTGGTGGAATCCTTTTTTTCAGTTCACGGGTTAAAATTTCGTCAAATTTCAAATTTTAACGCAGTATACTATATAGTAAAACAAAATAATGCATTCAAAATTTTAACGCAGTATACTATATAGTAAAACAAAATAATGCATTCAAAATTTTAACGCAGTATACTATATAGTAAAACAAAATAATGTATTCAAAATTTTAACGTGTGAACTGAATAAAAGAATCGACCAAAATTTCTTTTCGATCAAATTTTCGTCGATCAATTTTCCGTCGACGAAATTTCTTTCAAACATATTTCCGAATTCGGACATACACATTGTATCATATAATAAACAATGTTGATTTAAATTAAGAATTATAACTGATTTTCTTGTCTGAAATTTTTACTTTTTGCATGAAAGATGCCAAAATTTAAGTATATTTTGCACATTTTGGAGAAGGAAAAAAATCTCAAACCTTTCCTGATCAACGTACTTCTCCTATTGTAAAGATACCAATGATGCTTGAAAACATACCTGTTTGTATACTCAGGTACCCAGTTCTTTGCTTTCTGCATCTGCTTCTCTGGGTTCATCGAGTCAATGAGGTCACGGATATCCTTTGATGCCTTGTTTTTCTAGGTCACAAAGACAAGGCGCATACATTCATTCATAAATAGCTTAACCCTAAAAAAAAAGTTTTTCAAAAGACGCGTCAGGAACATTTAAAGTCGTTAAATAATTACATGTCATGCACGACTGATCACATCTCTATTCTTAATAACATGACTGTATTGTTCTTACTGTAATTCACGAAATGTACACAGAACTGACTTAGAGAAACTGCAACACATCCTCATGATGTTGATATTACAGATGGTGATTGCTGGGAAACTTACCATGGGCATCCTCATGATGTTGATATTACAGATGTTGACTGCTGGGAAACTTACCATGGACATCCTCATGATGTTGATATTACATATGGTGACTGCAGGGAATGGTAGGTTACTGAAACTCAAGCCGACTTGAGAATGTTTGGTGTAGGCAAAGAAATTCGAAAGCAAACTGAAACAGACCGAATAGAAGATTGATAAGTCTGTCTGTCTGGCTGCCCGTCTGTCAACTGTCTGGCTGCCCGTCTGTCGACTGTCTGGCTGTCCGTCTGTCAACTGTCTGGCTGCCCGTCTGTCAACTGTCTATATGTCTAGATGCCTGCCTGTCTATATGTCTAGCTGTCTCACACTCTTCTTCTGTTTGTCTGCCTCTCTCTATTTCAACTGTCTGGATGTCTGTCTAACTGTCTGTATGTCTAAATGCTTGTCTGACAGTCTATCAGTTTGTCTGTTTGTCTATATGGCTGTCTGTCTGTCTCTATCTCTTGCTCTTTTTCTGTCTCACTATTTTCTTCTGTTTCTCTGTCTCCCCCCCTCTCTCTCTCTCTCTCTTTGTGTCTCTTTCTTTCTTGCTTTCTCTCTCCCACTCATATATATCCACTAATGTCTTTTAACTGTTCTATTGCATGTAGCTATTGGCTGTAGCTATTGGTAGCCATGGAATTATTGGTGTAATTTTATTAATATATTTTACTTTACATATATACATTCCCCCCTCCCCCACTAAAGATGATGCCCCCACACCAGTTACGCTATGTGTTGGAGTACATTTAAACTATCCAATCATTGCAACACCGCTTCCAAATTATTTGTGTAATTTTAGATTATTACAAGTATTTTAATGAAATTTCTGTTAGTGTTATTTACAATGATCCAGAACCTGACCCCTTACAAGTGATGAATGTGTTGTTGGTCCCTTTATGTGTTGGTTAATTTGCGTTTAAAACCGTCTGCCCAGTGTTAATTCAGGCCAGACATTGAAATACCTTTCATACGTTAAACCAGTGGTCCCCAAACTTTTTTGTCTCGTAGACCCCCTTGCCATGTTTTTTCGGTTTTGTGTAGACCCCCTGCTTACTTGATATTACCTGCTAGTTTATAATATTTCTTAAACAGTTTCATGTTTTTAAAATTTTTACTTCATATTATGTACTGTTATTATTTATGTAGGAAGGTATATGTCTTTATATTATATGGTATTATTATGCAAGTAAATAGGTACTATCTGTGTATTTGAATTATTCCATTCATAAAATGCCAAAATAGAAGTCATGACACGTTTACATGAGATCCACTATCGTTGACCCCCATTTTCATTTCATGGACCCCCAATTTTTTTCTCGCTGACATGGACCCCTTGCAAGCTGTCGTCGACCCTGGGGGTCGATATAGAACACTTTGGGAATCACTACGTTAAACTAATATATGATTATGAAGAAGTAAACAAAAATGTTATGTTACAAATGACCCTCCACTACCTGTACAGGTGATATATCATAGCCCCGATGGCCGCGGCCAGCAGAAGTGACCACACAAACTTCACCGTGGGGTTGGTGGACGAGTTGATGAAAGGGACGCCATTCAACGACGTCTGCTCCGCAAACTTGGACAGCAAGCGAGGAAATCCCTTCGACCTTTCACGGGTTGTCGTTCCTGTCTTTACGTTAGAGTTCATGTTGTGATTGAAATTGTGGTCAGCCATCTTGCTTGGATGAACCTAAAATAATAAATGGTTTCTTTCTTCAGTGATTGTCAGACATCTTTATTGGATTAGCATTCCTCAATTTTATTATGACAGCCGATGTTAATACTTAATTTTTTTTTTAAACTGGCATCAGTCCGTCACAATGTGACGATGGGGTGGACGTCACAGTGTGACGATGGGGTGGACGTCACAGTGTGACGATGGGGTGGACGTCACAATGTGATGATGGGGTGGACGTCACAATATGACGATGGTGTAGACTTCGCAGGAAGAAATCACATGGACTGGGATTTCTTGCTAAATGACTAAAAACTGGTTCCCTAGACAGCAAATCGTCCCACTCCACGCACCTGGATAACCCACGGGAACATCATGTGTGGATGACACAGCTTGGAACCAGTTGTAGTTGTCGGAATGTTTCATTGTATCAATGTATCCTCCTACAGGACTCCTTCGGGTTTCAAATCAGAGTTTTCTTCTCATCCACCAATACTTTATTTGCTATGAAATGAAATGTATGAAAAGAGCAGGCAAAACTTGGACCATAACAAAAACGGCAGAAATACTATTAAACACATGGGAGAGAAAGGTTCTCCGGAAAATATACGGACCAACGAAAGATGAATATGGATGGAGAATTCAAAACAACCAGGGATTATATAGTCTATATCAAAATCTCACACTAGTAGCAGAAATAAAATACACTACAGAGGAGGGAGGAGGGTGCACCACGAAAATCCATGAGAAAAACGGCTCAAAGGAAGACCAAGATTTAGATGGATGGATGATGCTGAAAATGATCTACAACAGCTGGGAATCCAATTGGAAAATAAGCATTATTTAGTTTTGAGTGGAAGGATGTGGTGAGGCTGGCCAAAGCCCTAGATGGGCTGTACGGCCTCAGGAATGCATTGTGAAACAGAATGCAGAGAATGAGTTATTTAGTGCCAAACTTGACGCACATATCTAGTGCCTAACTTGACGCACATATTCTGTGCCTAACTTGACGCACATATTCTGTGCCTAACTTGACGCACATATTCTGTGCCTAACTTGACGCACATATTCTGTGCCTAACTTGACGCACATATTCTGTGCTTAACTTGACGCACATATTCAGTGCCTAGCTTGACGCACATATTATGTGCTTAACTTGACGCACATATTCTGTGCCTAACTTGACGCACATATTCTGTGCTTAACTTGACGCACATATTCAGTGCTTAACTTGACGCACATATTCAGTGCCTAACTTGACGCACATATTCTTTGCTTAACTTGACGCACATATTCAGTGCCTAGCTTGACGCACATATTCTGTGCTTAACTTGACGCACATATTCAGTGCCTAGCTTGACGCACATATTCAGTGCCTAGCTTGACGCACATATTCAGTGCCTAGCTTGACGTGCATATCTACTAACTTGACGCACATATCTACTAGCTTGACGTGCATATCTACTAACTTGACGCACATATCTACTAGCTTGACGCACATATCTACTAGCTTGACGCACATATCTACTAGCTTGACGCACATATCTACTAACTTGACGCACATATTCAGTGCCTAACTTGACGCACATATCTACTAGCTTGACGCACATATCTACTAGCTTGACGCACATATCTACTAGCGTGACGCACATATCTATTAACTTGACGCACATATTCTGTGCTTAACTTGACGCACATATTCAGTGCATAACTTGACGCACATATTCAGTGCATAACTTGACGCACATATTCAGTGCATAACTTGACGCACATATTCAGTGCATAACTTGACGCACATATTCAGTGCCTAGCTTGACGTGCATATTCAGTGCCTAGTTTGACGTGCATATTCAGTGCCTATCTTGACGTGCATATCTACTAACTTGACGCACATATCTACTAGCTTGACCTGCATATCTACTAACTTGACGCACATATCTACTAGCTTGACGCACATATCTACTAGCTTGACGCACATATCTACTAGCTACACGCACATATCTACTAGCTTGACGTGCATATCTACTAACTTGACGAACATATCTACTAGCTTGACGCACATATCTACTAGCTTGACGCACATATCTACTAGCTTGACGCACATATCTACTAGCTTGACGCACATATCTACTAACTTGACGCACATATTCTGTGCTTAACTTGACGCACATATTCAGTGCATAACTTGACGCACATATTTGGTGCCTAACTTGACGCACATATTCTGTGCCTAACTTGACGCACATATTCTGTGCTTAACTTGACGCACATATTCAGTGCCTAGCTTGACGCACATATTCAGTGCCTAGCTTGACGTGCACATGAATTACTATCCATCATTTGCCTTTAATCACAGTACAAATATTGTATAAAGAACTTGTCACCACCAGTTATAATGTTATAGAGCAGCGGTTCTTACCTGTGGCTTGCGGTCCCTTTGGGAATCGAACGGCCCTTACACAAGGACCACCTAACACCATTGAAAAATATAAATTATGAAGTAGCAACGTATTAAAACATTATGATAGCATTTCTGAATGTTTAAACGGACGATTGAATACAGGTAAATATAAAGCACATGCACATATAGTGAGCAGGTACTGAAAGTGTACATGTACATATAATGTACAGGTGCATATATTGTACAGGTACATATAGTGTAAAGGTGCATATAGTGTACAGGTGCATATAGTGTTAGTTAAATAATTTTATACACCCGAAATGTTGACACACAACGCTCCAGAAATGCTAACACAAGAGATAGATCCGTAGCGCATAACATTCCTAAGTGTAATAATATTCAAAGAAAATTCAGTGACACTTATCGCGCTATTTGTTATAATGTCCATGTGTTACATTAAAGTCTTCTCAAGCCTCTATGTTCGTGTACCGTCTATCGTCGTCATTTGAACAAGGTACGCTATAGTTAAACAAGTACTGGTGTTCATTCTCAGGTATTGAAAGGTTATAATATGGAAGAAACACACAGCCCGTATTTAAATAATGAGTCATGAGCCATTATGTCAGTCTTTATACAATGATTAACGGAAGATAGCTTAAAATTACATATTGAATTGTTAACATAAGCTTTTCATGGCTGCCACGAGATTTAAAGACACAACTAACAACTAGCCAGCACATTAGTAAAATACAACTAACAACTAGCCAGCACATTAGTAAAATACAACTAACAACTAGCCAAAAAATTAGTAAAATACACTAACAACTAGCCAGCACATTAGTAAAATACAACTAACAACTAGCCAACACATCTCTAAAATACAACTAACAACTAGCCAACACATTAGTAAAATAAAACTAACAACTAGTCAGCACATCTCTAAAATACAACTAACAACTAGCCAGCACATTAGTAAAATAAAACTAACAACTAGCCAGCACATTAGTAAAATACAACTAACAACTAGCCAGCACATCTCTAAAATACAACTAACAACTAGCCAACACATCTCTAAAATACAACTAACAACTAGCCAGCACATCTCTAAAATACAACTAACAACTAGCCAGCACATCTCTAAAATACAACTAACAACTAGCCAGCACATCAGTAAAATACAACTAACAACTAGCCAGCACATCTCTAAAATACAACTAACAACTAGCCAACACATTAATAAAATACAACTAACAACTAGCCAGCACATCTCTAAAATACAACTAACAACTAGCCAGCACATCTCTAAAATACAACTAACAACTAGCCAGCACATTAGTAAAATACAACTAACAACTAGCCAGCACATCTCTAAAATACAACTAACAACTAGCCAGCACATTAGTAAAATACAACTAACAACTAGCCAGCACATCTCTAAAATACAACTAAGAACTAGCCAGCACATCTCTAAAATACAACTAACAACTAGCCAACACATCAGTAAAATAAAACTAAAAACTAGCCAGCACATCTCTAAAATACAACTAACAACTAGCCAGCACATCTATAAAATACAACTAACAACTAGCCAGCACATTAGTAAAATACAACTAACAACTAGACAACACATTAGTAAAATACAACTAACAACTAGCCAACACATTAATAAAATACAACTAACAACTAGCCAGCACATCTCTAAAATACAACTAACAACTAGCCAGCACATCTATAAAATACAACTAACAACTAGCCAGCACATCTCTAAAATACAACTAACAACTAGCCAGCACATTATTAAAATACAACTAAGAACTAGCCAGCACATCTATAAAATACAACTAACAACTAGCCAGCACATTAGTAAAATACAACTAACAACTAACCAGCACATCTCTAAAATAAAACTAACAACTAGCCAACACACTCTAAAATACAACTAACTACTAGCCAGCACATATCTAAAATACAACTAACAACTAGCCAGCAAATTTCTAAAATACAACTAACAACTAGCCAGCACATCTCTAAAATACAACTAACTACTAGCCAGCACATCTCTAAAATACAACTAACAACTAGCCAGCACATCTCTAAAATACAACTAACAACTAGCCAGCACATCTCTAAAATACAACTAACAACTAGCCAGCACATTAGTAAAATACAACTAACAACTAGCCAGCACATCTCTAAAATACAACTAACAACTAGCCAGCACATCTCTAAAATACAACTAACAACTAGCCAGCACATTTCTAAAATACAACTAACAACTAACCAGCACATCTCTAAAATAAAACTAACAACTAGCCAACACACTCTAAAATACAACTAACTACTAGCCAGCACATATCTAAAATACAACTAACAACTAGCCAGCAAATTTCTAAAATACAACTAACAACTAGCCAGCACATCTCTAAAATACAACTAACTACTAGCCAGCACATCTCTAAAATACAACTAACAACTAGCCAGCACATCTCTAAAATACAACTAACAACTAGCCAGCACATCTCTAAAATACAACTAACAACTAGCCAGCACATTTCTAAAATACAACTAACAACTAGCCAGCACATCTCTAAAATACAACTAACAACTAGCCAGCACATCTCTAAAATACAACTAACAACTAGCCAGCACATTAGTAAAATACAACTAACAACTAGCCAGCACATCTCTAAAATAAAACTAACATCTAGCCAGCACATTAGTAGAATACAACTAACAACTAGCCAGCACATCTATAAAATACAACTAACAACTAGCCAGCACAATAGTAAAATAAAACTAACAACTAGTCAGCACATCTCTAAAATACAACTAATAACTAGCCAACACATCTCTAATATAAAACTAACAACTAGCCAGCACATTAGTAAAATACAACTAACAACTAGCCAACACATTAGTAAAATACAACTAACAACTAGCCAACACATTAGTAAAATACAACTAACAACTAGCCAACACATTAATAAAATACAACTAACAACTAGCCAACACATCTCTAATATAAAACTAACAACTAGCCAGCACATTAATAAAATACAACTAACAACTAGCCAACACATCTCTAATATACAACTAACAACTAGCCAACACATTAATAAAATACAACTAACAACTAGCCAACACATTAGTAAAATACAACTAATAACTAGCCAACACATCTCTAATATAAAACTAACAACTAGCCAGCACATTAGTAAAATACAACTAACAACTAGCCAACACATTAGTAAAATACAACTAACAACTAGCCAGCACATTAGTAAAATACAACTAACAACTAGCCAACACATTAGTAAAATACAACTAACAACTAGCCAGCACATTAGTAAAATACAACTAACAACTAGCCAGCACATTAGTAAAATACAACTAACAACTAGCCAACACATCTCTAATATAAAACTAACAACTAGCCAGCACATTAGTAAAATACAACTAACAACTAGCCAGCACATTAGTAAAATACAACTAACAACTAGCCAACACATTAGTAAAATACAACTAACAACTAGCCAACACATTAGTAAAATACAACTAACAACTAGCCAACACATTAGTAAAATACAACTAACAACTAGCCAACACATTAGTAAAATACAACTAACAACTAGCCAACACATTAGTAAAATACAACTAACAACTAGCCAACACATTAGTAAAATACAACTAACAACTAGCCAACACATTAGTAAAATACAACTAACAACTAGCCAACACATTAGTAAAATACAACTAACAACTAGCCAACACATTAGTAAAATACAACTAACAACTAGCCAACACATTAGTAAAATACAACTAACAACTAGCCAACACATTAGTAAAATACAACTAACAACTAGCCAGCACATTAGTAAAATACAACTAACAACTAGCCAACACATTAGTAAAATACAACTAACAACTAGCCAACACATTAGTAAAATACAACTAACAACTAGCCAACACATTAGTAAAATACAACTAACAACTAGCCAACACATTAGTAAAATACAACTAACAACTAGCCAACACATTAGTAAAATACAACTAACAACTAGCCAACACATTAGTAAAATACAACTAACAACTAGCCAGCACATTAGTAAAATACAACTAACAACTAGCCAACACATTAGTAAAATACAACTAACAACTAGCCAACACATTAGTAAAATACAACTAACAACTAGCCAACACATTAATAAAATACAACTAACAACTAGCCAACACATTAATAAAATACAACTAACAACTAGCCAGCACATTAGTAAAATACAACTAACAACTAGCCAACACATTAGTAAAATACAACTAACAACTAGCCAACACATTAGTAAAATACAACTAACAACTAGCCAGCACATTAGTAAAATACAACTAACAACTAGCCAACACATTAATAAAATACAACTAACAACTAGCCAGCACATTAGTAAAATACAACTAACAACTAGCCAACACATTAGTAAAATACAACTAACAACTAGCCAGCACATTAGTAAAATACAACTAACAACTAGCCAGCACATTAGTAAAATACAACTAACAACTAGCCAACACATTAGTAAAATACAACTAACAACTAGCCAACACATTAATAAAATACAACTAACAACTAGCCAGCACATTAGTAAAATACATCTAACAACTAGCCAACACATTAGTAAAATAATACTAGCAACTAGCCAACATATTAGTAAAATACAACTAACAACTAGCCAGCACATTAGTAAAATACAACTAACAACTAGCCAACACATCAGTAAATTCTGTCAAATGAACATTGTTCTTAGACCTCAATACTGGACTGAAGTTGACCTTTTCTTATCAACATTTTAATTATATTTTAAGATAACGAAACACAACCGACGTAAAATGAGTTGAGGAATATGTGCAGACCTCATTCATCATCAACTGGTGCCTCATTCTGTAGTTACATCAAGCTGTTCATCCAATCTCAGATGTCCCTGTCCGGTACGAGAGTCAAGTGAGGGCTCAAAGCACACGAGAGAGAGTGCTCCGTGGCGTCATCAGCTACATGACAATGAGTGTTGCTCTCCAAAACATTTGGTTTTATTTGGACGAAGCCGTAGGCTTGAGTGTGTGTGTCTGTGTGTGCGGATAAGTGTGTGTGTGTGTGTGTGTGAATGAGTGTGAATGAGTGTGCGTGTCTGTGCGCGCTTTGATTGTGTTCATCGACTTAAGATGAGAACCGCCGTTCCATTGTTTATGTTGCCTCGCGTTGATGGACGCTTCAATTGTAATTAAAGGATTGCCTTAAGTCCATTAATTCGATGAATTCGATCATAGGCGTTTCCAACTAAACACTGGTGATGTGCTGATAACACGGGTAATCTAGATATGTGCTCAATTACATTGTTAGGTAATACATTAAATTTAAATCAAATTACAGTTCTTCTACGCCCCCAAAACAAGATCATGTCATATCCGGATTAAAATACCATTTGACATCACAGCTCAACGTTAGGAACAAAGAATTTATTAGAATTAATTTTGTGGGTCAAAGGTTCTATGCAACGACGAGGTTTTTTTTATAGGTTAGGGTTAGGGTTAGACTATAAGACTTTTGATAGTTAAGTTTTAGACTAATAGAATGTTGATAGTTCTTGGAAGTTAGGTTTAAGGTTAGAGTAAGGGTTAGACTATGAGACTATTGATAGTTTAGGTTTAGACTAATAGAATTTTGATAGTTCTTGGAAGTTAGGTTTAAGGTTAGAGTTAGGGTTAGACTATGAGACTTTTGATAGTTTAGGGTTAGACTAATAGAATTTTGATAGTTCTTTGAAGTTCATTTTCTCACTTATTGAGTGTCCATTTATTCCCATGTTGTTGTTTGTTTTTATGTTTTTTTAGCGCATTTAGTCTGTACAAAGTGCGCTATGTTTAATGCTCCTAATGTTTAAATTCGAGTCCACTCAGATTTGTTGATCAACAGTTGTTTAGGGACGTACTGCCCAGTTTGAGGAACCCCTAGATCATCTAACGAGGTAGTTAACAATTTCAGTAATTCACATTCAAATCAAGCTACAATTCAATGATCGCACCTCTTGTTAAAAAACAATCTACTTCTGCTGCTTCGAAACAAGCAATCTATTTGTACTGCTAGTAAACACACACATATTTGTACTGCTAGTAAACACACACATATTTGTACTGCTAGTAAACACACACATATTTGTACTGCTAGTAAACACACACACATTTGTACTGCTAGTAAACACACACATATTTGTACTGCTAGTAAACACACACACATTTGTACTGCTAGTAAACACACACACATTTGTACTGCTAGTAAACACACACATATTTGTACTGCTAGTAAACACACACACATTTGTACTGCTAGTAAACACACACACATTTGTACTGCTAGTAAACACACACATATTTGTACTGCTAGTAAACACACACATATTTGTACTGCTAGTAAACACACACATATTTGTACTGCTAGTAAACACACACATATTTGTACTGCTAGTAAACACACACATATTTGTACTGCTAGTAAACACACACACATTTGTACTGCTAGTAAACACACACACATTTGTACTGCTAGTAAACACACACATATTTGTACTGCTAGTAAACACACACATATTTGTACTGCTAGTAAACACACACATATTTGTACTGCTAGTTTTCATTGTACTTAATTTTTAAAGAAACAATCCTGTCACTGTTGACTGATGTTATGTTAGACAAATTGTTGTTTTTTTTAAAAATCCTAGTGGTTTCCTGTTTAGTGAAAGGCAGTATGGCTTGCCTGCTAACATCCATACACATATAATTATATGTACAGTGCTATGTAATGTGTGCCAGTTAATGTAATGTTACTAGTGCGAAGTAATGATACTGAGTGAAGTTTATGGATTAATCCTTATATTGAGTTTCGTTAGCCCTGTAACAAAGCAGCGTAATGGTTGGCAATACCATATTATACCGGTTATTATATTAATATTCAATATAGCTTTGCATTACCATGGCATATCCATGGCTTATAGCTGCCAAACCACGGCTCACAGGGGCCTGAACATGGCTTAGAATTGCCTAACCATAGCTTATTTCTGCCTAAACATGGCTTAGAGCTGCCTAACCGTGGCTAACATCTGCCTAAACATGGCTAATAGCTGCCTAGCCATGGCTTACATCTGCCTGAACATGGCTTATTGCTGTCTAAACAAATCTTGGAGACCCCTTGAGATTAACGGAAGACTATTTTGAGACCACTATAAAACGTCTGTGAGACCAATATCAGACGAACGTGCGTGTATGAAACCAATGTGAGACCAGTCAGGCCACAATGAGAGTACAATGCGGCAACGTTGAGACCGTTGAGTTGAGACCACTTTGTTAAGTCAATGGTATCAGTTACAATCTCTTGGAGTGTCGCACAGTTTGCAATTGTTCAGTGGATTTGTTTCATGCTACGGCGGAGTCAGTCGTGCGCCAAGTCTCTTTGGTGACGACACTAACAGCTAGATGGCTAAAAATAGAACATTTTAAACAAAGGTAAACATTTAATTAGATCAAAAACATTACTGCCATGACCATGGGGTCATCTGCTAAGACATTACTGCCATGACAATCTCTTATATATATTACGCTTCTGGTGTGACTAGAGGACTGCTTCCATTTCTGGCTGATTTCTATTCAGCGTATTTGGTATTGAGAATGTATAACAAATTATTCTAAATGTTTGAAAGAATGTATGGTTAAATAATGAGTTCAATAGCGCGCAAAATATAATTCCTGATAACTTCGCTAAAGCAATTGCGTTTGGCGCGTAATATCTTCTTTTCGGAAAATGATATCGTCTCAGTTTAAGAATGGTGTAAGAAATATTCGTGTTAAAAGTGGTTAGGACACCAGAATATATTAATATAGTTCATGGACGTGAAATAAAAAATGTGCAGTTACGTATCATGGGGGAATTGCTTTTGTCTATGGATTTGTATAAAGTTTTAATTACGCATTTCACAATTGTGCATTGTTACATAGGAAGTGTTTCACAATCCTCCATTGTTACATAAGAAGTGTTTCACAATCCTCCATTGTTACATAGGAAGTGTTTCACAATCCTCCATTGTTATATGAACTTCCGGCGAGCATTAAGATGGCTGCCTTGGAAATTTTTGTGTATTGAATTTGATGACAAAAAACAGGAAAGCGTTTCTGTCATTATTGTTTTAATAATAACAAATTCAATTCAGGACACTAGGTTCTGTCTTAAGAACGAGACTACGCCTTACAGGCATGTATAGGCTCGTGCTCTTGATCACATGTAATTTAATTGGTGCAGCTCTGTGAACATTGCCACCATCTTTGTTGACCGGACGATGATATACACACATGATCGCCTATTGTCAATGAATGCCCAGCATACGCACTTGACCGCTGACCTCGTATGTCGCCTGAAGGAACTGTCCATTGGTCGAGGCCTGCACCGGAAGCGTATCCATCGTGGTGGTAGACGAAAAATAGAAATAAAACAACTTGGCACTCCTTCGTCGTCAAGGCTTACCTTACGCTATTCTAACCCAGCCAACCTCATTCGCATTAACACCTCTCCACTTTCCGGCAGATTGACACTATGTTTATGCAGGAGACCTGGTTTCGACAGACAAGTGATGAATGGAAGTGCGCAGATCTCGCTCCACCTGGTTATTCTGCCCGGTCATTTCCTCGTCCATCTCGTGGTGGTGGCCTTGTCTAGCCTTTGTCATCATGATCATGTTTACTAAATTATATGTACAGCGTGGTGAGCCCAGCCCTAGGTTGGGGTACTACGCTTTATAAAACTTCGTATAATAATAATAATAATATAAAAATGTAACTACAGCCTTTAACGAAAATTTAGCCACATTTAACTATGAAAACAATCCAAATGACCACCATTAAAAGCACGACACTAAATAATTCAACACAAATTGTTGGACTAAAAGGCCAGGATTTTTTTACGGTCTCATTGCAAACAAGAGTCTAGTCCTGGGGAATTACACAGTTCGTTACATTGTTGGCTGGCTGGGACCTTTAAACAAAATAGATGAAGAGTCATTAAGTCGACGATAATGTGACGTTAATGTTCAGGGGACATGGCGCATGGAAGCACCACATGGTAACATTATGCCCCTGCAATGGTGTGATTGTAAAAAGAAATGATTGTGTGATCTCGGAACAAATGATTACAATCTGGGATCAGCAATTATCAGCTTTAAGTTAGTTCATTTCGTTAAATTTATGTCTATGTTATTTTTAAAAAAGCGAATGTAAATGGGTGCGTGATGAGAATTATGTTTATAACTAAGCTGATTGCACAGATGATGTCCCTTTGACTGTAAATTCATTGCTCTTTAATTGTACAAGTACAAGGATTGTAATTTAATTGTACAAGTACAAGGATTGTAATTTAATTGTACAAGTACAAGGATTGTAATTTAATTGTACAAGTACAAGGATTGTAATTTAATTGTACAAGTACAAGGATTGTAATTTAATTGTACAAGTACAAGGATTGTAATTTAATTGTACAAGTACAAGGATTGTAATTTAATTGTACAAGTACAAGGATTGTAATTTAATTGTACAAGTACAAGGATTGTAATTTAATTGTACAAGTACAAGGATTGTAATTTAATTGTACTCGTTATGTATTGGTTTTGTAAGTCCGGGTCACTTTCTGGAGCATCACATTATACGAGGACAAATATCAACATTTGCGCTTGTTCAGGTGATGGGGAATGTAATCCCCCCACCCCCCCCCAAAAAAAACCAGTGTTTCTTTCAGACATTTTGCCCTGGGATAACATTTGAAATTTCCGAGAGTGGGGGCTGTTCCATTTGCCATTGGCCAGAGGCGTAGCTAAGGGGTTGCAGATGATACATATGTCCCGGGGCGCCAGACTAGCGGGGGGGGGGGGTCAAAAATGGGCTTTGATGGTATTTAATAGTTGACAATAATCAGTTTCAGAGTTGAGAGGGGGTAGGGGGCGTAAAATAAATCTTGTCCCCTGACGCCAAACACTGTAGATACGCCCCTGCTGGCGTCGTTGAAATAGGGCGGATGGGGTGGTCCACCCAGGTGTCACTTTTTCTTTATATGCAGGTGTGGCATTTTCGGACAACTGCAGAGTTTGTATCGGCAAAAATATGTGCCCGTCTCGTGGCGGCACTAATAGTCGCTACGCCACTAGGCAGTGTATCTATCAATACCAGAATTGACGATCATTCCAAACAAACCTCGAAAGATTTAAAGGTGTTATTGGTGAGGGAGAAAATGGGTTAGGGCGCGGAGAAAATATCATCCTGCCCAAAGGCGTTGCCTAGAAGAGCCAGCCATCGTTTAGGGTACTAGATTAGCCTCCGCCATGTCAAGTTCGACCATCTCTAGAGTGACGTCGCTCATCATAGGTCTCATGGACAGAAAAATGTCACCTTGAGTCGTAGACCAGTGGTCGGAAAATCGCGCTCTTCAGCGACCTGAGTGCGGCTCTTCAGCGACATGAGTGCGGCTCTTCAGCGACCTGAGTGCGGCTCTTCAGCGACCTGAGTGCGGCTCTTCAGCGACCTGAGTGCGGCTCGGCCAGTCGGCCACAAATCAGTTTTGATTCCAAAAAAAAACATGGTTCTTGAATATAAATTCGGCTCTCAAAAAAGTTGTATCCGTCCTGTTGCTGATTTTTTGGCTCTTTTGACTAACGAGTTGGCCGAACATTGTCGTAGACCATTAAGTTTTAAATCCTAGAACAGCAATCAATATTTTTTAACATATTAATGGTCAAATATATTTATTTTCTTGAACAACAACACTCACTCATTTTTATATACATTTTTTGGGGTCTAAATGAAGGAACAGGGTGCAACGAAAGCCTTCCCCTCTTTTGTTTCAAACAATGAAATGTAAATTGAACTTATTTCATAACACTCAAAATGACTTCATTGTCCAGGCCCTCACGTCATTGTGTCACCCCTCACGTTAATGTCTCAGCCCTCACGTTATTGTGTCACCCTTTACGTCATTGTGCCACCTACCTCTCACGTCATTGTCTCGGCACTCACGTCATTGTGTCACCCCTCACGTCATTGTGTCACCCCTCACGTCACTGTGTCATCCATCACGTCATTGTGTCACCCTTCACGTCATTGTGTCACCATCACGTCATTGTGTCTCCTCTAAGTTATTGTGTAACCCTGCACGTCATTTTGTCCCCCCTCACGTCTTTGTGTCACCCTTCACGTCATTGTCTCACCCTAACGTCAATGCCTCGGTCCTCATGTAATTGTCTCGGCCCTCACGTCATTATGTCATTCCCTAACGTCGTTGTCTTACCCCTCGCGTCATTGTCTCACCCCTCACGTCATTTTCTCGGCCCTCACGTCATTGTTTTTCTACTTACGTCATTGTCTCACCTCTTACGTCATTGTGTCACCCCTTCACATGCACTAATACGTTAAGATAACAAATCCTTCTAATATATTCACGTTATTTGAGATCAGCCCTCCAAGTGCTAGGACGGGTTGATGCAGTTCGTGATGGATTGTTTGTTTGATGTTAGCCGCCATTAGATCCTTTTTAGCCAAACATTGAAATTGGACCGTAACTTAAATATTAACTCGGCTTCTCTAATTGGGGCTAAATCCTGGTGGACAGGACATTTAGACCGACTGAAATCAATACAGTCCAATCCATAAGTGGTCGACTCGTTCTTCGCCTCCATCAGAGCTGGACATTGAAGTGTACAACGGCTCAGGGTTGTACATCATTGTGTACTGTGTCCGTGGGGCGTACAATAATGTGAACTGTTTATTTATTTTGATGTGTTTAACATGGAAGCAAACATTTTTACTCAAAAATTTCTTAGTTTATATTTTTATGATACAAAAATTTTAGTTAAGTATCTGAAGAAATAACGCTTCTTGGTTTTCTACTGTTCACGGCATCCTTAAAACAACATGTCAAATATGAATCAAGTTGCCACATATATCAAAGCTTAAAACAACATGTCAAATATGAATCAAGTTGCCACATATATCGATTCTTAAAACAACATGTCAAATATGAATCAAGTTGCCACATATATCGAAGCTTAAAACAACATGTCAAATATGAATCAAGTTGCCACATATATCGATTCTTAAAACAACATGTCAAATATGAATCAAGTTGCCACATATATCGAAGCTTAAAACAACATGTCAAATATGAATCAAGTTGCCACATATATCGATTCTTAAAACAACATGTCAAATATGAATCAAGTTGCCAGATCCATTGTTAAAGCAATATGTCAAAATATGAAACAAAATGCAGATAATGGGCCAAGCTCATTGCAAGATAAAAGTACTAAACATAAGCAGATAATCCACTAAATAATATCCTTTTTCAAGTTTTTGTGGCTCAATTTTGTAATGAAATGTTTAATTAATATGGTTTGCACTTACTTACACATCGCCTCAATCCTAGGATTCACTCTACTTCAATTTCAAAACCTCAGACACACCTAATGTTCAGATCCAAAAATTAAAGGCATTAACAGAACAACTTTAGTTAAATCATTAAGTTACCTTGTTTTAATCAGACGACTATACACTAGCAGTATGTGCCAGAGGTAATCGGATGACTGTACACTAGCAGTGGGTCCCATAAGTAATCGGATGACTGTACACTAGCAGTGGGTCCCAGAGGTAATCGGATGACTGTACACTAGCAGTGTGACGCAGAGGTAATCAGACGCTTATACATTAGCAGGGCATCATAGAGATTATTTCATTATCACAGATCAATAGATCAGTCCGACTTGTGAGGATTCAATGGTTTAACACGACGCAGATTGCTGTGGGGTTCGCTGGTGTTTACAAACTGGGGGATATCCCACTGAGATGAAAACAATACGTATATTGTCCTATTTATATACCATTTGCTGGTCATGACAGTTATCAGAAGTTTAAAGTGCAGTCAGTCACCAAACTGTTTGTTGACACCTGAACAGTGGCAGTCGGTGTCACGCATGAAAGGTGGGCTTTAGTAACGGTTGACGGTAGTCACGCATTAAAGGTTGGTTTTAGTAACGGTTGACTGTAGTCACGCATGAAAGGTGGGTTTTAGTAACGGTTGACGGTAGTCACGCATTAAAGGTTGGTTGTAGTAACGGTTGACGGTAGTCACACATGAAAGGTGGGTTTTAGTAACGGTTGACGGTAGTCACGCATGAAAGGGTGGTTTTAGTAACGGTTGACGGTAGTCACACATGAAAGGTTGGTTTTAGTGACGGTTGACGGTATTCACACATGCGAGGTGGTTTTAGTAAAGGTTGACGGTAGTCACACATGAAAGATGGGTTTTAGTAAAGGTTGACGGTAGTCACACATGAAAGGTGGAGTTTTAGTAACGGTTGACGGTAGTCACACATGAAAGGTGGAGTTTTAGTAACGGTTGACGGTAGTCACGCATTAAAGGTTGGTTTTAGTAACGGTTGACTGTAGTCACGCATAAAAGGTGGATTTTAGTAACGGTTGACGGTAGTCACGCATAAAAGGTGGGTTTTAGTAACGGTTGACTGTAGTCACACATGAAAGGTGGAGTTTTAGTAACGGTTGACTGTAGTCACGCATAAAAGGTGGGTTTTAGTAACGGTTGACGGTAGTCACGCATTAAAGGTTGGTTTTAGTAACGGTTGACAGTAGTCACACATAAAAGGTTGGTTTTAGTAAAGGTTGACGGTAGTCACACATGAAAGGTGGAGTTTTAGTACTGGTGGATGGAATTTACTTTTGTCTCTACACAAGCTGGACTGTGACGTCAGAAAGATGCCATGTTTGTAAATGTGGTCTGTGACGCCACTCACACAAGATGGCGTGTTTGTAACTGTGGACTGTGACGCCACTCTCACAAGATGGCGTGTTTGTAACTGTGGCTAGTGCTTAAGAGTAACTATCGTCTGATACACAAATATCCTTACATTTTTGTAATTTTATTTTCGGACAGTGACGGGACCTTTTATTAAAAAAAAATATTTGTCCTCATTTATAACGGTTTAGTCAATCTAAAAATACGATTAAAATTATTATATCGTTTGAGATCCGTGAAGTAACACTGATATACAAACAAGCCGAATTGAGACTTTCTCAAATGAAGTGTGTCGATGACAAGCAAAGATAAAGCTATGCAATCATTGTTTAACTTTACAAAACCATGAAGATTAATTAAAAATAAATTGTAAATATAAAAAACTTACAACTAAAAACTAACATGAGTGCGTGTTCTAATTAATTCGCTTATTTAATGAAGCGTGCTGAGCAATTTCAATATTGATTTTGTATTATTTATGTGACCGCTGAACCATTGCATTCTGACAAGAATGGGCAGAATTTCAATGAAATCAATACATTGGTGAAAAAGACAAAATTAATTAGGAAATGTCTTTTGTTCGACCCACCTCGGTAATAAGATGAGTGTGAATGGTATTTAATACCCTGGTATTTGAGATGATTGTGAATGGTATTGAACACCCTGGAAATGAGATGATTGTGCATGGTATTGAATTCAATATCTTGTTTTTAAATCTATGGTGTTTGCCTGGGATCATGTGACCTTCGGGTGAACATTGCAGGGGTTACGTGACTAAAATGCTGTTAGTGTCTCCTGGGATCACGATTTCAGCGTATTTTTTACACCGACGGGACACAGTTTAATTGGCTAACCTGAATTCTGTCAAGTCGCAATTGTCAACCAACGATCCATGAGACATTAGACATGAGACAAGAGACATGAGACAGGAGACACGAGACATGAGACCAGAGACAAGAGACATGAGAAAAGAGACATGAGAAAAGAGACATGAGACATAAGACAAGAGAAAAGAGACATGAGACAAGAGGCATGAGACATGAGAAAAGAGACATGAGACATCAGACAAGCGAAAAGAGACATGAGACAAGAGACATGATTCATGAGACATGAGAAAAGAGACATGAGACATAAGACAAGAGAAAAGAGACATGAGAAAAGAGACATGAGACATCAGACAAGCGAAAAGAGACATGAGACAAGAGACATGAGACATGAGTCATGAGACATTAGACTTGAGACATTAGACATTTAAATAACATGGATGGAAATATTTAAATAAAATCTTGAATAGGTCCATGTCGTGAAAGTAGTTTTTTAACATAAATACGTAACAATGGGGTGAAGGCGGAGACTAGACATGCCGTATAATGGGGTTTTGCAGGGGTGTGCATGCATATAAGGGTCACCCATTAGCCGTGCCACACAGTCACCTTATAATTAAAATAAATTAGCGACAAATTATTACAAATGTTCACTGGTAGTCAGAGATATTTGGTTATCCAGGTTATAAAAGTTGTAGATTATACAAAGCATTTTTTTAAACGAAACTTCAGGTTAGGTTTATGCTGCGAGGTTGCAGTGCTGTCTTTGTTTAGTCTGAACTTTGTTCATTGTCATCAGAGTAATGTCATTGGTCAGATGAAATGTTTTAATTCTTATAATAAAAATTCATTGCCATCAATATTTGCATGACGTAGATCGGAAAATCATGAAAAATTCATTCATTCTTGTGATTAATTTACAATTTTAACTGATCAATGAAAGTTAGCAGATGGAGCTTTTCAATATATGCTGAGATTCACACCCTAACTCAATTACGCTTGCAGTTCCAATGTAACAAAAAAAAAATTTAAAACAGAGAATAGTAAGATACATATTTCACACCATTTTAATGCAATAATCTATATGTACTAATTGAATCCATAGTATTTTATGCTTCTTTAGGTATTGCTATGAGGGACAGGGCACAGCTAGAGGAGGGAGAAGAAGACAGAGAAAAAGATGGGAAGATAACATCAAAGAGTGGACGGGATTAAAACTAGGCCATGCTGTGCGTAGTGCAGAAGATCGAGAGGAACGGAGAGGAGTAGTTTTCATGTCATCTGTGGCGCCCCAACGGTCCAAGGACTAAGGCGCCCCAACGGTCCAAGGACTAAGGGACTTGATGATTATATAACGGATGCGACGTCACCCAAATTCATAAAAACTATTCAAAATGTCCACTGCCACTCCCCTCCTCAATTTTCATCGCCCTTGAAATGTTAAGAAAAAAAAAAAAGAAGAAAAAAAAAGAAGAAAAAAAAGAGGAAAAAAAAGAGGAAAAAAAGATGTGGTAAAATACAAAGTTCAAAATACTATTTTTAATTATGTAAATTCAATGAGTTTTGAGATATGTGTACACATACATATGTTCACACAAAGTATAGGTATGCAAACGTGAACACATGATATAGGCATGTAAATGTACATACAAGGTATAGGCATATAAATGTCTACACATAAGGTACACGTATGTAAATGTGCACAAAAGGTGCACATAACTAAATATGTGCACATGGTGTCAAGGCCATTGAACTCTATTTATTTTTTTTAAAGAAAATGTAACAACTCCTTTTTGTAATAACATTGGATTACAAATTATTATTATTATTATTATTTGTTGTCTTATATGATTCCCTTCCACATACAAATGTTCACAACTTATTTCTACCCCATGAAATCTTTTTTAAGAAGTTTAGATATTTCATTTCATTTAAGCTTTCAGATTTTCTAGTTACCAATGATTATCGTGTGTCCATCGCTTGCAGAGATAACCAAGTCGACCATAGTAGCCTTTATTTGAGCTGTATTTTGTTTAAAGTGAGGGAGAGTTGCTCAATTCGTCCGCCTCACTCTCTCGTCCTTGCCTATTTGTTCCAATGGTAAGACGTAGTCCATATGTCTGGAAACGACCAGGATGCAGTGGATGACCAGCAGTCTGTCTTGTATGTCTCACTGTGCATTAGATGACCAGCAGTGTGTCTTGTGTGTCTCACTTTGCAGTAGATGACCAGCAGTGGGTCTTGTGTCTTTCACTGAACTCTCAGGCTTTCCGTTTCGCAGGATTTGTCGGAATTTTCATTGTGTCGATGTCATACCGCCCACGGGACTCCATCTCCTGGTTTAATTTCATAGCTTGCCTTCTCTTATGTGAAGCGCCATCCACATGTTAACCGTGTCCAATCCAAGCGGGGTGCTGATGTTGTTATTCACTTGTCTAGAATAAGGTTGAAACTCCAGTACACCAGCTTGGGATTGACTCAGATTAAACCATTCGGCCACCAACCGCCTGTCAGGACACAAAGTCTCACAGGAACCAGAGGCGTAGCAGCGGTTGTGGGTTTGGGGGGAATATTTTTAAATATCCTTCTGTGCATAAATATGTTACAAAATGTTGTATTAGAAATATGGAGACCCACGAATAGCTTTCAACATATTTCCGTACTCAATGAGAAATTTCACAAAATTGAGGACATGTTAGGTCAATATCAACTGAACAGTGTAAGAATCTCTCAATGTGGTTACTTTCAGCTGAAATGTTGACCTATCATACAAATAACACACTTTATAAGAATCCTAAATTAGTTCTCCTCTCCCCACAAAGCCATCAACCGCACAATTTTTTCATTAAAAGTATGACCCACTCGCTTTTACACCTAACATTTATTTCAAACACGATTTCAGAAAAAAACAAAAGAAAATATGACGCAATAACAGACTTGCGATAATTTTTTTAAAGAATCTTAATTAGCGCAGTTATTGAGAATTTTATTTCGCGAAGTCAGCGTCATCATATTTTATTCACTCTCTCCTTGAATAACAGGAAAAACTGTTTTTGGATGGTTGGGGTTTGTGGGATGGGGCTGAAAATTTTAAAGAATGTGTTGTCATTGGCAACAAGTCCATGTGCCAAGTTGCAGCCGGATAAATGGGCGGGAAGTGGGTCAATTAGCCATCCGAAGATTTTACCAGCCAGCCACGAACAAAAGCAGATTTAATATAAAGGATTTGATTTCTATCATTGCTTTATTTTAGAGATCCACTTACTTCAGGAAATTGAATGTTTCGTGTCCCTCGAACACAAATGTTGTGGTGTGGTGCTGTTTGATTGCTGTTTGGTGATGTTTGGTGCTGTTTGATGATGTTTGGTGCTGTTTGGTGATGTTTGATTGCTGTGGTGCTGTTTGGTGATGTTTGGTGCTGTTTGGTGCTGTTTGGTGATGTTTGGAGCTGTTTGATTGCTGTTTGGTGCTGTTTGATTGCTGTTTGGTGATGTTTGATTGATGTTTGGTGCTGTTTGATGATATTTGGTGCTATTTGATTGCTGTTTGGTGATGTTTGATTGCTGTTTGGTGATGTTTGGTGCTGTTTGGTGCTTTTTGATGATGTTTGGTGCTGTTTGATTGCTGTTTGGTGATGTTAGATTGCTGTTTGGTGATTTTTGGTGATGTTTGGTGATGTTTGATGCTGTTTGGTGCTGTTTGATTGCTGTTTGGTGCTGTTTGGACCCCCCCCCCCCCGATTTTAATAAAATGTATAAACTTTTCAACGGTATTGTAGCTCCCTAGGTACGCAAATACACATTTTGTGCACCTCATATGGTTTCTTCTTATTTAAATGAGTAATAATTGCATTAGTGAATGTTATTTGGCTATGGAGTTCCGGTTCGCTGATTGACTTAAATGACATTTTCTTTCATTAAATTTATAAAACAATAAAAACGTAACCTTTAAATATACTTTAAATCCTAAATAAAGGTTAAGGTTTTAAAACGTTATAACTTTAATAAAAGTATAATACAATTTTAATAAAATACAAAGCTAAATTATTTGTGTGTTTTCTTAACAATTTAAAAAGCAGACAATTATATTTATTAATTTTAGTTGTGGGAAGGGGAAATACATTATCAATTTTGGCATGCACGGTTATTAAATAAAAGAAACTTAGAGATTTGGCTAAATAAGCTATTAGTTCTATGACGTCATATGCATGTTTATTTAGAACAAAATAATTTTTATTTTTATTTCGCAATTTTAACAACGCACTACAAAATAAAGGAACTAAACAAAAACAGATGTTTGGATTTTCCCGATAAATAGGATTACGATGTATTTTTTGTAACAATTTTTTTTCCAAAACTTTCAAACTCGGATAAAATGCCTAAAATGATTACTTTATTGTTGTTTTTTTTAAAATATATATGTAATTTCTAATAATAATACATTTTGTTATTTGCACCTTTAAATTTATTCGATTTCCGCAAAATAATAGAACATCACTATCATAGCTTATAAGAATCCGCACGGCTTTAAGTCGCTTCGTCTATTTGGGGTTATGGTCAGCCAAGCTCATTTCTTTACTTATTAAGGGAAAATGTGGGGGTTTGTTTGTTTGTGGATTTGTTTGTTCCACAAAGGCTTCGAGGCGGAGTGATTGATCTTGATACAACTTAGCACATGTATGCATCATAACAGATGGATCTTGACCAAACTTACGCACACACTTTATTATCCATATTCAAATCCCGAAGGGTTATGAACTCATAGTATCCACTCTTTTGGGGCCGGTGGCCCCATTGCATTTTAGAAAAAAATATAATCTGCATAAATATCAATAAGCTTAGCTACCTTAGCTACCTTAGCTACCTTAGCTACCTTAGCTACCTTCTATGTGAATTGATGGATCTAGAGCGAGCTTGGTAGCAATACTCGTCACACCTCTTATTGAAATGTCGGTGGATTTAAAATAATAATTTTCATTCCATTCAGGACAGGTTTCGATTTTTCCAGAAATTTCGCTAATTTAACAAAGTTTCCGTATATCTATGAATGGATTTAAAATAATAATTTTCATTCCATTCAGGACAGGTTTCGATTTTTCGAGAAATTTCGCTAATTTAACAAAGTTTCCGTATATCTATGAATGGATTTAAAATAATAATTTTCATTCCATTCAGGACAGGTTTCGATTTTTCCAGAAACTTCGCTAATTTAACAAAGCTACCGTGTATCTATGAAATGTTAAAACCGATTTAAATGCGACAGCATTGGAAGTGGCATCCCATGGACATGGAGATCGTAATTCAATCGTGTTTGAATCCCAACAGGAACGGGATCCCCTTTGGGAATTATATCATATTTGGAAACGGGATCCCATCGGGAACGGCTCCCAAAGGGATCGCGATCCCAATGGGAAATGATAACCCTTTGGGTCTCGTATTTTTATAAATGTGTTGTTTAGAGGTGAAAATATAAAATGTATTATTATTTTTTTCTTAGTCATGAGGTTTTTTTTTTTTTTTACAGATCCGATAATTTCGTTAGAAATGGGTTTTTTCGAATATAATCCAGGGCAACTTCTGGTATGATTGCATTATAGATATACCTTGTTTGCACACTTCACGTATTTGTATCAAGAATCCAAAACAAGCTCACCAACTTGCATTATGAACATGTTAAACTTGTTGATTGGAGCTCCATCCCCTGCAAAACATATGAAAATCAAAACAACACCAGCATCCCGTGAGGCTGGGGACTCGTTGGCGAGGCTGGGAACCCATTGGCGAGGCTGGGGACTCGTTGGCGAGGCTGGGGACCGTTGGCGAGGCTGCGGACTCGTTGGTGAGGCTGGGGACTCGTTGGCGAGTCTGGGGATTCGTTGGCGAGGCTGGGGACTCGTTGGCGAGGCTGGGGACTCGTTGGCCTTGGACGGCACATCTTGTGAGAGAAGGAAAGCGGAAGTCAAACCCGGGGATAAAATCTCATGGGCGGTATGACATCAACTTAATGAAAATTCCGGCAACGCCCCTGGTAACAAGCTTTACAATCCACTGGATATTCTTTTGGTCTCGCGAGATACGTGGAGAAGTGGGGGGGGGGGGGGGGGGGAAGCATCTTTCATAGGAAACAGACTTCTTCGCCTAAAAAGATTTCCAGGGCTTTTTGTTTTCTTCCTTCGAAGTTTACACCACCATAACAGTGTCTCGCCTACACCATCGTCACATTTTGACATCTACACCACCATCACATTGTGACATCTACACCACCATCACATTGTGACATCTACACCACCATCACATTGTGACATCTACACCACCATCACATTGTGACATCTACACCACCATCACATTGTGACATCTACACAACCATCACACTGTGACATCTACACCACCATCACACTGTGACATCTACACCACCATCACATTGTGACATCTACACCACCATCACACTGTGACATCTACACCACCATCACACTGTGACGTCTACACATCGTCACATTGTGACATCTACACCACCATCACACTGTGACGTCTACACCACCATCACACTGTGACGTCTAGACCATCGTCACATTTTGACATCTACACCACCATCACACTGTGACGTCTACAAGATTGTCACATTGTGATGGACGGATGAAAATAAAAGTAGGCTAGAAAAATAATCCTGGTAAGATGAATGAAAAGGAAATCTTCATACAGTTATGGAATGAGAGTTGATTTTTTTTGGGAGGAGGGGGGTGGGATTAATGGGGTTGTATTCCAGGGTAGGGGGCAAAAGTTAAAGGTGGTGTTTATTTTTTTATGTCATTAAACATTCGAGGGGCGTTATAAACATAGCGAGTTGATTATATACTCGCATCTTTAAAATCATTATTATAAGAAAACTGGAGTATGCTTGGCTTATATTAACATCTTTAATATCATTATTTTAATAACACTGGAGTATGCTTGGCTGATATTAACATCTTTAATATCATTATTTTAAGAACACTGGAGTATGCTTGGCTGATATTAACATCTTTAATATCATTATTTTAAGAACACTGGAGTATGCTTGGCTGATATTAACATCTTTAATATCATTATTTTAAGAACACTGGAGTATGCTTGGCTGATATTAACATCTTTAATATCATTATTTTAAGAACACTGGAGTATGCTTGGCTGATATTAACATCTTTAATATCATTATTTTAAGAACACTGGAGTATGCTTGGCTGATATTAACATCTTTAATATCATTATTTTAAGAACACTGGAGTATGCTTGGCTGATATTAACATCTTTAATATCATTATTTTAAGAACACTGGAGTATGCTTGGCTGATATTAACATCTTTAATATCATTATTTTAAGAACACTGGAGTATGCTTGGCTGATATTAACATCTTTAAAATCATTATTTTAAGAACACTGGAGTATGCTTAGCTGATATTAACATCTTTAAAATCATTAATATAAGAACACTGGAGTATGCTTGGCTTATAATCACAAAAATCACGCCGTATTAAGGCACACTCCACTGATCTCAGGTAACACTCCTGTTCAACCACCTGCACACTCCACTGATCTCAGGTAACACACCTTGGTCTTTTATTCCAGTGTGTCCCTGGTGAACAGGTCACAAATTAGAAGTGAGTCTTCTAGTGTTTACATGTCTTGTATCTGGAACAGTTCTATATAAACACTGTTTTAAACGCCGTGCATCTGGAAGAGCAGCTGTATATAAACACTTTTTTTTACATGTCTTGTATCCGGAACAACTCTATATAAACACTGATTGCCCGATTAAGCGAATACCGTTATTCATTGGGACTTTTTATGTCAACTTTTCTGGCTTTGCGGTTTAAACATTTATTCATTATCTGGAACGTGCTCTATGATTTCGATGAGCACATTGTTTGAACACGTACACGGTAAGGTGTGTAACTTGTATGGGAACGAAGACTCGTTCAGATGGGTTCATTTTCACATTCACGTGTGTTAAACTTACATATGAATATATAGTTGCATACGCTTCTTTTTTTAAAGTCTAATACTCGAATCGTTGAATTTTAGATATGTGTATACTTGGAATAATGCACACATGTTAGAGCTGTGGATCTATAGCTTATGGTGTACACTAGTTTCAAAGTGCGCATATTTTGTGGTAAAGCTGGTTAATATTGGGGCGTGTGCTGTATTTAGATTGCTTCATCTTTTTTTTTTCTTTTTTTTTTGTGTGATGATTACATTGAACTGTGCACTGCTTGACTGGCAGCCCGATATCAACAGCCTACGCCTACAGCGTTGTGCAAGTTTCCAAGTATTTTTTTGTGCGATGATTACATTGAACTGTGCACTGCTTGACTGGCAGCCCGATATCAACAGCCTACGCCTACAGCGTTGTGCAAGTTTCCAAGTATTTTTTTGTGCGATGATTACATTGAACTCTGCACTGCTTGACTGGCAGCCCGATATCAACAGCCTACGCCTGCAGCGTTGTGCAAGTTTCCCAATCATTTCAAGATACCCTTTCAATGGCTTTTCAGATTTCAATTGTAGGCGTTAGATGGAGCATCGGGATCGTTACACGCCAACCCCTTGTACTTAATCATGTAACACTAAGCCATATCTTATTTCAGGAGCATTACGAGCCAGACCCGTGCACTTACTCTTGTAACACTAAGCTATATCTTATTTCACAAGTTTGCTTGATTATTTTAAGTCTATGGCTCGTTCAAAAAGAACAGTCCATAATAAAGAACGATACCAAAGTTTAAAAATACTAACAAATAAAACGACAATCAAGGCCAGAGCCAATTACAATTAATAACTTTTTAATTTGTGAACTTCAATTAAATAATAACAGCAAGAGAAATAGGATTAAAATTATAAACTTACAGATTTGCTGGTACCGGTACTGTATATAAAAATACAATGAGCACAAAATTGTACGAGGAAATAGAAAAATCTACACACAACAAGGTATTAAATAATGACACAGCACGTCTCGTGGTAAAGGAAAGGAAAAATATCTCCTCCGTCATTTAATCTTAGCCCTTTTATACCCAGTTTCAGATGATCATTCTAGAAATGGAATACGCAGTCTTACTGCTTCCCGCATTCTCGAGATCATTCTATCATGTTCGACAGAAACAGACGATGGTAGCTAATATGTCAACAAAGTGATATTTTCCTAGCCGCCCCCAACACGGCTTCGACTGAAAGGGGTCATGCACGTGGAAGGCGTGCTCAGCGGGGATCAAAACACGTCATCCCTCATGACACTTACATATGCCTGTCTCACAACATTCGTTCCTTACATATTTCTGTCTCACGACGTTCGTTGCTTACATATTCCTGTCTCACAACATTCTTTCCTTACATATTTCTGTCCAACAACATTTGTTCCTTACATTTTTGTTACCTATTGTCATAGCCCGCGTGTTGACCCAATTTTACCTCAACATGAGCTGTAGTTTCCACCACGTATCCCCACCCCTTTTTAGTGACGTCACAGATTAAATGTTTAGCTCTCTACCATTATCCGCCACTCCAATAATCGCAAAAAAAAAGGTTATTTATTTTCTAATTTATTTTTTTTTATAAAGAATGCAATTAGGTGATACCAGTTCTAGAATTTCTTTCTTGGAGAGTGTCCAACTCCCTCCCAATAAATAAGCCGACAGCTTTCCCAGCCGGAAAAGAATTTTGCTAGATTTCCTTGACGTTTATGAGACTTTATATACTGATAGCAGACTTACAAGATTGCAAGACTTTATATACTCATAGCAGACTTACAAGATTGCAAGACTTTATATGCTCATAGCAGACTTACAAAATTGCAAGACTTTATAAACCTATAGCAGACTTACAAGATTGCAAGACTTTATAAACCTATAGCAGACTTACAATATTGCAAGACTTTATAAACCTATAGCAGACTTACAAGATTGCACTCTTTGTGTGTGTATACGTCTGTATATAATAGCTTTGTATCTTTCGAGGATTATAATTTTTCACTTTCTGCGCTGTAAGTAAATATAGTTTTTATTTCGGTCTATATGCTCGTAAACTTTGTCTAAATTTAATAGTATTATTGAAACATATAGTGTTATTTAATATCACTAGCTTTTGGTATCTCCTTTCTTTGTTTACTCTTTGTCGGTTCTTTGTTACACATTGTTCAACGAACGAAACGAATCTTCCTACATATTAAATTTGCAAAAACCCTAAAATGATACGTAGCACCTAAATTATCGCTACTGACATTATTTCATTAATGACATTATTGCACTACTGACGTTAATTCATTAATGACATTATTGCACTACTGACATTATTTCATTAATGACATTATTGCACTACTAACATTATTTCATTAATGACATTATTGCACTACTGACATTATTTCATTAATGACAATTATTGCGCTACTGACATTATTTCATTAATGACATTATTTCATTAATGACATTATTGCAATACAGACATTATTTCGTTATTTTGTTTGGTTGCCAAAGTTCCATTAAATTGCGTGAAACTTAATTGGAATAATTGAATATTTGATATTTATATTATATTGTAATGAAACAATTTGGTATTTTAAAACAGCGTGAGAGAGTACGAAATATTAAAATCAAATATTGATCAATGGAGTCAGAACACACAACTTATTGAATCATCTGCTGTCTACATATAGATAGATGCATTTAATTTCTAAGACATGAAGCCGACCAGAAATATCGTGACCAATAGTTTAAAAGATAAAACTTCTTTCAATAAAACATAGTTTAAAAAAAAAACTGTTTGTACAAAAGACACAAGCAGGTGAGACGCAAGTTTCCAATAAAAGATTTCCAGTTGTGGGAGTTTTCGAGTGAATGGGTGGGGTGAAGAAATGGGACCGGCAATAAATCTATTGACATTTTTAAGTATGTCAACGGAGCGGGCAAAGATGTCGTGTTGTTGTACAAGCAGAGAGGTCATGTTGGAGAACAAGCAGAGATGTCATGTTGGTGTACAAGCAGAGTTGTCATGTTGGAGAACAAGCAGAGATGTCATGTTGGTGTACAAGCATAGATGTCATGTTGGTGTACAAACAAAGATGTCAATCATGTTGGTGTACAAGTAAAGATGTCAATCATGGTGGTGTACAGGGATGTCATGTTGGTGTACAAGCAAAGGTGTCATGTTGGTGTACAAACAGAGATGTCATGTTGGTGTACAAACAGATATGTCATGTTGGTGTACAAGCAAAGATGTCATGTTGGTGTACAAACAGAAATGTCATGTTGGTGTGCAAACGGAGATGTTATGTTATTGTAGACGAAGTTAAGTGCAATCTTTGTCATGTCACGCAATGATTAATTCAGTCGGAGTAAGGTTATGTTAACATTAAAAGTAGTTATGTCACTGCAACATTTACAAGTATTCGATACAATTTTTGTGTTACTCTATCCGATGATTTCCCATTGAGCTATGGCTAGCTTCATTCCCTCGACACCCGACTTCTTTTATCGGTTCAGTGCACACGAAATAATTGGGCTGAGTAAACCTACATTTCTGTCAAATTTCTTTAGTACCTCGTCGCCCCTCCCCCCCCCCCAAACCCCTTCAACACCCCATCAAACCACACTGCGGTTAGGTTACGTAGACATCTGGATGTGAAATTGTGGCCATTGTGCGAGGGATCTGCTTTACTTTACAGGCCGTTCAAGTCTGAACGTTGTTCACTCAAGAAAGTTAAGGTAATTATTTGGTACATTAGGGTACAGGGTGTTACTTTGGTGTGTAGTAGTGCGTGTTTGTCTTATAAAATCTATGTCTTTAGAACACATTGTCCAGGTCTAGTGCAGTAATCAAACAGGGATGTCTCTACGTCATAAGGTCACAGTGTCCAGGTCTAGTGCAATAATCAAGCAGGGGTGTATCTTGTTTGATTAGACCAGGGGTCACCAAACTACGGCCCGCGGGCTGGATCCGACCCGCGACGTCCATTCGTCAGTCCCGCTGACGGTACTTTGAACTTGCTTGATAAAACGTATGGAACAAGAAATGTTGTGATACAATTTAAATCAAATATTATGTTTAGAATTCTTGGAGATACACATGTGCGGAGACGCCCCCCCCCTTTTTTTTTTTGGGGCTGCTATGCGCCATTAATTTACCGTTTTCAAAGTTAAATTATTGTATCTAAATTTTCTTGTATCAATTTTATGCAATGTTTGCTTATTTCGCGCCAACCCAAGTCCTGCCCCGGCTCGTGGTATATCCGCCTGCGCTCTGACGTCACCATGGTCTCCACGGTTATCATGGCAACACACACACACACACACAAACATCTTTCCCGCTCCCAGATGTGGCCCGTTATAATTAAAATGTTTATTATGTGTTACTTCTAGCATGTTATTTCAATCAGTTTTGTATCTATTTAGTATAACAAAAATTTTCAAAATAATATATCAAAACTTGTGGGTTTTTTTTATGTGCTGCAATTTGGAGCTATAATTACAGTTATGCTACATGGTTCAAGCCAGAAATATTCTGACAGCCGGGAGGAGCCTAATATCATTAGAATAATACTCTCCAAACAATCTAAATATCAATAGAGTACTAATCTCCAAACAATCTAAATATCATTAGAATACTACTCTCCAAACAAACCAAGCCATGGATCACAACTTACGTAAACCAGCACTTCCCAATGGCTGGAGCACTCTCTCCGACTCTCACCATCATGACCCCTATCAGGAGTTCAGCTCCAGGTCAGGAATCAGTAAGATAGAAGATAACTTTAATTTGAGTGCCAAGTATACAGACAGATACGGAAAATGGCCACATGTGGACACGAGACGTATACCTCATACTAACACGAGAAACGGCTGGTCGTCGCATAATGGGAAACAGGTAGGTACTGAACAAGTAGTTAAGAATAGTCGTATGATGTATCAGCGTTGATAGCTTTGATAGTGACATTTTTTCCCCTAATTTATCTACCCGATAGATGTTTTGGAAAGAAAGTGAAAAAGATACTTACTCATTATATAAGTGAAATAAGTATTGTGATACATCAGGGGTTGTGATGAGACATATCAAGCGAAAATTTTAAAAAATTAAATGAAAAAAAAATATGAAGTGGAAATACGTTGTCCCTTTAAATCAGGGTTTCTCAACCTGGTGTGCTCGCACTCCCGTTGGTGAGAAGGGACACTGCAAGGGGGTTGCTATTAAAAGTGATTATAAGAAAGAGAAGCCATTGACTTTTTCTGTTTGATTCTTAAACACTCACAAATGAAATGACACTTCTCACTATTGGTAGTGTGACCACACCAGGCCAAGTAAAACTAGCAAAAATCCTAATAAATATTGCGAAATCCTTCTCCGATTCACTTGTTATTAAATCATATATTATTATTCGATTTAATTATTTAATCATTCTATGCTTTATTCGAATTTGTTATTTCATCCTTTTACTGAATATTTAACGGTTTTCCCAAACCCTAGGCCCATGACTATGAAGACAACCCAGGACATGCGGCTGTTGGTCATGATGATACAGAAAGTAAAATTAAAACAAGGCGTAGACGAGACATCGCTAGAGTCTTGTCCAAGTACGCTGAAAAGGCGTCACTCAATGGGGTGCCATTTATTGCGGCTTCCAAAAATCCCTATGTCAAGACCATTTGGTCAATACTGCTTGCTGCCGCCATTGGAGCCATGATTTATCACCTGTATAGGTGAGTTAGGGTTAGGGACAATGATCTATTACTTGTTTAGGTAAGTTAGGGTTAGGAGCAATGATTCATCACCTGTTTAGGGGAGTTAGGGCTAGAGTTAGGAGCAATGATTTATTATTTGTTTTGGTGAGAGAGAGGGATACAGAGAGAGACAGAGAGTGAGAGAGAGAGAGAGGCGGGGAGGGACAGAGAATGAGAGAGATTTAGATAGAGAGTGAGACAGAGAGACAGGGGGAAGTAGACAGCGAGAGACAGAGAGTGAGTGAGTGAGAGAGAGGCAGGGAGACAGAGAGTAAGAGAGAGATACAGACGGAGATACACAAAGAGAGAAACAGAGAGTGAGAGAGGCGGGGAGGGACAGAGAATGAAAGAGATTTAGATAGAGAGTGAGAGAGCGAGACAGGGGGAAGTAGACAGCGAGAGACAGAGACTGATTGAGTGAGAGAGAGGCAGGGAGACAGAGAGTAAGAGAGAGATACAGACGGAGATACACAAAGAGAGAAACAGAGAGTGAGAGAGGCGGGGAGGGACAGAGAATGAAAGAGATTTAGATAGAGAGTGAGAGAGCGAGACAGGGGGAAGTAGACAGCGAGAGACAGAGACTGATTGAGTGAGAGAGAGGCAGGGAGACAGAGAGTAAGAGAGAGATACAGACGGAGATACACAAAGAGAGAAACAGAGAGTGAGATATAGAAGGAGAGAGAGAGAGAGACAGAGAGTTAGAGAGGGACAGAGAGTGACAAAGAGTGAGAGAGTGAGTCAGAGAGAGATGGAGACAGAGAGAGATAGAGAGTGAGAGAAAGATATTTACAGATGGACAGACAGAGAGAGACATAGAGTGAGAGAGAGGGAGAAAGAGACAGACAGTGAGAGACATAGAGTGAGAGAGAGAGAGAGAGATGAAAGGTAACAAGATGACAATATTTTTTTTTAAAAATATTACTTGGAAAATACTTCACGTTATTTTTGTCCTGGTATAAATATTTTTAAGGGATTGATATATATAAATATTTTTATGGGATTGACATATATAAATATTTTTATGGGACTGATATATATAAATATTTTTATGGGATTGATATATATATAAATATTTTTATGGGATTGATATATATAAATAGTTTTATGGGATTGATATATATAAATATTTTTATGGGATTGATAAATATAAATATTTTTATGGGATTGATATTTATGAATTTTTTTATGGGATTGATATATATAAATTTTTTATGGGATTGATATATATAAATATTTTTATGGGATTGATATATATAAATATTTTTATGGGATTGATATATATAAATATTTTTATGGGATTGATATATATATAAATATTTTTATGGGATTGATATATATAAATATTTTTATGGGATTGATATATATAAATATTTTTATGAGATTAATATATATGAATATTTTTATGGGATTGATATATATAAATATTTTTATGGGATTGATATATATAAATATTTTTATGGGATTGATATATATAAATATTTTATGGGATTGATATATATAAATATTTTATGGGATTGATATATATAAATATTTTTATGGGATTGATACATATAAATATTTTTATGCGATTGATATATATAAATATTTTTATGGGATTGATATATATAAATATTTTTATGAGATTGATATATATGAATATTTTTATGGGATTGATATATATAAATATTTTTATGGGATTGATATAAATAAATATTTTTATGGGATTGATATATATAAATATTTTTATGGGATTGATATATATAAATATTTTTATGGGATTGATATATATAAATATTTTTATGGGATTGATATATATAAATATTTTTATGGGATTGATATATATAAATATTTCATGGGATTGATATATATAAATATTTCATGGGATTGATATATATAAATATTTTATGGGATTGATATATATAAATATTTTATGGGATTGATATATATAAATATTTTAAAAAATTAAAAATGTTTGTGGCACTTTAGATTTCACCTTTAAAGCGGTGAGCCTGGTTTCTTTACACAGTCGTCCCTCGTATTACAACGGTCTGCTGATCCATTGTATGTTGTCTGTCTGTTCTCACCACATCTTACAATTGTATGTTGTATGGTTGTTCTTACCACATCTTACAAATGTATGTTGAATGTTTATTCTCACCACATCTTACAATTGTATGTTGTATGCTTGTTCTCACCACATCTTACAATTGTATGTTGTCTGTCTGTTCTCACCACATCTTACAATTGTATGTTGTATGTCTGTTCTCACCACATCTTACAATTGTATGTTGTCTGTTTGTTCTCACCACATCTTACAATTGTATGTTGTTAGTTTGTTCTCATCACAGCTTACTTTCAAGTTTTCTGGAATATAAGAAACAAACGAAGATAGGTTTGAGCTTCAGCAGCCTCCAGTTTCCGGCTGTCACCGTCTGCAACATCAACATCTTGCGGAAGTCATCGGTAAGACACCAAACAAAAGACAAACTAAATAAAAATTAGCAGACCCCCAAGGTTGTCACGCCAAACAAACGGCACACTTATACAAACTAGAAGATCCGCAAACATCACACCAGCTTCCATGAGCCAATCGAACAGTCATTCTCAAACTGCGCTACGAACAGCATTAGTGGCACTTAACATTTTACGCGCCGTCCACAGATATGTAGCAAACTATTATAGACTCCAGCCCAAACTACAAAGCATGCGTGCACCGTATCCGGACATTTTGTTTTACTATATAGTATAATGCGTTCAAAAAGAAATTTGACGCAAAATTTTAACGTGTAAACTAAAAAAAAGATTCGACCAAATTTCCGTCGATCAATTTTCAGTCGACGAAATTTCTTTCAATCAAATTTCCGGTAACCTGCGTGCACATGTATATTTAGCCTAGTATTTACACGGTAGTGTGTTCAAAAAGTTGGAGAACTCATGGCAAGGATCACTAAGTCTATATAACGATTAACAATATTCCAATATAGATTCGTGTTAAGGGTCGCTCGCAAATTACGTAACGCAAAAAGAAAAACTTTTCAGACAACCCCCTCCACCCCCACCCCCCCCCCCCCCGGGTCATAAATTATTCTCCCACACACACACACATTTTAGTATCACGTCACACCTAAAAACAATTCAAAACATACATAAATTTTCATAACTGAAGGGGGCGTCCATTAATTATGTCAACAAAATAGGGCGTGGGGGTGGAAATCTTTGACAGTCATTGACAAGAGAGAGGGGGGTAGATTCGTTGACGTCAACAATCATGTTTTCTCTACTAAAATGTTAATCTTAAAATTTGACTGGCTATTACATTATTTTGATATAGATATTAAAAGAAAAAAAACAAAGATATCCTTGTATCCAAACTTTAAAAAATGTGAACTCTCTTAGCGCAGAGTAGTGCAAATCTTCTCTTCAACGCGATTCAACTATTACCGCAGTAAATATTTAAATATCTATTTATTTTTAGGCTTTTAACAATATAGGATTTATGTATCGTGTGTCTGTCTGTGCACTGTAGACGGCTGGTCAGAATGTCAGCACACTTTGTTCTGTCTGTGCACTGCAGATGGCTGGTCAGAATGTCAGCACACTTTGTTATGTCTGTGCACTGCAGACGGCTGGTCAGAATGTCAGCACACTGTGTTCTGTCTGTGCACTGCAGATGGCTGGTCAGAATTTCAGCACACTTTGTTCTGTCTGTGCACTGCAGATGGCTGGTCAGAATGTCAGCACACTTTGTTCTGTCTGTGCACTGTAGACGGCTGGTCAGAATGTCAGCACACTTTGTTCTGTCTGTGCACTGCAGATGGCTGGTCAGAATGTCAGCACACTTTTTTCTGTCTGTGCACTGCAGATGGTTGGTCAGAATGTCAGCACACTTTGTTCTGTCTGTGCACTGCAGATGGCTGGTCAGAATGTCAGCACACTTTGTTCTGTCTGTGCACTGCAGATGGCTGGTCAGAATTTCAGCACACTTTGTTCTGTCTGTGCACTGCAGATGGCTGGTCAGAATGTTAACACACTTTGTTAGTGCAAGAGAAGTCAAAAGTTGGCTTTAGATTCTGTTTGTCGCGAATGACTAGGGTGGTATGTTTGCAATCATGTTGCAGGTATGGAACAGGGACTAGGTTCAAGTGTCATGTGCAGTCAAGATAAATGATTAGGGGAAAGTAAAGTGAATAACATCGCTGCTTGAATGGATTTTCAAAATCTGTAACATCTATGTTTCATCACAAGTCATGTTGGAACAGCATTTTCAACATCGCCGACGATGCCCTCTTGAGCATAAGAAATTACCACCTGCTCCTAAAAAAAAAAAAATTTTCGACCAATACTAATGGCTGCAAGGAGACAGAGAGAGCTTATGGCAATTATTGCTCATACCGACAATGCTTCTTTTATAAGTGCTGAATGGTTAGTTGAGGAGGATGTTGACTTGTCCGGTATATCAGTTAGATGAGGATGATGTTGACTTGTCCGGTATATCAGTTAGATGAGGATGATGTTGACTTGTCCGGTATATCAGTTAGATGAGGATGATGTTGACTTGTCCGGTATATCAGTTAGATGAGGAGGATGTTGACTTGTCCGGTATATCAGTTAGTTGAGGAGGATGTTGACTTGTCCGGTATATCAGTTAGATGAGGATGATGTTGACTTGTCCGGTATATCAGTTCCGCAAGATGAAAATGATAAATTATTTACTATTGACTATGCCCATCCGAGGGGGGGGGGGGGGGTCGGGTCATTCCAGTTTTTTTCAGGGGGGGGGGGATCCAAAACTTGGTCGTCTTGTTAAGTTGTTTATTACTGGAGGTGCCACAGTACATAGCCATTTTAATAAAAACCTTTCAATTCAGGGGGTGGGGGAAATGCCCCCTTGCCCTACCCAAATGATGTCCCTGATGCCTATTTTTTGATAGAGCAACACCATGGGAAGATTATAGCAGCTAGAAACTATACTATTATTGTCAGCTATACTGACAATGATCATAGTTATACTTGCACAAATTATGATTTGTAGTCTTTAACAACCTTTTAATTGATTCTGAATTATAAAATTTAAGTGTACAACTTTTTAACTTATTTTATTACATCTTTAGCTGTTAATCAACATTTTTCCTACAAATGTATCATTAAAATACATTAGCACAAAGTAAAATGTATTAATACATTTATTTATATTATAATTATTTTCTTTTTTTTTTTTGTGGTTTGGGGGGGGGGGGTGGGGGGGGGGTTAAAAATATGCTTTAATATTTTTAATAATTAATGGACCATCCCAATGTAAGATTTTCTTTATTCTTTATCGTTTTCCCAAAATTGATTAAGATGTTGTATTATTAGAAAACTGTGACGTAAAGCAACTAAGTCATCCCCGAGCCGAATGTCAAATGGCCACAACACGTTATGCGTCTTTTTTGATTTGCGCAGAAGGTGTGCGCGACTGAGTTTCACGGTACCTATAATACATTAGGCAATATCAAGTTAAGGTTTTTAAAATTAATTGAATAAAGATTTTTCAAAATTATAAAATTTGAGAAATTATTAAATATAATTTTGTGACATCAAAAATGTATGACCCACTCCCCTATCACAAAAGTGTCACAAATTCTCGACCCCCCACTCCCCCCTGAGCGTGACCTAATTGGGAACGACCCCTTAGTAACGGTAAGGTTTAATTTAAATATGCTGGCCCTACTGATGATCATATTAATGTCTTAATTAGATGGCTTTACCTTACCTTATAGGATAGACCACGCACATCGTTGTGTACACAACTAGTCTGTCCCTGTAACCAATGACCTTTGACCTGTTCGTTCGTCTTCCCACCAGTTAAATGAAACGAGCGAAGAAATACAAGATTATGTCAAGAACATGAACCCAAGCGCCATGTTAGATCGAGTTGCGGCTTGTTCAGACAGGTACATACACTTCATTTCAGTACTCTTCACTTACTTACACACACGTCTCTATTCCACCCTTCTTTCACTTTCTCTTCTCTCTTCCGTCCCTCTTTCACTTTTTCTTCTCTCTCTTCCGACCCTCTTTCTCTTCTCTCTCTTCCGCCCCTTGTTCACATTTTCTTCTTTCTCTTCCGTCCCTCTTTCTCTTCCTTCCCTGGTTCACCTTTTCTTCTCGCTCTTCCGTCCCTCGTTCACTCTTTCTTCTCTCTTTTCCGTCCCTCGTTCACTTTTTCTTCTCTCTCTTCCGTCCCTCTTTCTCTTCTCTCTTTTCCGTCCCTCGTTCACTTTTTCTTCTCTCTCTTCCGTCCCTCTTTCTCTTCTCTCTTTTCCGTCCCTCGTTCACTTTTTCTTCTCTCTCTCTTCCGTCCCTCTTTCTCTTCTCTCTTTTCCGTCCCTCGTTCACTTTTACTTCTCTCTTTTCCGTCCCTCGTTCACTTTTTCTTCCCTATATTTATAAATGTATTTGTTTATCCGTTTGATGCTACGTTTACACTACAAATCTTTACAAACCCTTACATCTCTACCACATCATAAGACCTCATTATCTCATGTTCTAAATCTTTAATCAAATAATAAGATATCAGTTTGTTATTTTCTATATCTTTGATCCCATTATAAGATCTCAGTTTCACTTTTTCCCCCAATTTTTAGATTCATTATAATGTAAGATCGTTTCCCAACCTATCACACGTTTGAATTTTTTGAATTGCCCCATGGCATTTCTCTATAACGTGTACTATTATGAAAACGAAACTAACTAAGTATAGCAGTAATGCCTGCCTCTTTTAAAATCAAATTATCGAACTTATTGATCAAATGTTTACAGCGAATACTACCAAGAGGACTGCCTGGATAATATTGATAACAATGATGACAACGTCACACAGGATGGGGTCGATGATAGCTTTTATGATCAGGTGAAAAGGATAAGTGTTTTTTTTTCAATTGCTTTTTTATTTATTTTAACAAACAAATGAAATAAAGATATGTCTAAATTAACTAGCAATGTAAGCAAATGAAATTATATTGAAATGTACGTAAATGAAGTTACATTTAAATGTAAGCAAATGAAATTATATTTAAATGTAACCAAATGAAATTATATTGAAATGTAGCAAATGAAATTATATTGAAATGTAATCAAACCAAATTATATTGAAATGTAAGCAAATGAAATTATTTTGAAATTTAAATCAATGAAAATATAGTGTAAATATAAGTTCCATGACTTTTTAAATTGACTCCTTTTCATTACAGCTTGGCCAGATTGCATTTACGCATGTAATGTCAAAAGAACTGCAGCTTTAACTAAATGTCATTTAAAGAAGACTTTCTGTGTTTTTAAATTTTAAATATAACTTTCTATAAGCTGCTGGATAATTGCATAGCAATCTCTGCTCTAACATGCTAAGTTTATGAAAGGCTCCGTTCAAGCTGTCAACTTCCGACAATAGCAATGGCGAACACTTACGTCTTTTAACTACGGTCTATTCTTGTCGTAATTTCAATTGTTGTATGTGCTGAGGAAGGCTCTTAGCCGAAACGTTCCTCTCTGCTTGTTCTGTCTTTCGGTCCAGAGCTTACACGTGCATTGTACCTTTTTTTTCCTTATATGCTCCAAATTTTACACACATACCCGAAATAATTCGTACACGCAAGGTTTTCCTAATATACATTACAATGAACAAAGTATTACTTTGAGTAGATTCATCTTCAGTAGTATAATGGTACGACGCATGATGAGGAGTTTTGGGTTAGTGATTAAAAATGGGGGGGGGGGGGGGGCAGGGCTGTGAGTTTCGGAGAGCAAAGGGAAAATAGAGAATAGATGAGCTGACAGGGGAGGGTTGGAAATGTTGGCCAGAGAGTTTGTAAAGAACCTACGGGGTGGATATGGCGTTACTCTGTTATAAAACTAATTTTATAAATTTCGTGTCTACTTTGAAAAGTGCTGAAAGAAGAAGACTCAAATATTCAGATATGAACACCCTTTCCCCAATCACAGGAAGAATATACAATTGTCATTCTCAGCTAGTTAACCACCAGGTCCACTAGTATCATTTACAAATGTCCATGCGCATCTAATGGACTACGATGAGTCACTTCCTTGTTTTGTCACGTGATATGTACCAGCCATTGGTAGGCTTTCTGCTACACATAACAACAGATAACAGCTGATCAGACATTGCCATTATCATTAATTCTAAAGCACAATGTTTGTATCCATCAGCGCTTCCCCAGTGTTAATTAAAAAATTTACTTTTCAAAATATTCTTTAATACACGCGTTTCTTTAAATGACATTCATTAAATGTGACAATAATTATAATTCAGTTATGATTAAAGGAAGAAAGTTGTTTGAAGAAAAATTTGTGAGCGACTAGTGTGTTGCAGACAGCCTACCGGAAGTCTTACTCGTACTTACGCTTATCACGTGACAAAACAATCGACTCATCGTAGTCCATTCTCAACAGACCAGCTAGTTGCATGTACCTCTATTTTCAGACTTTTCCAGACACCTGGGAGTCAGAGGGTGAAAATTCTAATTTCAATGACGTGTTTGACAAATTTAGAAATTTGATGAACGGTCAGCCTCTGTAAGTTATGAATTAGTGACTCTGTAAATTATGAATTAGTGAATCTGTAAATCATGAATTATTGAATCTGTAAGTTATAAATTAGTGACCACCAACAAGACATTTTGTCGGCTCTTGATAAATGTTGGGTTTTTTTTTATTAATCCCAAAGATTGCCTTGCTCTAGATCGTGATAGTTTAAATGTCAACACGGTCTAACTAACTGTCATCTTTAATGAAATGGGATAGATAACAGTCTTTATGATATTATAATTTGTTGAGAATTGTGTGTCTATTTGATCTATTTAACCTCAATTACGACAGCCTCTTCCCCCCGCCCCACACCCGCCTCCCCCCTCCCCCGAAAAAAATAATAAAATAAAAACAAAAACAAAAGAAAACACCAAACAAACCCAAAAGAACAGCAAAAGAGAATTAACCAATCATTGGTTGGAGCAATCAATTTAAAGCTAGATGTATTAACATGTCCCACGTGCAGCAAGATGTGTTTCATAGTCGCACTTGAATTTGACGGCGTAGTGAATGGATCAGATTAGTTTTAGTAGTCAAATTACGATATTCAATCTCTAGAAATGTTTATGTCATGACAGTGAAGGAAATGTTTATGTCATTACAGTGATATAAATGTTTATGTCATGACAGTGAAGGAAATGTTTATGTCATGACAGTGAATGACATGTTTATGTCATGACAGTGAAGGAAATGTTTATGTCATGACAGTGAAGGAAATGTTTATGTCATGACAGTGAAGGAAATGTTTATGTCATGACATTGAAGGAAATGTTTATGTCATGACAGTGAAGGAAATGTTTATGTCATGACAGTGAAGGAAATTTTTATGTCATGACAGTGAAGGAAATGTTTATGTCATGACAGTGAAGGAAATGTTTATGTCATGACAGTGAGTGAAACTTTCTTCACTGAAAGATCTCCCTCCCCCCCACCCCCCACCCCCCGGTAAACTCTGTGCTATATTCTCTAGTGATTCACCGATCCAGAACACTGTTTTCAAGAATTTCTTCCAAGTATCTTTTCCTGTATTTTTGAGTTTTTGTTCACAGAGAAAAACGTAAGAAGTGGGGCCATCAGATTGAAGACATGTTGTTACAGTGTTCCTTCGCTGGGAAGAAATGTTATGCCAAGTAAGTATATCAAAGCTTTAACCATTAGTTTATGTACACACAAAAGTGTTTCCACTAACTGTCAGTGAAATGAAAAGCAAACTTGTAAGATATTTATGAAATAAAAGTGTTTGTGTAATAAAGAAAATAATTTAAAACATGTTCTGTATTAAATAAATTAATTATAAGATAAAACATGTTCTGTACTCAATAAAATAATTTTGAGGTAAAACATGTTCTGTAATAAATAAAATAATGATGAGTAAAACATGTTCTGTAATAAATAACATAATTATCAATTAAAATAAGTTATGCAATTAATAAAATAAGTATAAGATAAACAATTTTTTTAAATAAATAAATTAATTATGTGATAAAACAAGTTCTGTAATAAATACACTTTTCATGTTTTAAAATATCATGTTATAGAAATGCTCTTGAAATATCCTTTTAAAACAACAATAGTTTTAAGTTCTTAAAAAACGCACTTGTGTACCTTTTTCAATATAGATGGCATGTAATAATAATGTTTAATGCTTCTCTGAATAACGTGACGTACCATGTGACGAAACAATCTTTATAGCACGCCAAACATTGGCGAAGGCAATGCGTGAAGTTCCCATTTCTTAAAGTAACTTGACAAAAAATGAACTCAAGTAACGCACATTTAAGAATCCCAAATTTTTCTACACCCTTCCCCTCCATGAACTATATTAAATATTCTGATACTTTTAATCCGAATATTTATTACACCATACTTAAACTGGGACGATTTCATTTTCCAAATAGAAAATATTACGCGCCAAACGCAGTCGTAATATATATATATAAATATGTCATTTAGCTTAGTTATAGGGAATAATATTTTGCGCGCTATTGAACTCATTATTAAACTATAATTTCAAATATTTAGAATTATTTGTAATATACTCTCAACACCCAATTCGATGATTAGGAAGCAGTCCGTTAGAATGTAGTCCTTTAGGAAGCAGTCCACTAGTCATACCAGAAGCGTAATATATATAAGAAATACAAGATATCTAGTGAATTTATTTTACACTTTTTGATCATATTCATTGACATCTCTGCGTATTTAAATAATGATATGATTAATTAAAACATTTAGCGTTCAATATTTTATGTTGTTCAGAAATTTCACACAATTCTTCTCTGGAACTTACGGCAACTGTTACACGCTGGAATATTCAAAGTTCCTCAGTCGTAAATCTGGGCCAGACGGAGGTAAGTTAAAAATATATATACACGACATATAGATGTTGAAATATTTATTCCCGATTTTATACCCCAATTTAGATGGTGAAATTTGTATACCTCACATATACCCCAATTTAGATGTTGACATTTTTGTGCCTGATATATACCCCAAATTTAGATATTGAAATATTTATAGATGATGTTTACCCAAATTTAGATGTTGACAGTTTATATGGCCGACTCTAATTTATTTTATGTTACAATTCATTAGTATTAAAAAATTAAATAAGCCGTTTTACGTTGAATACTTTTGGGCAAGTAAATTGTCCATAGGAACCAGAGGTTTGATGTATATAAGGACTATTATTATCTCTTCTAGGCCTGGAACTTGTCCTTTTCTTGGAAACTCACGAGTACCTTGAGGGAATCACGACTGGGAGCGGTATCCACGTTGTAATCCATGAACAGAAGACCATGCCTTTTCCTGATGATGAGGGAATCGCCATCTCACCTGCCACTCAAACAATCATTGGTATGAAACAGGTCGGTAACCACTACAAACAATCATTGGTATGAAACATGTCGGTAGCCACTACAAACAATCGTTGGTATGAAACAGGTTGGTAGCCACTCAAACAATCATTGGTATGAAACAGGTTGGTAGCCACTACAAACAATCATTGGTATGAAACAGGTCGGTAACCACTACAAACAATCATTGGTATGAAACAGGTCGGTAACCACTACAAACAATCATTGGTATGAAACAGGTCGGTAACCACTACAAACAATCATTGGTATGAAACAGATTGATTCAATGTCATGTGGATTTTTAAACATTTGTATTTATTTAAAGGCAAGGCAATATATAGTTTTGAAGAATTTTGTGAAAAGTTCTTAAACTAATTACCAGCTTTGCGGATGATTCCAAGATTGTGTGTTAGCCAACCAAAGAAAGAAAATTGTTGACAGGATGAGGGCTAGCTTTCATCAACTTTGTTTCAGTTCAATATTATTTTCAACCTCTTCTGCCCTCAGTAATTATTTTAAAAATTCATATTGTCTTAAGAATATTGTGGAAATGTGGCTTAGTTCGCTTATAGTTTGTATAGATCAATATTACCAATTTTTTTTCCCCCATTTAATTAATAGTAACTACCGCTGGAAGTAATGTATTGTTGCGTGTCTCCATCTAATAAGAACGCCCAGAGTTTTATATTTTAAATATTATTATTATTATCATTATTATTATTATTATTATTAGTTGTCTTATATAGCGCGGTACCCCATCCTCGGACTGGGCTCACCGCGCTGTACATAAAATATTAGCTAAAGAGACATAATCGTGATATTAAAATAAAATACATTTATGTAATAAAGAACAGCTGTATAACAACAAAACAAAAACAAATGTATAATCACTCCACCCACCCCAGAACATTTACATGTCAAGCTATGGACGGCAGCCAGCAGCATCGTTTATCGGTCAGAGGGGGGAAATCAGTCGGGGTAGTAGAATTTACAGAGATGTGTTTTGAGTGCAGTTTTGAAGTGCGTTTCTTGGGAACGGACAGAATATGCGTGTCTGCGGAGGAATGAAGCTGTTGAGGGGGTGAATAGACAGAAAGAGGTTCGGTTAGATAGGAAGGGCAGGAATCCGAGAAAAAGTTGTGACAGAGAACAGACAGCTTGTAATCAGTGCGTGCCTGCTATGGGGAGCCAATGAAATGAATGAAGTCGTGGAATGACGTAATCATGTTTCTTTGCCTTTAGAACTAGCCTAGCAGCTGAGTTTTTAGCCTTTTGTAGTTTTACTATGAAGTGTTTTGGTGAACCTGTCAGAAGAGAGTTGCAATAGTCAAGACGAGAGAGAACAAGAGCACAGTCTAGTATTTTTGTTGCACTAACTGTGAGGTAGTGACGGATGGAGCTGCTCTGACGGATAGCGGTGTATGCAGAACGACAATAGTGAGAGATATGTTTGTCGAGCGACATGTTGTCAGAAATAATATAAGCAATATTCCTAGCAAAGAATGTAAACTGTATGTCAGAGTTACCTACTTGAAATGAGGCGGGGAGAGTTGAAGTAGTGGATGATTTGTGATTGTGAATGAGGAGTGCTTCCGTTCTGTCATCATTAAGCTTAAAGTTGCTGAGTGTCATCCGTGACTTCATCAATGCACTCACGCAAAGTCTGGACAGCGGAATCGACAAGATATATATATGTAGATATATATAGATGCCTGTACTATTGACTGCCCGTTAGAAGATGTCTGTACTATTGACTGCCCGTTAGAAGATGTCTGTACTATTGACTGCCCGTTAGAAGATGACTGTACTATTGACTGCCCGTATGAAGATGTCTGTACTATTGACTGCCCGTTAGAAGATGTCTGTACTATTGACTGCCCGTTAGAAGATGTCTGTACTATTGACTGCCCGTTAGAAGATGTCTGTACTATTGACTGCCCGTTAGAAGATGTCTGTACTATCGACTGCCTTAAACGCAATTTTAAATTGATGTAAGTTCTATTTTGGCTGAAGCGTTCCACAAAAACTGGCTGGCCATGTTGCAATGTTGAGCGTATCCAATGTCTTCCCGCAGGTTCAGATTGAAAGACTTGGTTCTCCTTACGGACCTTGCAAAGCTGGGGGCTCATTTGAGAAAACGTACGGTGTTAAATATACAAGAAATGTAAGTATACTTTACTTCCAACACGCCTAAAGCCGTTGGCGTATCTATTGTATATAAATAGTTATTTTTGTTCATGTGGCTCAATTATTGTGGCCTTAAAATTATCTGAGGGAATTTAGAATCAACAAATATGTAAAATACTTAGACCACTTAAACAGGTCAGCCTGTATATAATCTGACAACCTATAAATAAACACATATGAAATGTTAAGAAATTATCTAATATTTAAATAAATACATTTCTATTTTTATATATGAATATTTTTCAGACATGTCAGAAAATCTGTGCACAGAATTTAATTAGGTCAAAATGTAACTGTACCGATGGGAAAAGCCCTAATCTTAACGCTATCATGGGACGTGCCGGCCTGGAACCTTGCAAGTCACCAGAACGTAATACAGTACACTTGTTTATTGTCTGTCTATAGGATGATGTCTGTAGTAATACAGTACACTTATATATTTATTGACTGTCCATAGGAGGATGTCCGTAGTAATACAGTACGTTTTCATATTTATTGACTATCCATTGGAAGATGTCTGTAATAAAATAGTACACTTTCATATTTATTGATTGTCCATTGGAAGATGTTTGTACTATTGAATGCCTGTTGGAAGATGTCTGTACTATTGAATGCCTGTTGGAAGATGTCTGTACCATTGACTGCCTGTTGGAAGATGTCTGTACCAATGACTGCCTGCTGGAAGATGTCTGTACTATTGAATGCTTGTTGGAAGATGTCTGTACCATTGACTGCCTGTTGGAAGATGTCTGTACCATTGACTGCCTGCTGGAAGATGTCTGTACTATTGAATGCCTGTTGGAAGATGTCTGTACCATTGACTGCCTGCTGGAAGATGTCTGTACCATTGAATGCCTGCTGGAAGATGTCTGTACTATTGACTGTCCGTTGGGAGATGTCTGTGCCATTAAATGTCTGTTGGGAGTTGCCTGCACTCTTTCCTCAGCTTTTTCTTATTGATTAAATGTTATTGTATAAATCTAGTTAGCATCGTCTAAAGTGCTAACTCCTCACGATCACTGCTAACTTTGTGCTTTGTGATTATGCACTCAGTGCTTGGTCAATGTGCATTCAGTAGGGACACTGACTCAAGTGATTTAATTGTTATAAGTCCTCTCTGCTTTTACAGCAATTATTGGACACAAACTGTTGCATCTGGAGCCGTTGTAGCATATATGCTGTGTCTGTAAATGGAGTGACTTAGATCAGATTAACCCTTGGTAGACTGTTTGAAAATCAAAGATTCGTTTGTTGTTGTTTTTTTGTCTAATTTTTACAAGGTTATTAACATCACACTATTTAAGAATACAGGGAAACGGTGTTTCATAGATGATATATGCCTTTATCTTGGTGAAAGGTTGAGAAAATAATCCTATAACTTAAAATATAAAAAATAATAAACAACAACTCCATTACTCCATTACTAATAATGTTACATCCTCTTGGGCTGAGATTCAATCTCCTATAGCCCTGGCGGCTAGCACCATCTGGTGGGCGTCACCGTAAATCAAATCTTCAAGGCAGGCCTCTGGGTCAAGACCCTCGGCCCCCACACCTCCACCGGGGCAAGCGATCACCAACTGGTCCACTGTCTCGTCTCCCTGGCCGCAATTCCATTACTAAATATCCCTAGTGTAGTAATACCATGTTGTTTGTCATAAGTGGTGATGGATGTTGTGAAATTTATTTATTTTTTGGATAGATGTGTTCCTGAGATTGTGTGTAGTGTGGAAGAAACGCATTTCGGGTCATGGGAATGCCTGGATTCGGAGATCCGAATAGTCCTAGGAAAGCGTCTGTGATGTGAAAAGGTTTAACGAGACGACGCGTGTTGTTTTGTGTTCTGTCGGGAATTCCCCGAGACACAACCTACACATTAATCGCAAGACAGACGCATGACGGTGCGGCATTGAACAAGAATGTGTCTGCTCTTACAAAAGGGATATTGCTCTGTAGATCAATTTTGCCAGATTGCTCTTAAAGGCTCTTATGTTGCCTACTTGATGCCCCGATTAGAGTAAATACCACCGAAGGCGGCGCCTCTGCTAGTCTTTTAGTATCATTATCATAATGGAATTCTAGATATTGCATTAAGCGGTTTATACTAGTTAAACCGTAAATAAGTTTAATGAATTGATTAACATATTATGGACTTAGCTCGGCATCAACCATAACAAAAATTTTCCGTAACCGCTATATAATATATCAATTCCCGTTTCTGTATTCACAAAACATTCGCTTCTACTCATCACTTACTCTATATTTGACTCCACTTATACTAAAATGCAATGCTGGACAACCTTTTTGACTCCGTGAGCCAATTTTTGTTTTGTGTGATGCCGAGGTCCACACATAACATCTCAAAACCGTATGCAATAATTGAGTTCAGTCTCCCCAGTCTGCGGCTGGTATTCAGTGACTGTTGCCTTCATTAGGTTACGTAAGTGTTGGTCATTTAAAGCATTTCGTTCTTGTGGGTTTGATGCTGGTCATGACAGAGAATCCAGCTTCACAGACGAAGGTGCTTCCAAACATTGTCATTGTCTTGTTACAACCTTTTCAATAGTTGTGGAAATACATCTGAAGAAACATGGGTCATCCGGAATTCAGTTGGTGACGCCTTCTTACGTTTTTCACGAGTAGCCATGTTATGATAAGTCTAAGGGCCGTGTTCTTATTTCTCTAAGAGCCATGCCATGATTGATCTAAGAGCCATGCTATGATTGATCTAAGAGCCATGCTACGATTGATCTAAGAGCCATGCTATGATTGATCTAAGAGCCATGCTACGATTGATCTAAGAGCCATGCTATGATTGATCTAAGAGCCATGCTACGATTGATCTAAGAGCCATGCTACGATCGATCTAAGAGCCATGTTCTGCCTATTTCCGATGAGCTCAAGCCATACTGCGCCTTCCTCTGCTCCAAATAATTCCATATTTGTGGCAAAAGGTGTAGGGTGGATTCTTTTTTTTTTCAAATCCCGATACTTCTTTGCGCTCTCAAGCAATGTTCCAACACAATCCTCAATCAAGCAATGCCCCAACACAATCCTCAATCAAGCAATGCCCCAACACAATCCTCAATCAAGCAATGCCCCAACACAATCCTCAATCAAGCAATGCCCCAACACAATCCTCAATCAAGCAATGCCCCAACACAATCCTCAATCAAGCAATGCCCCAACACAATCCTCAATCAAGCAATGCCCCAACACAATCCTCAATCAAGCAATGCCCCAACACAATCCTCAATCAAGCAATGCCCCAACACAATCCTCAATCAAGCAATGCCCCAACACAATCCTCAATCAAGCAATGCCCCAACACAATCCTCAATCAAGCAATGCCCCAACACAATCCTCAATCAAGCAATGCCCCAACACAATCCTCAATCAAGCAATGCCCCAACACAATCCTCAATCAAGCAATGCCCCAACACAATCCTCAATCAAGCAATGCCCCAACACAATCCTCAATCAAGCAATGCCCCAACACAATCCTCAATCAAGCAATGCCCCAACACAATCCTCAATCAAGCAATGCCCCAACACAATCCTCAATCAAGCAATGCCCCAACACAATCCTCAATCAAGCAATGCCCCAACACAATCCTCAATCAAGCAATGTCCCAACACAATCCTCAATCAAGCAATGTCCCAACACAATCCTCAATCAAGCAATGCCCCAACACAATCCTCAATCAAGCAATGTCCCAACACAATCCTCAATCAAGCAATGTCCCAACACAATCCTCAATCAAGCAATGCCCCAACACAATCCTCAATCAAGCAATGCCCCAACACAATCCTCAATCAAGCAATGTCCCAACACAATCCTCAATCAAGCAATGCCCCAACACAATCCTCAATCAAGCAATGCCCCAACACAATCCTCAATCAAGCAATGCCCCAACACAATCCTCAATCAAGCAATGCCCCAACACAATCCTCAATCAAGCAATGCCCCAACACAATCCTCAATCAAGCAATGCCCCAACACAATCCTCAATCAAGCAATGTCCCAACACAATCCTCAATCATGCAATGTTCCAACACAATCCTCAATCAACGAATATCATTTGATTTTTGTTTATCTAACATATCTTTTTTTTACACAAATGGTAAAATGTCCCAAGCTCTGGCGGACCATTTAAACCCACGGGTTGGACAGCACTGCTGTAATGTGACACACAGTCGTGTTTTGTGGGTGTTACTAGTGGTGGCTCAGGCAAACCTCGGGTAATTCGTACGAACCCTCTGAAAATAAATTACGCACAACGATTTTGTACTGGGAGATATTCCTGCTGTGCACTCATGAAGTTCGGCCTTGACGTCCAGAGCTACCTCACAACTTTATGGAATGCTTGTCTTACTCTGAATGATTACCATACAAATTTATTGGATGGCTGTCTTACTCTGAATAAGTTACCTAACATCAAACATTTATTGAAAAACGATCTTCCTCTGAATGAGTTACCTCACCCATTTATTGAATCACTGTCTTTGAACCACCTGTAGAACATTCGTAGAACATTCAAAGTCCACTTTTTATCTTTCTAGTTATGTATACTTCCATCATTGTAACGTGAAAGAAGGTGTACTGTGTAGTTCTCTTTCAGATTGTGTCACTTTTCTTTAGCTATCTGGTCTCTTTCTTCTATTTTAATCATACTCTAAAGTTGAAATGAGATCTTAAATTCTCAAGACTTCTTTTCCTGGATTATAAATATAACATAATTTTAAACTGTAATGACTGTGACCGAAGGTACGTTTGTCTAGGAGTTAGGTCCCTTCTATAGCCACAGACAAGTTTTTCAGAGTTAAAAAACTTCGGTTCTTCGGCTGCTGGAAAGCTGATATTTGTAAATTCTCCTGGCTCCTACAAAGCCGATAGTTTTACAGGAAACACAAGGCGGTCCAACAATTCGTCAAACTATAACTTTATTCACTTCATCACATTACACTGAAAAAGTCATGTAGAATGACCAAAAATCCAATAGATACACAAAAGAATTACTACTTTACACTACGTCCAACAGAAGTCAGAAACAAACTCTGGTTGAAATCCACTAGTCAATAAATATCTCTCTCTCTCGAATAATAATCTCTCTCTCCCCTTTATACCCTCACAAGACCATGTACTCGTGATATCAAAAAATAGTTCACATTCGTTAACCACTCTCATTTTCCCCCAACTCACAACACACTCTTCCTCACCTGGGGTCCCCCCCCCCCCTCCCCAAGATAGTCATCCATGCCTGAGAAAACTCGTGGGAAATACAGGCAATACCACGAGCACTCTCTTACCGTCATCCAAACATACACAGAAAAGGTAAACACATGATCTGACCGTGACAATGACCACCACACACAACATATAACTTTAAAACTGTAATGACCACCCACCACCCCTCACCACCTTTGCGTCTAGTCGAAATGTTTGACCCTCTTATTTTGTGTCCCACAACTAGTACAGACATCAATTTCGCGATAATAAATCTATTTTTATCGGAGTCTGACCCACTTAGAGTTCAAGAAATAATTCAGAGGATGATTTCAGCGAAGGTGTCAGTTCAAAATTATTAATTTTAACAAGAAAAGCTAGATGAACTCCTAACAAAATTTTGTTGTTTTTCCTCTCCAGCCGAACGTCTCCACAACAATCTTAAAAACTAATAATTAGTCAATAATTAATTTTAGAGTGTATACATTCGCATTTTTTTCTGTTTTATTTTCTAACGTGATTAATGACCTTTGACCACCCCCCACCCCCCAGAAATCAAGTGCTTCACCAAAGTGACCTTTGACTTTGACTTCCAAAATAGCTCGTGTGGTTGCGACGACCCGTGCAGGTATGTCAACCAATCTTCATTGTTTCTGTCACGTTTCAATTTAGTTTTAAAGAGATCTGATCATGTTTTTAGAAAGTGGACAATGTAGTTCTCAATTTTTTTAAACGACTGTCCTTTTTTTTTAAAACTAATAAATATATGCCCTTTAAAATTAAATTGGAAGCATTTTTAATATGTCTCTCAATATCTCTAGAAGTAGATTTTTAAAAAAAAATATAGAGCAGTGGTCCTCAAGCTTCCTAATGCCGCGACCCTTTAATACGGCTCCTCTTGTTGTGGCGACCCACAAACATAAAATTGTTTTCGTTGCCTCTTCATAACTGTAGTGTATATGTATTTTCTGATGGTCTTAGGCAACCCCGGTGAAAGGGTCGTTCGACCCCCAAAGGGGTCGCGACCTCCAGGCTGATAACCGCTGATCTAGGCAGAGGCGTCTTTTCAAATTCGCCCACTCCTAGCAAACAAGACTCATGGTGGTGGTTAGCCGCAAACAGCAGAGCGTAGTGACGCAAATGCGCACCGAGCATTGCCTCATAGGCACAAACCTCTGGCGGTTAGGCAACAACAGGGATCCTACCTGCCGGCATTGCAGCCTGTACCCGGAGACGCTAGCGCATCTGTTGACCGAATGTCCCTCACTAGATGTCCCGGGTGAAGCCAGGGCGGTAGGGGAACCCTACGTGAGGAAAATGTTGTATGGCTCAGCTCAGCAGATGGAGCTGGTAGCCAATTTACAAGCCAGTATCATAAGAGAGTAATCTCAGACCGTCACCAGAATATGTGTGTTAGTTAGTAGGAAAGCATAGAAAAACAACTATTTTTTTAAACTGGATTACAAAATCCCAGAGAAAATATTTGATGTTAGGAAATAATTGTCTAAATTTGATGACGTCTGACTCACTTAATGAATGGCTGAAACAACTTCACAGTGACAGAGTTTTTGAGCAGAGTATTTCAAGTCGACAGTGGCCTAGCTTCTCATTTAGTGTAAGTAGTTATAATACACATTCACTTTTAGATCTTCCATAAACATTCACGTACCTACGGTAGGTATAATTGACATCTTTGACCTGTTCGCATACAATACATGTTCTTGACTTGGGGCAAAATGGGCATATCCTTGACCTGGCAGACTGGACATATCCTCGACTTAGCAAAATGGACATATTCTTGACTTGGAAAAATTGACATATTTTTGACTTGGCAACATGGACATATCCTTGACTTGGCAAAATGGACATGTTCTTGACTTGGCATATTTCATTCTTGAAAAAAAGTATCAAGTGGGACCTAATGTCTTAGGTTTTTTTTTTCAATCTGTTTTCTTTTTTTAAGACTGAAGCAACTTGGGGGAATTCGTTTTTTTCTTTAACAACTCTTTTTTGATTTTTTGTTTGAAATTTATCTGGTGTTAATGATAGAAGAATTAAGTGAACGTGTGTATTCGAATGTTACCTGTTACTAAAGACATACAAGGAATCTTTTGGTGAATATAAAGACATAAGGACTTACTATTAATATAGAGACACACTATGAATAGAAAGACATAAAGACATACGATTAATTTTTTGATGAATATAAAGACATAAAGACATACTATTAATCTTTTGATGAATATAAAGACATAAAGACATACTAATAATATACACATATTATGAATGTATAGACATACTATGAATATAAAGACATACTATGAACCTTTTGATAAATATAAAGACATAAAGACTAACTATTAATTTAAAGACATGCTATGAATATAAAGGCATACTATAAGTAATATAAAGACACACTATGAATATAAAGACAAAATATGAACAACTTACTAAAAGATGTTCAGTCTAAGACAATCAATCTGCGACCTTTCATTTACGATCTTTAATAATCTGGCAATCCATAAGCCCTTAACGTTATTTCAATGGTTCTTATTATGTGTACCATTGCAATACCCATTCAAACACTTTCCAGTTTCAACACAAAAAAAAAACTAATTTTTTTTAGGAAGTTTAAAAGAGATATTTAACTAAAATTTAAATGAATACAACACCATCATAACAAGGTGATGTGACACCTTGAAGTCTATAAGTGAAACACATTTGCGGCTGTCACAGTAATACTTAATCTATACAGGGGCGTATGGGGGGGGGGTAGGAGTTTCCAGATTATTGGCATTAATATCTTCCATGCTACTTTTAAAGTAGTCGCTTATGTCACTGAACTAAAATAGCAAATAACACGTGAAACACCCCCTACCCCACCTCTCACCCCTACACCACCTCCGACTCCCTACACCACTCCCACCCCTACACCACCTCCGACTCCCTACACCACATCCCACCCTTACACCACATCCCACCCCCTACACCACCTCTCACTCCCTACACCAACTCCCACATCCCACCCTTACACCACATCCCACTCACTACACCACTCCCATGCCCTACACCACCTCCCACCCACTACACCACTTACCACCCCCACTACACCACTTACCACCCCCAATACCACCTCCCACCCTTTACACCACCTCCTATCCCTACACCACTCCCACACCCTACACCACATCCCACCCCCTACACACCCCACCCTATGTTTTTTTATTTTAATGTTTCTGTACTACACATTACAATTACAGACACACAGCCTCACACTTGCTTTAATATATATACACATAATACATATTCACCATCAGAATAATGCCACAAGGCTGAACGTTGATGGTACATAAAATAAATTAATTAAACCAATTCTTACACTGCTTCCTTGAAGATGACATTAGCAGCACGTCAGATTTTGAAAGTTCTGCTTCCATAACATTAAATTTCATAATTTCATATTCATCCCCTTACACCTTTAACAAAATCAGCGAGTGCTGGTGGAGACGGTGTGTAAGAGTAAGATTGTGACTAACGAGACGTGTGATGCGTTGAAAGGAGACTTCAAAGAAGGAAATTGGGAACTAGTGTAAGTTACCATTCAGTGAAATTTGTTGATATGGGGATACTGTAACATCTTGTGACATCATTATAAATATATGTTTATTGTAACAGCTCGTGAAATCATTGTAAACATTCTTCACCATTATGTTTGGAGGGAGGCTACCTCTATCAAACACATGATTCTCACCTCCCTCTAACACACATGATTCTCACCTTCATCTATCACACCCATGATTCTCACCTCCATCTATCACACACATGATTCTCAAATCCATCTATCACACACATGATTCTCACCTCCCTCTAACACACATGATTCTCACCTTCATCTATCACACACACATGATTCTCACCTCCATCTATCACACACATGATTCTCACCTCCATCTATCACACAAATGATTCTCATCTCAATCTATCACACCCATGATTCTCACATCCATGTATCACACACATGATTCTCACCTCCCTCTATCACACCAATGATTCTCATCTCAATCTATCACACCCATGATTCTCACATCCATCTATCACACAAATGATTCTCATCTCAATCTATCACACACATGATTCTCACCTCCCTCTATCACACCAATGATTCTCACGTCCCTCTATCACATGCATGATTCTCACCTCCCTCTATCACACACACATGATTCTCAAATCCATCTATCACACCCATGATTCTCACCTCCATCTATCACACAAATGATTCTCATCTCAATCTATCACACCCATGATTCTCACATCCATGTATCACACACATGATTCTCACCTCCCTCTATCACACCAATGATTCTCACGTCCCTCTATCACATGCATGATTCTCACCTCCCTCTATCACACACACATGATTCTCACCTCCCTCTATCACACCAATGATTCTCACGTCCCTCTATCACATGCATGATTCTCACCTCCCTCTATCACACACCCATGATTCTCACCTCCCTCTATCACACACATGATTCTCACCTCCATCTATCACACATAATTCTCACCTCATTCTATCACACACATGATTCTCACCTCCCTCTATCACACACATGATTCTCACCTCCCTCTATCACACACATGATTCTCACCTCCATCTATCACACACATGATTCTCACCTCATTCTATCACACACATGATTCTCCCCTCCCTCTATCACACACATGATTCTCACCTCCTTCTATCACACACATATGATTCTCACCTCCCTCTATCACACACACATGATTCTCACCTCACTCTATCACACACACATGATTCTCACCTCACTCTATCACACACACATGATTCTCACCTCCATCTATCACAAACATGATTCTCACCTCCATCTATCACACCCATGATTCTCACCTCCATCTATCACACCCATGATTCTCACCTCCCTCTATCACACCCATGATTCTCACCTCCATCTATCACACACATGATTCTCAAATCCATCTATCACACACATGATTCTCACCTCCCTCTAACACACATGATTCTCACCTTCATCTATCACACACACATGATTCTCACCTCCATCTATCACACACATGATTCTCACCTCCATCTATCACACAAATGATTCTCATCTCAATCTATCACACCCATGATTCTCACATCCATGTATCACACACATGATTCTCACCTCCCTCTATCACACCAATGATTCTCATCTCAATCTATCACACCCATGATTCTCACCTCCCTCTATCACACACACATGATTCTCAAATCCATCTATCACACCCATGATTCTCACCTCCATCTATCACACAAATGATTCTCATCTCAATCTATCACACCCATGATTCTCACATCCATGTATCACACACATGATTCTCACCTCCCTCTATCACACCAATGATTCTCACGTCCCTCTATCACATGCATGATTCTCACCTCCCTCTATCACACACACATGATTCTCACCTCCCTCTATCACACCAATGATTCTCACGTCCCTCTATCACATGCATGATTCTCACCTCCCTCTATCACACACCCATGATTCTCACCTCCCTCTATCACACACATGATTCTCACCTCCATCTATCACACATAATTCTCACCTCATTCTATCACACACATGATTCTCACCTCCCTCTATCACACACATGATTCTCACCTCCCTCTATCACACACATGATTCTCACCTCCATCTATCACACACATGATTCTCACCTCATTCTATCACACACATGATTCTCCCCTCCCTCTATCACACACATGATTCTCACCTCCTTCTATCACACACATATGATTCTCACCTCCCTCTATCACACACACATGATTCTCACCTCACTCTATCACACACACATGATTCTCACCTCACTCTATCACACACACATGATTCTCACCTCCATCTATCACAAACATGATTCTCACCTCCATCTATCACACCCATGATTCTCACCTCCATCTATCACACCCATGATTCTCACCTCCCTCTATCACACCCATGATTCTCACCTCCATCTATCACACACCCATGATTCTCACCTCCATCTATCACACACCCATGATTCTCACCTCCATCTATCACACACCCATGATTCTCACCTCCATCTATCACACCCATGATTCTCACCTCCATCTATCACACACACATGATTCTCACCTCCCTCTATCACACACACATGATTCTCACCTCCATCTATCACACCCATGATTCTCACCTCACTCTATCACACACACACGATTCTCACCTCCATCTATCACACACATGATTCTCACCTCCATCTATCACACACAAATGATTCTCACCTCACTCTATCACACACCCATGATTCTCACGTCCATCTATCACACACATGATTCTCACCTCCATCTATCACACACATGATTCTCACCTCCATCTATCACACACCCATGATTCTCACCTCCATCTATCACACACATGATTCTCACCTCACTCTATCACACACACACGATTCTCACCTCCATCTATCACACACATGATTCTCACCTCCATCTATCACACACACATGATTCTCACCTCCATCTATCACACACATGATTCTCACCTCCTTCTATCACACACATATGATTCTCACCTCCCTCTATAACACACAAATGATTCTCACCTCCATCTATCACACCCATGATTCTCACCTCCATCTATCACACACATGATTCTCACCTCCATCTATCACACCCATGATTCTCACCTCCATCTATCACACACATGATTCTCACCTCCATCTATCACACACATGATTCTCACCTCCATCTATCACACACATGATTCTCACCTCCATCTATCACACACAAATGATTCTCACCTCACTCTATCACACACCCATGATTCTCACCTCCATCTATCACACACATGATTCTCACCTCCATCTATCACACACATGATTCTCACCTCCATCTATCACACACCCATGATTCACACCTCCATCTATCACACACATGATTCTCACCTCCATCTATCACACACATGATTCTCACCTCCATCTATCACACACACATGATTCTCACCTCCATCTATCACACACATGATTCTCACCTCTCTCTATCACACACAAATGATTCTCACCTCCATCTATCACACCCATGATTCTCACCTCCATCTATCACACACATGATTCTCACCTCCATCTATCACACCCATGATTCTCACCTCCATCTATCACACACATGATTCTCACCTCCATCTATCACACACATGATTCTCACCTCCATCTATCACACCCATGATTCTCACCTCCATCTATCACACACACATGATTCTCACCTCCCTCTATCACACCCATGATTCTCACCTCCATCTATCACACCCATGATTCTCACCTCCCTCTATCACACCCATGATTCTCACCTCCATCTATCACACACATGATTCTCAAATCCATCTATCACACACATGATTCTCACCTCCCTCTAACACACATGATTCTCACCTTCATCTATCACACACACATGATTCTCACCTCCATCTATCACACACATGATTCTCACCTCCATCTATCACACAAATGATTCTCATCTCAATCTATCACACCCATGATTCTCACATCCATGTATCACACACATGATTCTCACCTCCCTCTATCACACCAATGATTCTCATCTCAATCTATCACACCCATGATTCTCACCTCCCTCTATCACACACACATGATTCTCAAATCCATCTATCACACCCATGATTCTCACCTCCATCTATCACACAAATGATTCTCATCTCAATCTATCACACCCATGATTCTCACATCCATGTATCACACACATGATTCTCACCTCCCTCTATCACACCAATGATTCTCACGTCCCTCTATCACATGCATGATTCTCACCTCCCTCTATCACACACACATGATTCTCACCTCCCTCTATCACACCAATGATTCTCACGTCCCTCTATCACATGCATGATTCTCACCTCCCTCTATCACACACCCATGATTCTCACCTCCCTCTATCACACACATGATTCTCACCTCCATCTATCACACATAATTCTCACCTCATTCTATCACACACATGATTCTCACCTCCCTCTATCACACACATGATTCTCACCTCCCTCTATCACACACATGATTCTCACCTCCATCTATCACACACATGATTCTCACCTCATTCTATCACACACATGATTCTCCCCTCCCTCTATCACACACATGATTCTCACCTCCTTCTATCACACACATATGATTCTCACCTCCCTCTATCACACACACATGATTCTCACCTCACTCTATCACACACACATGATTCTCACCTCACTCTATCACACACACATGATTCTCACCTCCATCTATCACAAACATGATTCTCACCTCCATCTATCACACCCATGATTCTCACCTCCATCTATCACACCCATGATTCTCACCTCCCTCTATCACACCCATGATTCTCACCTCCATCTATCACACACCCATGATTCTCACCTCCATCTATCACACACCCATGATTCTCACCTCCATCTATCACACACCCATGATTCTCACCTCCATCTATCACACCCATGATTCTCACCTCCATCTATCACACACACATGATTCTCACCTCCCTCTATCACACACACATGATTCTCACCTCCATCTATCACACCCATGATTCTCACCTCACTCTATCACACACACACGATTCTCACCTCCATCTATCACACACATGATTCTCACCTCCATCTATCACACACAAATGATTCTCACCTCACTCTATCACACACCCATGATTCTCACGTCCATCTATCACACACATGATTCTCACCTCCATCTATCACACACATGATTCTCACCTCCATCTATCACACACCCATGATTCTCACCTCCATCTATCACACACATGATTCTCACCTCACTCTATCACACACACACGATTCTCACCTCCATCTATCACACACATGATTCTCACCTCCATCTATCACACACACATGATTCTCACCTCCATCTATCACACACATGATTCTCACCTCCTTCTATCACACACATATGATTCTCACCTCCCTCTATCACACACAAATGATTCTCACCTCCATCTATCACACCCATGATTCTCACCTCCATCTATCACACACATGATTCTCACCTCCATCTATCACACCCATGATTCTCACCTCCATCTATCACACACATGATTCTCACCTCCATCTATCACACACATGATTCTCACCTCCATCTATCACACACATGATTCTCACCTCCATCTATCACACACAAATGATTCTCACCTCACTCTATCACACACCCATGATTCTCACCTCCATCTATCACACACATGATTCTCACCTCCATCTATCACACACATGATTCTCACCTCCATCTATCACACACCCATGATTCTCACCTCCATCTATCACACACATGATTCTCACCTCCATCTATCACACACATGATTCTCACCTCCATCTATCACACACACATGATTCTCACCTCCATCTATCACACACATGATTCTCACCTCTCTCTATCACACACAAATGATTCTCACCTCCATCTATCACACCCATGATTCTCACCTCCATCTATCACACACATGATTCTCACCTCCATCTATCACACCCATGATTCTCACCTCCATCTATCACACACATGATTCTCACCTCAATCTATCACACACATGATTCTCACCTCCATCTATCACACCCATGATTCTCACCTCCATCTATCACACACACATGATTCTCACCTCCATCTATCACACACATGATTCTCACCTCCTTCTATCACACACATATGATTCTCACCTCCATCTATCAAACACATGATTCTCACCTCCCTCTATCACACACACATGCTTCTCACCTCCTTCTATCACACACATATGATTCTCACCTCCCTCTATCACACACAAATGATTCTCACCTCCATCTATCACACCCATGATTCTCACCTCCATCTATCACACCCATGATTCTCACCTCCATCTATCACACTCATGATTCTCACCTCCATCTATCACACCCATGATTCTCTCCTCCATCTATCACACACATGATTCTCACCTCCCTCTATCACACACATGATTCTCACTTCCCTCTATCACACCCATGATTCTCACCTCCCTCTATCACAATAATGATTCTCACCTCCATCCATCACACACATGATTCTCACCTCCCTCTATCACACACACATGATTCTCACCTCCATCTATCACACACATGATTCTCACCTCTCTCTATCACACACATGATTCTCACTCCCTCTATCACACACATGATTCTCACCTCCCTCTAAAAAAGACATGATTATCACAACCCTCTATCACACACCCATGATTCTCACCTCCATCTATCAAACACATGATTCTCACCTCCCTCTATCACACACACATGATTCTCACCTCCCTCTATCAAACACATGATTCTCACCTCCCTCTATCACACACACAATATTCTCACCTCCATCTATCACACACACATGATTCTCACCTCCCTCTATCACACACACATGATTCTCAACTTCATCTATCAAACACATGATTCTCACTTCCCTCTATCACACACACATGATTCTCACCTCCCTCTATCACACACACATGATTCTCACCTCCATATATCACACACATGATTCTCACCTCCATCTATCACACACACATGATTCTCACCTCCATCTATCACACACATGATTCTCACCTCACTCTATCACACACATGATTCTCACCTCCCTCTATCACACACATGATTCTCACCTCCATCTATCACACCCATGATTCTCACCTCACTCTATCACACACACATGATTCTCACCTCCCTCTATCACACACATGATTCTCACCTCCATCTATCACACACACATGATTCTCTCTTCCCTCTATCACACACACATGATTCTCACCTCCCTCTATCACACACACATGATTCTCACCTCCATCTATCACACACACATGATTCTCACCTCCATCTATCACACACACATGATTCTCACCTCCATCTATCACACACATGATTCTCACCTCTCTCTATCACACACATGATTCTCACTCCCTCTATCACACACATGATTCTCACCTCCCTCTAAAAAAGACATGATTATCACAACCCTCTATCACACACCCATGATTCTCACCTCCATCTATCAAACACATGATTCTCACCTCCCTCTATCAAACACATGATTCTCACCTCCCTCTATCACACACACATGCTTCTCACCTCCATCTATCACACACACATGATTCTCACTTCCCTCTATCACACACACATGATTCTCACCTCCATCTATCACACACACATGATTCTCACCTCCATCTATCACACACATGATTCTCACATCCCTCTACCATACACACATGATTCTCACCTCCATCTATCACACCCATGATTCTCACCTCCATCTATCACACACATGATTCTCACCTCCCTCTATCACACCCATGATTCTCACCTCCATCTATCACACACATGATTCTCACCTCCCTCTATCACACACACATGCTTCTCACCTTCTTCTATCACACACATATGATTCTCACCTCCCTCTATCACACACAAATGATTCTCACCTCCATCTATCACACCCATGATTCTCACCTCCATCTATCACACCCATGATTCTCACCTCCATCTATCACACTCATGATTCTCACCTCCATCTATCACACCCATGATTCTCTCCTCCATCTATCACACACATGATTCTCACCTCCCTCTATCACACACATGATTCTCACTTCCCTCTATCACACCCATGATTCTCACCTCCCTCTATCACACTAATGATTCTCACCTCCATCTATCACACACATGATTCTCACCTCCCTCTATCACACACACATGATTCTCACCTCCATCTATCACACACATGATTCTCACCTCTCTCTATCACACACATGATTCTCACTCCCTCTATCACGTACACATGATTCTCACCTCCCTCTATCAAACAAATGATTCTCACCTCCCTCTATCACACACACAATATTCTCACCTCCATCTATCACACACACATGATTCTCACCTCCCTCTATCACACACACATGATTCTCAACTTCATCTATCAAACACATGATTCTCACTTCCCTCTATCACACACACATGATTCTCACCTCCCTCTATCACACACACATGATTCTCACCTCCATCTATCACACACATGATTCTCACCTCCATCTATCACACACACATGATTCTCACCTCCATCTATCACACACATGATTCTCACCTCACTCTATCACACACATGATTCTCACCTCCCTCTATCACACACATGATTCTCACCTCCATCTATCACACCCATGATTCTCACCTCACTCTATCACACACACATGATTCTCACCTCCCTCTATCACACACATGATTCTCACCTCCATCTATCACACACACATGATTCTCTCTTCCCTCTATCACACACACATGATTCTCACCTCCCTCTATCACACACACATGATTCTCACCTCCATCTATCACACACACATGATTCTCACCTCCTTCTATCACACACATATGATTCTCACCTCCCTCTATCACACACACATGATTCTCACCTCACTCTATCACACACACATGATTCTCACCTCACTCTATCACACACACATGATTCTCACCTCCATCTATCACAAACATGATTCTCAACTCCATCTATCACACCCATGATTCTCACCTCCATCTATCACACCCATGATACTCACCTCCCTCTATCACACCCATGATTCTCACCTCCATCTATCACACACCCATGATTCTCACCTCCATCTATCACACACCCATGATTCTCACCTCCATCTATCACACACCCATGATTCTCACCTCCAACTATCACACCCATGATTCTCACCTCCATCTATCACACACACATGATTCTCACCTCCCTCTATCACACACACATGATTCTCACCTCCATCTATCACACCCATGATTCTCACCTCACTCTATCACACACACACGATTCTCACCTCCATCTATCACACACATGATTCTCACCTCCATCTATCACACACAAATGATTCTCACCTCACTCTATCACACACCCATGATTATCACGTCCATCTATCACACACATGATTCTCACCTCCATCTATCACACACATGATTCTCACCTCCATCTATCACACACCCATGATTCTCACCTCCATCTATCACACACATGATTCTCACCTCACTCTATCACACACACACGATTCTCACCTCCATCTATCACACACATGATTCTCACCTCCATCTATCACACACACATGATTCTCACCTCCATCTATCACACACATGATTCTCACCTCCTTCTATCACACACATATGATTCTCACCTCGCTCTATCACACACAAATGATTCTCACCTCCATCTATCACACCCATGATTCTCACCTCCATTTATCACACACATGATTCTCACCTCCATCTATCACACCCATGATTCTCACCTCCATCTATCACACACATGATTCTCACCTCCATCTATCACACACATGATTCTCACCTCCATCTATCACACACATGATTCTCACCTCCATCTATCACACACAAATGATTCTCACCTCACTCTATCACACACCCATGATTCTCACCTCCATCTATCACACACATGATTCTCACCTCCATCTATCACACACATGATTCTCACCTCCATCTATCACACACCCATGATTCTCACCTCCATCTATCACACACATGATTCTCACCTCCATCTATCACACACATGATTCTCACCTCCATCTATCACACACACATGATTCTCACCTCCATCTATCACACACATGATTCTCACCTCCCTCTATCACACACAAATGATTCTCACCTCCATCTATCACACCCATGATTCTCACCTCCATCTATCACACACATGATTCTCACCTCCATCTATCACACCCATGATTCTCACCTCCATCTATCACACACATGATTCTCACCTCCATCTATCACACACATGATTCTCACCTCCATCTATCACACCCATGATTCTCACCTCCATCTATCACACACACATGATTCTCACCTCCATCTATCACACACATGATTCTCACCTCCTTCTATCACACACATATGATTCTCACCTCCCTCTATCAAACACATGATTCTCACCTCCCTCTATCACACACACATGCTTCTCACCTCCTTCTATCACACACATATGATTCTCACCTCCCTCTATCACACACAAATGATTCTCACCTCCATCTATCACACCCATGATTCTCACCTCCATCTATCACACCCATGATTCTCACCTCCATCTATCACACTCATGATTCTCACCTCCATCTATCACACCCATGATTCTCTCCTCCATCTATCACACACATGATTCTCACCTCCCTCTATCACACACATGATTCTCACTTCCCTCTATCACACCCATGATTCTCACCTCCCTCTATCACACTAATGATTCTCACCTCCATCTATCACACACATGATTCTCACCTCCCTCTATCACACACACATGATTCTCACCTCCATCTATCACACACATGATTCTCACCTCTCTCTATCACACACATGATTCTCACTCCCTCTATCACACACATGATTCTCACCTCCCTCTAAAAAAGACATGATTATCACAACCCTCTATCACACACCCATGATTCTCACCTCCATCTATCAAACACATGATTCTCACCTCCCTCTATCACGCACACATGATTCTCACCTCCCTCTATCAAACACATGATTCTCACCTCCCTCTATCACACACACAATATTCTCACCTCCATCTATCACACACACATGATTCTCACCTCCCTCTATCACACACACATGATTCTCAACTTCATCTATCAAACACATGATTCTCACTTCCCTCTATCACACACACATGATTCTCACATCCCTCTATCACACACACATGATTATCACCTCCATCTATCACACACATGATTCTCACCTCCATCTATCACACACACATGATTCTCACCTCCATCTATCACACACATGATTCTCACCTCACTCTATCACACACATGATTCTCACCTCCCTCTATCACACACATGATTCTCACCTCCATCTATCACACCCATGATTCTCACCTCACTCTATCACACACACATGATTCTCACCTCCCTCTATCACACACATGATTCTCACCTCCATCTATCACACACACATGATTCTCTCTTCCCTCTATCACACACACATGATTCTCACCTCCCTCTATCACACACACATGATTCTCACCTCCATCTATCACACACACATGATTCTCACCTCCATCTATCACACACACATGATTCTCACCTCCATCTATCACACACATGATTCTCACCTCTCTCTATCACACACATGATTCTCATTCCCTCTATCACACACATGATTCTCACCTCCCTCTAAAAAAGACATGATTATCACAACCCTCTATCACACACCCATGATTCTCACCTCCATCTATCAAACACATGATTCTCACCTTCCTCTATCAAACACATGATTCTCACCTCCCTCTATCTCACACACATGCTTCTCACCTCCATCTATCACACACACATGATTCTCACTTCCCTCTATCACACACACATGATTCTCACCTCCATCTATCACACACACATGATTCTCACCTCCATCTATCACACACATGATTCTCACATCCCTCTATCATACACACATGATTCTCACCTCCATCTATCACACCCATGATTCTCACCTCCATCTATCACACACATGATTCTCACCTCCCTCTATCACACCCATGATTCTCACCTCCATCTATCACACACATGATTCTCACCTCCCTCTATCACACACACATGCTTCTCACCTTCTTCTATCACACACATATGATTCTCACCTCCCTCTATCACACACAAATGATTCTCACCTCCATCTATCACACCCATGATTCTCACCTCCATCTATCACACCCATGATTCTCACCTCCATCTATCACACTCATGATTCTCACCTCCATCTATCACACCCATGATTCTCTCCTCCATCTATAACACACATGATTCTCACCTCCCTCTATCACACACATGATTCTCACTTCCCTCTATCACACCCATGATTCTCACCTCCCTCTATCACACTAATGATTCTCACCTCCATCTATCACACACATGATTCTCACCTCTCTCTATCACACACATGATTCTCACTCCCTCTATCACACACATGATTCTCACCTCCCTCTATCACACACACATGATTCTCACCTCCATCTATCACACACACATGATTCTCTCTTCCCTCTATCACACACACATGATTCTCACCTCCCTCTATCACACACACATGATTCTCACCTCCATCTATCACACACATGATTCTCACCTCCATCTATCACACACACATGATTCTCACCTCCATCTATCACACACATGATTCTCACCTCACTCTATCACACACATGATTCTCACCTCCCTCTATCACACACATGATTCTCACCTCCATCTATCACACCCATGATTCTCACCTCACTCTATCACACACACATGATTCTCACCTCCCTCTATCACACACATGATTCTCACCTCCATCTATCACACACACATGATTCTCTCTTCCCTCTATCACACACACATGATTCTCACCTCCCTCTATCACACACACATGATTCTCACCTCCATCTATCACACACACATGATTCTCACCTCCTTCTATCACACACATATGATTCTCACCTCCCTCTATCACACACACATGATTCTCACCTCACTCTATCACACACACATGATTCTCACCTCCATCTATCACAAACATGATTCTCAACTCCATCTATCACACCCATGATTCTCACCTCCATCTATCACACCCATGATACTCACCTCCCTCTATCACACCCATGATTCTCACCTCCATCTATCACACACCCATGATTCTCACCTCCATCTATCACACATCCATGATTCTCACCTCCATCTATCACACACCCATGATTCTCACCTCCAACTATCACACCCATGATTCTCACCTCCATCTATCACACACACATGATTCTCACCTCCCTCTATCACACACACATGATTCTCACCTCCATCTATCACACCCATGATTCTCACCTCACTCTATCACACACACACGATTCTCACCTCCATCTATCACACACATGATTCTCACCTCCATCTATCACACACAAATGATTCTCACCTCACTCTATCACACACCCATGATTATCACGTCCATCTATCACACACATGATTCTCACCTCCATCTATCACACACATGATTCTCACCTCCATCTATCACACACCCATGATTCTCACCTCCATCTATCACACACATGATTCTCACCTCACTCTATCACACACACACGATTCTCACCTCCATCTATCACACACATGATTCTCACCTCCATCTATCACACACACATGATTCTCACCTCCATCTATCACACACATGATTCTCACCTCCTTCTATCACACACATATGATTCTCACCTCGCTCTATCACACACAAATGATTCTCACCTCCATCTATCACACCCATGATTCTCACCTCCATCTATCACACACATGATTCTCACCTCCATCTATCACACCCATGATTCTCACCTCCATCTATCACACACATGATTCTCACCTCCATCTATCACACACATGATTCTCACCTCCATCTATCACACACATGATTCTCACCTCCATCTATCACACACAAATGATTCTCACCTCCATCTATCACACACCCATGATTCTCACCTCCATCTATCACACACATGATTCTCACCTCCATCTATCACACACATGATTCTCACCTCCATCTATCACACACACATGATTCTCACCTCCATCTATCACACACATGATTCTCACCTCCCTCTATCACACACAAATGATTCTCACCTCCATCTATCACACCCATGATTCTCACCTCCATCTATCACACACATGATTCTCACCTCCATCTATCACACCCATGATTCTCACCTCCATCTATCACACACATGATTCTCACCTCCATCTATCACACACATGATTCTCACCTCCATCTATCACACCCATGATTCTCACCTCCATCTATCACACACACATGATTCTCACCTCCATCTATCACACACATGATTCTCACCTCCTTCTATCACACACATATGATTCTCACCTCCCTCTATCAAACACATGATTCTCACCTCCCTCTATCACACACACATGCTTCTCACCTCCTTCTATCACACACATATGATTCTCACCTCCCTCTATCACACACAAATGATTCTCACCTCCATCTATCACACCCATGATTCTCACCTCCATCTATCACACCCATGATTCTCACCTCCATCTATCACACTCATGATTCTCACCTCCATCTATCACACCCATGATTCTCTCCTCCATCTATCACACACATGATTCTCACCTCCCTCTATCACACACATGATTCTCACTTCCCTCTATCACACCCATGATTCTCACCTCCCTCTATCACACTAATGATTCTCACCTCCATCTATCACACACATGATTCTCACCTCCCTCTATCACACACACATGATTCTCACCTCCATCTATCACACACATGATTCTCACCTCTCTCTATCACACACATGATTCTCACTCCCTCTATCACACACATGATTCTCACCTCCCTCTAAAAAAGACATGATTATCACAACCCTCTATCACACACCCATGATTCTCACCTCCATCTATCAAACACATGATTCTCACCTCCCTCTATCACGCACACATGATTCTCACCTCCCTCTATCAAACACATGATTCTCACCTCCCTCTATCACACACACAATATTCTCACCTCCATCTATCACACACACATGATTCTCACCTCCCTCTATCACACACACATGATTCTCAACTTCATCTATCAAACACATGATTCTCACTTCCCTCTATCACACACACATGATTCTCACCTCCCTCTATCACACACACATGATTATCACCTCCATCTATCACACACATGATTCTCACCTCCATCTATCACACACACATGATTCTCACCTCCATCTATCACACACATGATTCTCACCTCACTCTATCACACACATGATTCTCACCTCCCTCTATCACACACATGATTCTCACCTCCATCTATCACACCCATGATTCTCACCTCACTCTATCACACACACATGATTCTCACCTCCCTCTATCACACACATGATTCTCACCTCCATCTATCACACACACATGATTCTCTCTTCCCTCTATCACACACACATGATTCTCACCTCCCTCTATCACACACACATGATTCTCACCTCCATCTATCACACACACATGATTCTCACCTCCATCTATCACACACACATGATTCTCACCTCCATCTATCACACACATGATTCTCACCTCTCTCTATCACACACATGATTCTCATTCCCTCTATCACACACATGATTCTCACCTCCCTCTAAAAAAGACATGATTATCACAACCCTCTATCACACACCCATGATTCTCACCTCCATCTATCAAACACATGATTCTCACCTTCCTCTATCAAACACATGATTCTCACCTCCCTCTATCTCACACACATGCTTCTCACCTCCATCTATCACACACACATGATTCTCACTTCCCTCTATCACACACACATGATTCTCACCTCCATCTATCACACACACATGATTCTCACCTCCATCTATCACACACATGATTCTCACATCCCTCTATCATACACACATGATTCTCACCTCCATCTATCACACCCATGATTCTCACCTCCATCTATCACACACATGATTCTCACCTCCCTCTATCACACCCATGATTCTCACCTCCATCTATCACACACATGATTCTCACCTCCCTCTATCACACACACATGCTTCTCACCTTCTTCTATCACACACATATGATTCTCACCTCCCTCTATCACACACAAATGATTCTCACCTCCATCTATCACACCCATGATTCTCACCTCCATCTATCACACCCATGATTCTCACCTCCATCTATCACACTCATGATTCTCACCTCCATCTATCACACCCATGATTCTCTCCTCCATCTATCACACACATGATTCTCACCTCCCTCTATCACACACATGATTCTCACTTCCCTCTATCACACCCATGATTCTCACCTCCCTCTATCACACTAATGATTCTCACCTCCATCTATCACACACATGATTCTCACGTCTCTCTATCACACACATGATTCTCACTCCCTCTATCACACACATGATTCTCACCTCCCTCTAAAAAAGACATGATTATCACAACCCTCTATCACACACCCATGATTCTCACCTCCATCTATCAAACACATGATTCTCACCTCCCTCTATCACGCACACATGATTCTCACCTCCCTCTATCAAACAAATGGTTCTCACCTCCCTCTATCACACACACAATATTCTCACCTCCATCTATCACACACACATGATTCTCACCTCCCTCTATCACACACACATGATTCTCAACTTCATCTATCAAACACATGATTCTCACTTCCCTCTATCACACACACATGATTCTCACCTCCCTCTATCACACACACATGATTCTCACCTCCATCTATCACACACATGATTCTCACCTCCATCTATCACACACATGATTCTCACCTCACTCTATCACACACATGATTCTCACCTCCCTCTATCACACACATGATTCTCACCTCCATCTATCACACCCATGATTCTCACCTCACTCTATCACACACACATGATTCTCACCTCCCTCTATCACACACATGATTCTCACCTCCATCTATCACACACACATGATTCTCTCTTCCCTCTATCACACACACATGATTCTCACCTCCCTCTATCACACACACATGATTCTCACCTCCATCTATCACACACACATGATTCTCACCTCCCTCTAAAAAAGACATGATTATCACCACCCTCTATCACACACCCATGATTCTCACCTCCATTTATCAAACACATGATTCTCACCTCCATCTATCAAACACATGATTCTCACCTTCCTCTATCACACACACATGCTTCTCACCTCCATCTATCACACACACATGATTCTCACCTCCCTCTATCAAACACATGATTCTCACCTCCCTCTATCACACACACATGCTTCTCACCTCCATCTATCACACACACATGATTCTCACTTCCCTCTATCACACACACATGATTCTCACCTCCATCTATCACACACACATGATTCTCACCTCCATCTATCACACACATGATTCTCACATCCCTCTATCATACACACATGATTCTCACCTCCATCTATCACACCCATGATTCTCACCTCCATCTATCACACACATGATTCTCACCTCCCTCTATCACACCCATGATTCTCACCTCCATCTATCACACACATGATTCTCACCTCCATCTATCACACACGTGATTCTCACCTTCCTCTATCACACACACATGATTCTCACTTCCCTCTATAATGAAAACGCCTAAGTGCTGCTGTTACACACAACACAATTTTTTGTTAAGTAATCACATTAGAATTTCAAATAGTATAACTTACAATGTTGGCTCATGATGTATACTAGAATTAGCTCAACAACTTCAAGTAGCAAGTATGTCTTCGTACGATTAAAATAATTGAATATCTGATTCTCTATATCTGCAATCGCTGCTGAACAAATCCACGTGTTTTTGTTTTTTTTTGTTTTTGTTTTGTCTTCTCACTCAAAGTCTCGTATATCTGGATATTATTTAAAAAATCGTCTAATTACCGAGACGTAGCAGATACATTTTATCCATTGTTTAATTCGATGTCCAGCCTGATATCTAGCTCATTATTTCAAGAAAGTACATTTAATGTCATAGGATTAAGATTAAACAAAATTATTGGTTCGTGACTTGAAAGCATTTATAATGATAAAACAATAGGATTTAAAATATTATTTCATTATACTGCATTTTGTTCCTTGCAACTTTACAGTGAGAATTTCATCAAGCTAAATATTTACTACAAAGATTTGAATTACGAGCTGTTAACGGAAAGTCCCGATTATGAGGTAAGTGAACTTTGAACTCGCTCAATTATTAGACAGGGACACAACTGGTGTTTCAATACTTTTTGGTAAGATATTTGATGACGCTATCGTGTACGATACTTCTTGGCCTTTTTCTTTACGCCATGACATAAGATATACCTCTGGATTATGTGATGTCACCATATATAAGTTATACGTTTGGCTTATATGATGATTGATATATTGTGATTTTGGTAAAATATTCGAGCACTACCTGAAGTAATACCTTCAATGTGAAGTAAAATAGATAAAATAAGTTATTCTAAAGTAAGGCAAACCCAAGTCTTAGTTTATTTGATTGAGACAGAGTTAGCGGAAGAGAGTGCTTAAATATGCAACAAATTGTTCATTTGATTGACACAACATCATCTCAAGAGAGTGGTGGCCGATTTAAGATATTATCATTATATTAGACACTTATTATCTTATTGGTGAATCATTTCCATTTGTTTGGATTGATAAAGAATCTTATCTTATCATATTAGGGCCCTTATTTTCATATTGTAAAAAAAGAAATATACGCACGTGTCAAAATGTTAACCGCATGATCCTAACGTAGTTAGCTGAGCGCATTTCTGTTGCCACGTCTATTCAAATAGAAAGTTAAAGATCGGTTCTATTGACAGAGGAAGCGGTAAGGCTTTCAAACAAATAACTATCATATTTGGGATTCATCCATCCATCACTGTGGCGCTACAGCCCATGTAGGGCTTTGGCCTGCCTCACTACTTCCTTTCACTCAGACCTTCCATCCATCCCATGAAGGGCTTTGTCCTGCCTCACTACTTCCTTCCACTCAGACCTTCCATCCATCCCTGTGGCGCTACAGCCCATGTAGAGCTTTTGCCTGACTCACTACTTCCTTCCGCTCAGACCTTCCATCCATTCATGTGGCCCTAAAGCCCATGTGGGGCTTTGTCCTGCCTCACTACTTCCTTCCGCTCTGACCTTCCATCCATCCCTGTGGCGCTACAGCCCATGTAGGGCTTTGTCCTGCCTCACTACTTCCTTCCGGATCCGGCCAATAGTATCAGTTCATCCGGCCCGCCGACGGTACTTGAATTAGCTTGATAAAACGTATGGAACACGAGAAGTTGTGATACAATTTCAATTTTTAATAATATTATATTTAGAATACTAGGAGACCTTCTGGCTGCTTTGCGCCTGAATTTACCATTTTCAATTTTAAATTATTGTATCTAGATTTGCTTGTTTATTGCAGATCTGTTTACCCTCAAACTCCGAAACTAAAATCGTACAATGCAGTATCTTAATAGTAAATAAATAAACATACAGTATGTATAATGAATACAATAACTACTCACATTGCAGTGCCAAGTTAAGATTGCGTCAAAAAAGTTAACTACTAAAAGTAGATGACCTGCCCTTTATAGAACAATCTGCGGTCACTTTGTTTTGCAGACGTGTATTTGCTATTGATATTAATTTATACTGAGTGGACGTACATATCAGATTATCTCAGTCTAAAATATATTAAAAGAATCAATTTTCATTAAGCCCATTCCCGCTAATATATTATAGTATTATAGTCAGTAAACTGTAAGTGGGTGAAAGGATGGAAGTAAGAGGAGTGTTGGAAACATACAGGGACATTAAAAATCATATCGCCGCGGTTGTAAGTAACACTAAGAGCCTTTCGGCAAGTTCAGTTGTGCGGATAACAAAAGAACTTTGAGAGAACATAGAGCTACAGGGACGTGAGAAAGCTAGGAACTTGATGTGGTATTCTCTGACACTGGATGAGTCTACTGATCTCTCACAACTTCTCGTGTTTATTTGTGGTGTCAGTTTAGACTTTCAAATAACTGAAAAGTTGGCATCCGTTTGCAGCATGCATGGAACAACTTAGATCTGTGAACAAACATTTTCAAAAATAAAGCATGTGAAGTAAACACATCGAACGAGAGGGATTGATGAACATTTGAAAACAATTCTTTTGATTGTATGCAGCAATTCATTGATGATATCTTGAAAGCCAAATGTCAGTTTCACAAATCTCACTAACCGTTTGTTTTTGCTGCTAAGTTTGTAAGATTCAACTAGGTGAGCACTAGGTCTGATGGAACAATCTTTTTGCTAACATCGCCTTCTTTGCTGAATTTTTTGTAAAAAAAGTATGTTGGCTGTCTTTGCTTTTTTTGCGTTGCACGCCACGCACCAATGATTAACATGGAATACTAAACTTAGTTGTTCGTCTTTTTTCCCCGCGCTTTCGTTCTGGCTTGCAAGTATTGTACAGAATGATTATCCGTCCCGAGCTCGTCTTTTTTTTCCCCGTTATCCGGCCCGCCGTGAAAAAAGTTTGGTGACACCTGATCTAAGCCTAGGTCTGCCTTTGAGCCGCTTTCCTCTGGGGTTTTGGTGACGCACCTTCTTCACTCCTGTGTCGTTCTGTCTAAGCGTCCTCCCGGCGTAGCCTACACTTTTTTATTTCTGCTTATAGCGCGGGATCCTAACATATAGACCGTACAACTCATGGTTGGTTCGTATTCTCCATCCATACTCATCCTTTTGTTGGTCCATATATTTTCCTGATAACTTTTCTGGGATCCATGCTAGCTATTATACAGGAAAAAATAAAATAATTTTACCACTTTTTATTTAAAGAACCAGTCCTTTCATGATACATTAAGTCGATCGTTGTCTCCTTGTTCGAATTTTCATAATCCTCCATGGAATAATACGTTAAACAATGTATAGTATTATATTGCAATGATACCATTAAATACAGAAAATTTTTTGTCAAGATATCTCTTTTGTTTATTTTTCAGTTGGTAAATTTGTGGTCTGACATCGGTGGCACAATTGGTTTATGGATTGGTCTCTCAATACTGGGAATGTGTGAGCTGTTCTTCCTCCTAGTACAGGTCCTTATCAAGTGTTGTGGTGGTGGGAAACATAAGCAAGCATCTGAGACCGGACACTCGGGCACCAGGCACTGAGACAGGATACCTGGGCAAACCAGCAGATAATTGGACAAGACAAACGTTCAGACAGGATACGAGAGAAGACAGCCGATTAGGATATTTAGATACGAAGTGGTTATTCGCACCCGGGTACCAGAAGTGAGAGATTGGCATTAAAAAACTAAGTAAAATATTATTGTTGGGTTTGTAAGACAAAATGAGGTGTCAAATGAAAGATAATTGAATGGACTCTAGGTTTGTAAACTTAATTCTTCAGTTTAACTAAAATAAACTACCACAAATGACATCCGAATAGCATTTAGTCAAAATGGACCCGGACACGCAGCGCCGCCATTCGGACCCGGGTCCCATTAGACTTCATGGAGCATTGATGTACAAGCACCTTATCTTACGCAATCCGCCTGACATGGGGCTTTGATGTACAAACTCGCGTATTTCGTGAGAATAAATTAAATTCTATATTCGCTACCGCAAGAAAATAGGATAACAAGAAATAGAAACTGACTTGAAACGGTGGCCTGATTGCGTGTCATCTGTAATTAAATCGTGCAAACAAAAATACTTCCTAATCATTGTATATGCAATAAAGTGTTTCAACTTATTGTTTGCTAAATTTGATAAACTTTAAATAAACCGCTACCTTACTTGGTATTTTGCCTTCTTTTATTAGTAATGCCATTTTTTTTTACTTTTGCATTCTTTTATTTTTATAATGTAATACCGTTTTTTACTTTTTCACCTCCTTTATTATTATACAATTTTTTTGCACTTCAAGTATAAATATTAATTTTCAGTCAAAGACATGTTTTGTTTCATTGCAATAATACAATATGTATATTATGATCTCTATCTAATCTGTTTAAGTTGTTGTTATCAAAACCATCCATCTAAATTGATACAATGTTATCGTTTTGTTCTTTTCACCTTTTATACTTATGCAAATATTTCGTGAAGTTTAAATTTAGATTCATGTTATACAAAGCAGATGCAGTTCAAGTATACGTGATTTTATTAATTATTAACTTTAAACAATTAAATATTGAATTAATTTAAAATTTCATATTGTTCGTCTTTCACTCGCGAAGATGATCAAGGCCTCGACTTGAGCTGTATTTTGTTTAAAGAGAGGGAGAGGTGCTCAATTCGTCAGCCTCGCTATATCGTCCTTGACTTCTTGTTCCAATGGCAAGACTTAGTCAAGACGACTGGAAATAGACCAGGTTGCAGGAGCATCTTTTCAGGTTTTTTCAGTAAAGTTTTTTATTACTAGAGGCGCCACAGTACATAGCAATTTAAATAAAACCTGTAAATTCATTGTGGGGGGGGGGGGGGCAATGCCCCACCTTGCCCTACCTAAATGACGCCCCTGCCAGGATGCAGTTGTGGCCATCAAAGTTTCTTGTGTCTCACTGTGCTCTTAGGTGCTCCAGGTCAAAGGGTTTGTGTCCAAGTCATCGAAACTACGTGACATGTCATCACAGCTACGTGACGTGTCATCACAGCTACGTGACGTGTCATCACAGCTACGTGACGTGTCATCACAGCTACGTGACGTGTCATCACAGCTACGTGACGTGTCATCACAGCTACGTGACGTGTCATCACAGCTACGTGACGTGTCATCACAGCTACGTGACGTGTCATCACAGCTACGTGACGTGTCATCACAGCTACGTGACGTGTCATCACAGCTACGTGACGTGTCATCACAGCTACGTGACGTGTCATCACACCTACGTGACGTGTCATCACACCTACGTGACGTGTCATCACACCTACGTGACGTGTCATCACACCTACGTGACGTGTCATCACAACTACGTGACATGTCATCACACCTACGTGACATGTCATCACAACTACGTGACATGTCATCACACCTACGTGACATGTCATCACAACTACGTGACATGTCATCACAACTACGTGACATGTCATCACAACTACGTGACATGTCATCACAACTACGTGACATGTCATCGCACCTACGTGACATGTCATCACTACTACGTGACATGTCATCGCACCTACGTGACGTGTCATCGCAACGACGTGACTCCATCTGCGGGTTTTATTTCAGAGTTTGCCTTCTCTCAGATGAGTTGCCCTCCAACGTTTCACGAATCCCATCTTCCCCGTGGTGCTGTTTTCACTTGTCTGGGCTGGCGGTTGAACTCCAGTCTACAATCTTGGCATTGACTCAATTTTAACCACGCTGCCACCTAGAACTCAAATTTTAAAAAATCCGTATTTCTTGAAAGCTTGATCCCATGGCGTAGCGAGCTTAACTCGCGCCCGGGGCACAATACCTTTTTAGCGCCCCCAATACCTTTTTAGCGCCCCCCCCCTTATTCGAAAACCATACAATATTATAGTAAAATATACCATTTGGCGCCCCTTTGTGAGTAGCGCCTGGGGCATGATGCCCCCCTTGCCCCCCTCACTACGCCACTGCTTGATCCTGCTTTCGAAAACCTTGAGTCGTGGAACAGAATCCGAGAACCGTGACTGCTATGTAGATAAAAAAAAAAAAAGAAGTTGATAAAAGATGCACAGAATATATTTCTAATGATTTTGTTATGGCAGTTATCGGTAAATGCAAAGAGATGTCGCCATGACTCATGACGTATCACACGGCCACCATATTGGTTGCCGCGACACGTCCTGTAGGATCCGTGAACTTTTACAGGGTTACGGGTCGTGGCAACCAAGATGGCGGCCGTGGAAAAATAAAATAACCCTCTTTTACTAAAATTATGAATAAAGCGTTAAAATTTAATGAAAAAATTCCACCGATACATAAATTTCGTGGTGAACGCAGTTGCTTTATTGCATCCGACTAGATATTGGGCAAGAACTAGAAGCGTCAATGACCTGCGGTCGCCCCTTTCCTCACGTAATTCAGTCGGTACACATAAAAAAAAAAAATCACAATCACTAAACCTAACCTGAATCCTAAATGTATCCCTAAACGTAACCTGAACCCTAAATGTATCCCTTAACCTAACCTGAACCCAAAATATATCATTAAACCTAACCCAAACCCTTAAACAAGCCCTAAAGCCCCAAGTAAAAAAAAACACGTGTGCGGCTCCAGTTACACACTGTGGCATGAAAACTAAAAATGAAAAAATAAAAACAAGAAACAAATAATTATAAATAAATAAATAATAAAAACCAAACTTACAGTTTCATAGAATACACTTGTACACACAATAGAATACACTTGTACACACCATAGAATACACTTGTACACACCGTGGAATACACTTGTACACACTTTGTTTCAGGTTCCGCCGAAAAGAATATCCAGAAAATTTATAAAATACAATAAAGTCCATGTCAAATCAATTTTTAAAATATGGCGGAAAAAAAATTAATATTATAATAACCCAACCAATGAAATTTTAAAATTATAATTTATCAACCAATAAAATATTATTTCAAAACATGCCATGGTCATATGAAGGAAAATGTAACTCTAGTAACAAAAAACAAAGGGAGTGAATCCAAATCAGAACCTTAATAGCAAAAATATGTCAATGACGTCATGACGACATCTCTTTGCATTAGCCACTATTATCTAACAGGAAAACAAAGATACATCAGCAGTGTTGACGGCTGGGTGCAAGGTCTAGAAAATTCAATTGACAAAAAGGTGTTTGAAATTTACATTGAAGGGACACGAGATAGCAAAGGATGGAGAAACTAACGGATGGAGAAATTATGGGAAACCGCGAATGTGAAAGGTATAGAAAGCCACGAATGGAGAAAATACAGACAAAAATGATTTGATAAACTATTGAAAACAGCGGATGTGGAAACCAGTGGCATAGCGAGGGGGGCAAGGGGGGCGTCATGCCCGGGCGCTACTCACAAAGGGGCGCTGAAGGGTATATTTTACATATAATATTGTATGGTTTTCGAATAGGGGGGGGGGGCGCTAAAAAGGTATTGTGCCCCGGACGCGAGTTAAGCTCAGACAGTTTCATAATACTCCCGGATGTCCTGAAGAGATATGTCTAATGCTTCTATTCCCCCATTGTGAGCCATGGTGCACTTATCCCAAACAATCAGCTGATCAATCATAGTGTGCTTATCCCAAACAATCATCTTGTTGTGAGCTATATAGTGTGCTTATCCCAAACAATCATCTTGTTGTGAGCTATAGTGCGCTTATCCCAAACAATCATCTTGTTGTGAGCCATAGTGCAATCAAGACCCAATGGTTCTTAAGGCGAAATCTAAGGATTGGCAACTCCGGTGTGGAAAAAAAGGTCATATAAAGCTGTCCATGTGAGAAGTGAGCAGGCCCCACACAGCTGTCCATGTGAGAAGTGAGCAGGCACCACACAGCTGTCCATGTGAGAAGTGAGCAGGCCATACACAGCTGTCCATGTGAGAAGTGAGCAGGCCATACACAGCTGACCATGTGAGAAGTGAGCAGGCCATACACAGCTGTCCATGTGAGAAGTGAGCAGGCACCACACAGCTGTCCACGTGAGAAGTGAGCAGGCCATACACAGCTGACCATGTGAGAAGGCCATACACAGCTGTCCATGTGAGAAGTGAGCAGGCCCCACACAGCTGTCCATGTGAGAAGTGAGCAGGCACCACACAGCTGTCCATGTGAGAAGTGAGCAGGCCATACACAGCTGTCCATGTGAGAAGTGAGCAGGCCATACACAGCTGACCATGTGAGAAGTGAGCAGGCCATACACAGCTGTCCATGTGAGAAGTGAGCAGGCACCACACAGCTGTCCACGTGAGAAGTGAGCAGGCCATACACAGCTGACCATGTGAGAAGGCCATACACAGCTGTCCATGTGAGAAGTGAGCAGGCCATACACAGCTGTCCATGTGAGAAGTGAGCAGGCCATACACAGCTGTCCACGTGAGAAGTGAGCAGGTCCCACACAGCTGTCCATGTGAGAAGTGAGCAGGCACCACACAGCTGTCCATGTGAGAAGTGAGCAGGCCATACACAGCTGTCCACGTGAGAAGCAAGGATTTTCAAAATTTAGTCCACACACTTGTAGCGATTGATCCACACATGCAAGAGCTTTGTTTGAAATTATATTTAGATAGATCATTTAGTACATATAAACAAAATTAAGGTCCCCGGCCTCAAACGGAATATTGTAAAATGGATGTACTAATTTAGAAATATACTTATTATGTCACATACAAAACTGAAATGTAGCAGTTTGTATTTGATTCAATTCCATCCACCATTGCAATAGCTCTGTTTGAAATTGTATTTACATAGCGCATTGAAGAAAAAAAACGAATTTAGGGCCCCCAGCCCCAAACGGAATATTGTAAAATGGTTGTACGGAAATTATTTTTTACATAGCTCGTATAAGACAAACAAAGAATTCGTGTCGAACGGCCCAAAACGGAATATTTTAAAATGATTGTAAGAATTCAAAAACCTCTGTGCGGGCTTATGAACAACAACTCAGCAAAGCTTTATCACAATGGCATGAATGTTTTAGGAGCGCATATGGGGCACACATACATACAGAAAATCATTTATATATATATATAGAGAGAGAGAGAGAGAGATTTATACGCAAATTGAGTTTTTAGGGTTTTTTAATTTATAAACCTTTATTTTAAATTTGCTTTTGTTTGTTGGTAAAAATCTGGCCGAATGCCTGGTTGGATGGGTGGCAAAATCTTCGGACAGCTAACTGACCAACTCTGCGACAAGCTATCTAGCTGAAACTTGGTACATAGACTCCTAGCCAGCGGCAACAATCTCTATAACATTTTCAGCCTCACCACCCCACCAACCTACCCCCACCCCCCACCCCCCCATTAAAATAAAAATCCCGGTAACTGCGCTAAAGAAGATTCTTTTTTTAACAAAATATATCACATTATCAGCAGAGCTTGAACGGAAAATAAAGGCGATGGAGATGAGATGTTTCAGAAGCATTCTTGGCATCTTCTATAGAGACCATGTCACCAATGAACAAGTGAAAGAAAGGATTCGTCAAGCTATTGGGCAGTACGATGACCACCTGGTGTCTGTAAAAAAAAAAGCGCAAACTTGAGGGGTATGGCAACAGGGCAAGAAAACAAGGGCTCGCCAAAGAACTCATGCAGGGCACAACTAGAGGAGGGAGAAGAAGAGGAAGACAGAGAAAAAGATGGGAAGATAACATCAGAGTGGACGAGATTAAAACTGGGCCATGCTATGCGTAGTGCAGAAGACCGAGAGTAATGGAGAAGGATACGTTTCTAAAATTGTTGGATATAAAATTAGAATGTGTTTAAATATTGTTAGTGCGCCCCCCTCATGACGCCTTATATACCCGCTAGACAACTCTGCTCATCCGATAGGGGCAAACTTTCGATACCGCGTGTTCGCCTTGAGACTACGGAAGGCGCACTTTCGCATTTGCTGGCCCAACAATTTGGAACACCCTTCCTGTCGCTCTCAGAAACAGCCAGACACTGGAGCACTTCAAAACCGATTTGAAAACTCATCTATTTCGCAAACGCCTGCTGGGGTGAAGTTGTCTACCATCTTTTCCAGCTAGTTAGTATCTCCTAGATTTGACTTTGTACCGCGCTTCGAGCCTTTGGGGATGAAGCGCGAATTTTCAAATGAACTTTATTATTATTATTATTATTATTATCTGTGGCGCCCCAACGGTCCAAGGACTAAGGGACTTGATGATGATGATATCACAAGTGCGTTTGGTGCGTAATATATATATATTTTTTCTAAAAGTATCTTTGAAAAATAAAATCTGCAGTGTAACAGAGGGTGTGTCATTAGAATATTATACAGTGCGGGGGCATGAAAAAAATGTGCGGTGGCGGGCCTTGACGGTTGAGAAAAAGAGGGTGGGAAGGGAGCACTAATTTGGATTTTTATAAAGTGTGCTACTTGTATGCATATTTTGTCAAATTCCCCCCCCCCCCTTTTTCTATTTTCTTGATTTTACATTTATAAAGGATTTATATGATAAACTATGCTTTTAGGCCAGCGGTTCTAAGCCTGTGGATCGCAACCCCTTTGGGGTCGCACCACCCTTTCACAGGGTCGCCTAAGACCATCTGAAAACAAATATATTCTACAGTTATACAGTATCAACGAACATAATTTTTTTGTTGGGGGTCGCCACAATATGAGGCGCTGTATTAAAGGGTCGTGGTATTAGAAAGTTTGAGAACCACTATTTTTTTGGGGGGTTGTTTAATGTTTTTAACTATTTGCTGTTGAATAGCAGCTAGCGGTAGCAAAATGAAATTTAAAAAACGTTTATGGACTAGAAGTTTTCAAAACAATAATTATGTTTATTAAAGAAAATTTGTTGTCTGCGATTTTAATTTATAAAATGATTTACAAATTCAAGCAAAAATAATATTTGTTAAATTAAATGAAATAGAATGCATTGTTTTAAATTATTATAAGAGTATTTTAGTGACTATTCTGATTCATAACCACTGTCACTTTCCTTAATTCCCGTTACAATTTTTAACAGCTCTATTTTCACTTCATTTTCAGACACTCGCACTTACTGCCTTATTTGCTTTCAGTTATGAGTTGAGGAAAATAAAACAAATAAACATTATGACAGAAAAACTGCTACATTAACCTCATCTTATAGTTTCTGAATCAGTATTGTAAACATATGCTTAAAAAAGTCAATTACAATGAGTAACATTTATATTCAAGAACCGCCAACAAAAGGAAAGGTACAAAGTATTGAATAGTCCAATAGAGTATTTATATTATATTGTCAATACTATATTAATATCATAGTTTAAACTATTAACTTATAAGACAGATTGTCATTTTAGGCTAATTCAGATAGATCGTACATCATCATTAGGTTTAGGGGTAAATTTTGAGAAAGATACCCGCGATTTTTACCATGGCCGCCATCTTGGTTGCCCCGACCCGCGAACTTTTACGTGTTCACGGGTCGGGACAACCAAGATAGCGGCCGTGGAAAAATAAAATAACTCATGTTTTTGCTAAAATTACGAATAAAAAGTTTTTAAAAATGAAATAATGATCTAAATCTATCCCTCACCCTAACCTGAACCCTAAATTCCTCCCTAACAGGGTTTTGACCCTATCGGAACCAGCGTTTTGACACTCTCCTTAGCTTAACGTGGCGCTGGAAAACAAAGAAAAGTGGCCAAAATTAATTATAAAATAAAGAAGTAATGAAAACCCAACTTACATTTTCATGGAATACACTTTTACACACTTTATTTCAGGTTCCAACGAAAAGAATATCCAAAAATTAATGAAACACAAATAAAACACGTGTGGTCATCATGGCAGACGACATAAAATACTAAATCAGCCAACCAATCAAATTTTATCATTATATTTAATCAACCAATAAAAATTTAATTAAAAAACATGCCATCGTAATTTAAGGAAAATATAACTCTAATAAAAAAAATAAGGGGAGTGAATCCACGCAAATGATGTCACGGGTACGCTCGTCAAAATCAGCCGGTTTAGGGATAGATTTAGGGTTCAGGTTAGGGTGAGGGATAGATTTATCGGCTGTTCAGGAGTTGTATTGTATATCTGTGACGTCATTTGCTGTTTTGTTATGTTGCTGATCACTTTAGGGTTCAGGTTAGGTTTAGGGATAGATTTCGGGTTAGGGTGAGGGATAGATTTAGGGTTCAGGTTAGGGTGAGGGATACATTTAGGAAGTTTTTTCATTATTTTTAAACGTTTTATTCTTAATTTTACGGGTCGTGTCAACCAAGATGGCGGCCATGGTAAAAAACGCGGATATATCTCTAAAAATTTACCGATTTATCATTTAGGGTTCAGGTTAGGGTGAGGGATAAATTTAGGGTTCAGGCAACCAAGATGACGGCCATGGTAAAAAAACGCGGTACAATCTATACGAATTTACCTCATTTTAATTTTAATAATTTTTAAAAATAAGTCATTGAATAATTGTGATTGTCATGAAGATGATTTCCAAAATTTGCTGAAGTGAGATTTATAATTGAAATTGTCCTAGAAAATGATTTTGTGAAATTAGATTATTAAAATTATTGGTAAATTTGGAGTTGGAGAGATAGCACAGCGTCTTTAAAACTCTTTTACTATGGCCGCCTTCTTGGTTGACATGAGCTATCCCTAAACCTAACCTGAACCCTAAATTTATCCCTAACCTGGGCTTTGACTCTATCGGAACCATGGTTTTGACTTGACCCTATTAAAACTAGGGTTTTGACCCTATTGGAACCAGGGTCCTGCAATAAACACACAAATAAAGTCACAGTGCTATCTCTCCAACTTAGCCAAATTATTCTTATTACCTTAGACTAGTATTATTATTATTTTACAAAATTTTGAAATTAAAGATGGCCGATTAAAGATAGCCTATGCATATGAGAATGATACTGTTTTCAACCTTGGACTTTGAAATGGTCTGTAGTCATCGACTTGATGTTCAACTTTCATAATAAACAAAAATTAATTTTAATTAAAATTAGGCCCTGTTAAATTAATTTGGCCTAAAGTTAAAACTATTAAAACACAAATCATTACGCAAACCATAATGTCCATAAGTTTAACATTTAACTAATGATAAAGCTTATAATATTGCACCTCATAATTATTTTAAGTATGTGAATGGGTTTTTGTCTAAAATTTAAATTTTTGCCACATCACATTCACATCTTTGGGCCCCTTCAAATTATAATGAAAGATAATTGAATGGACTGTTATCTTTAATTTGATACCAAATTTCGTCTTACAAACCCAACAATAATATTTTAAATATTTTTTTAATAAACCCAACCTCTCACTCTTTTCTGGGTCTGAATAGTCACATTGTTTATAATATTTCGGTGGAATGGTCTTAACTAGTAACTTAGTGACAAACTAGACTAGACTCTACTAAACTGTCTAAATAAAAACAAGTCTAAGTCTAAATTAACTTTATGTTACTTAGACCAACTAACTAGTCTACTGCCTGATATTGACTTTACCCTCTGTCACCAAACTCAGGCTGTAATAAAATATAAATGACACGACATGCATGGTATTAACTAAGTAAAATTATCGCCTGATAAAAGTGGCCCAAGTTAACTTTGGTCCATTTAAGTTTAAATAAAAAAAAACTTTTATTAGCAATATCAACACAAATCAAATTCACATAAATAATAAGCATTTCTGAAAATGGCGCATATTTTAATGCAACTTCTTCTAGGCTTCTTCATTGAATTATTAATTACCTTTATTTTATTTTTCCCTAACCCAAATGTTGTTTTTTTAAAAACAAAGTCTAAGCCACAGCTTAATAAGTTATAAGTTAAAATAGCTTAAAACAATTTTTTAACACATTCTAATTTTATATCCAAATTAAGTTTTTCTCTTCTTCATTGCCAGGTTTTACTAATTACATCAGTTGGAGATATAGATATTGAACTATGGTCAAAAGAAGCTCCAAAAGCCTGTCGCAACTTTGTACAGCTGTGTATGGAAGGCTACTACAATGGAACAATATTCCACAGAGTTGTTAAAGATTTTATCGTCCAAGGTGGTGACCCAACTGGAACTGGGGCTGGAGGAGAATCCATCTATGGCGAACCATTTAAAGTATAGTCATAGAATATTTGAAATGATAATTACAAAATTAACATTTTTTTCTAAACATAAATATTTGTACTCATTACCATATGTTAATTTCACACACAATTAAAATATGATTATATTACAGGAAGAACTAGCATATATTGATTGATTGAATACTTTTATTATTACTGTCATAACGGCTGACCATCGGCGGTAAGCTGCTCTCTGTGGTGTCATAGCAGATAATTGGCGATAGCAACATCATCATTAAAAATGCGAATGATTTGATGTTTCTTGGTTAAGAAAAATCACTCTATATAAATGAGTTTGATTCCTATTTCAGTTTCTCTCCATGTGTAAACAAACTTTTATATGGGCTTAATCTGGTGTGAAATTTGTTCAAATTTTTTACTGCCATTATGTCTGATACTGAAGAGGATCCCCTTTAGATTGCAAAATCAACACAAAATTTCTTTTTTGAAATTATTTCAAATGGATTAAAATGAAAGCAATGATTTCAGAGATATTCCATGTGCCAGAATTGACAGTATTAGCTCTATAGGGGATGGTGACATAAGAGTCGAATGTTGACTATTTCAGCCCAAAGCTTAGTCCTATTACTACAGACAAGTTTGTTTGGGAAATGGTGGAAATTGAATCGAAAAGACAAAGATTGTATCCCAAATACCTAACATAAAGAGATTCAAAAACATTTATGTTTGCGTATGTTCTGGAGTACCGTATTAATTAATAAAAAATTTATGGTATTTAATAACTTCTGTTGAAAGGGAATTTTGGAACTAATTTCGTCCTTTCCCCCATTGTATTTTGTATGACAAAAGTTCACCAAAATTACAATTTTCAATATATGTACCTATAAATTGACATTTTCTTTTTCAAAAATTGTTTCTAGTCCCAAAAGCTTGATTTTATGATAGTTTTAACAATTTATGAAGTTTTAGCTTGGGTTGAGTAATAAAATTTTACTCCTTCTGTGGAGGTCAATATCAACATAACATACATAATATAAAGATAAATTCTTTTTATACCATAAGATACCTTTTCCAGTGTACTTTTAGAAAATGTATAATTCTCTGAATAGTCTCTGAATTGATTGAGTATGGGATTTTGTCATTTTTGACAAGCATATCAAAATGCTAAAAATAGCTTGACATCGCAGAAAAATCCACTTGACAATTAAATAGAAAAAACTGCTTTGTGCATTGGATGTATTTCAATTGGATGATATAGGAACAACTGAAAAGTTGATTGTTTATCAAACAGGATGAGTTTCATTCCCGGCTACGTTTTATTAGAAGAGGACTTGTGGCTATGGCTAATTCGGGTCCCAATGACAACGGAAGTCAGTTCTTTTTTACAATGGACCAAACGCCTGAACTTCAAAATAAGCACACAATATTTGGGAAAGTAACTGGCCCAACACTCTTCAATATGCTCAAACTTCAAGAGGTAGCCATTGATGGGAATGAAAAGCCTTTATATCCACACACTATTTTACGGACTGAAGTAAGTACAAATTGTTTTTGTATTTATTTTTTCACCATTGGACTACAAGCTAAGCTCCAACCAGCTACTTGAAGTACCCAACTTCACTGACCAATGAAGCAAAAATTAAATATCTATTTTATTGAATCTCTTTTGAAAGCTTGAGTGTCTTCCCTAACCCTCTATAATTTGGAATTTAAAATGAAAACTTGTCAACCCACAAAAACATTTTTTTTAAAAATGTGTGTGAATGTTCCAGATTCTGTCCAATCCTTTTGAAGACATAATACCACGAGCAATAAAAAAGGTTAAAAAAGACAAGGAAGAAGATAAAAAGACCAAAAGCAAATCAAAAGCTACCAAGTGAGTGAAATGGATACAAGTGTATGTGATTAATACTTTTGTAAATATGTAAAAAAGCATAACAGTTCATCTCAGGAATTTCTTTTTTGTCTCACTACATATCATGATCTATTATTGAGTATATTGCTTGTTATTACTGCAGATGTGGGGTGATAAAGTTATTGTATGTTTTCTGAATGATTTTAAAGTAAAGAGCATCTCAAAACAACTTATGGCCATTCCTATAAAAAAAAATGTGTATAGCTCATACTGGTACTCATACTCATAGTCTCATAGATTACCTTTAAAGCCAATTTTTTAAGTTTAACCCACTAAATGCCATAATGGCTTATGATATGCAGTTATGGCTGCATCTGTGGTGTTACTGTGGGTATAGTTAGCCTCCACTTAAATTAATATTTATAAATGTGAATCAATAAATTGTACAGTTTCTTTAAAGGGAGATACCTCTAAAAATTAGAATTACTTCCTATTTATAGTGTGCTGAATAATGTTTTATGTGTCTGAAAAACTTATTTAGATGTTTAAAAGGACCCAATAGACAGTGTAAATGTGAGTTGAAAAAGATCTCAAGAATAAATTAAAACATGATTAGGTCTGGACTAAATTTAGTTTTAATTAGATGTTTCAAAAATTTATTTCATTTAGATGGTAATGATGATCGATTTCTACAATTTTTTTATTTTAATGGAGAATGTTATTTTTTAAAAAGTCCTCATAAATCCTGGTGGTAATTTTTCTCTCCCAGAAATTTCAGTTTACTCTCATTTGGAGAAGAGGCAGAAGAAGATGAAGAACAGGAATATAAAGCAATAAAAGTGAGGCACTATTGTTTCTGTTTATTTATATAATGTACGGTATATCAACTTTGTTTAATCAGCTAATTCTGTCTTACTGTTTGGAAAAAAAGTTGAGGATGTTTTTATCTCTTATAGAAATTCATTGGCAAGAGTAAAAGTAGTCATGACCTCACTGATGACCCTCACCTGAGCTCAGTGCCTGTCTTGGACAACAGTGACAGTGAGAAAACACCAGGAAAAAGAAAAATCCAGGTTAATATTTATTTTATAATGTGCACCATGTAGTTCTTCACTGCACCAATTAAAAAAAATTGTTAAGTCCATCTCTGAAATAATAGTGACTGCCATTATCAGTGTGTTATCAATGACATTCTACACTTTGCATCCTCATGTTGCCAATTGGCATCTTCCTAATTTTTCACTTTACAAAAAAATAAAATGTGTGACTCATATTATGACTGAAATTATTATTATTATTATTAGTTGTTTTATTTAGCATGGTACTCCAGCCAAGGGCTGGACTCACCTCGCTGTACATACAATTTAACAGACATAATCATGAATTTAAAAAAGTAATTAACATACATTAATTAAATAAAACAAAAGAAATTTATATTTACTCCACCCATTCAAGAACTATTTACAAGTCAAGCCATGGATGGCACCCAGCAGCATTGTTTATCAGTTTGGGGGTGGGGGGGGTGGGGGTGGAATCAGTCGGGATAGTAATTCATTAGGATCAACCCTGAGGTTAAATATACAAGAAGTTATTTACAGGTTACAGACAATTTTCATCAAATTTCCACATTTTTTTACACTGATTAATTGCTATTTTATCCTGTCTGTCATGTATGACAATCCCAATGATTTAATGTATTAAAATAAACAGGTGACTCGAATTATCAAGATGTTAAATTATGTCATTAGTAACAATGTACTGATATTTTAATGACAATTTCATTTTACCTGCAATACCTTCAGCTTGCATTTTAAATTTTATTGTCATCCTCGCTCAGCTCAAATTTTATAACTCTTACCGTACAAACAAATGCCATTCTCTATCAGCTAATTTTTTTTTTTTTTTAAATTCTTACAAATAAAACATTTGTTGTATATATGTAAGTATTCTCCAGGAAAATATATGTTTAACAATTTCTGGGATGAGTGATGACCAAGTTAGTCATAGTTATTTTTATACCTATTGTGACCAGTGCTGTATTGTAAACAGAAAGCAGTATGATATTAGATGCATTAAAAATTAAGCTATTCAAATAAGCCATGAAACATTTGCATGATTAATCTTATACTCTATTACTGAGGCAGTGATTTAAAAAAAAATAATTTAGAACTTGAATGAATCCTGTACATCTTAAAGCATGCTTGAAAGTAATGAGTCATTTTTTAAATATTTTTTTTAAGGACATTGAAAATCCTGTAGAGGGTGATCAAATAGATGAAATTAGAAAAAAACTTAAAAAAGACAATTTTGATGAAGCGCCTACCAAAGATAAAGAAGTGATTGAAGAAACTCCTGAGGATGTAAAGAAAAGCAAAAGGTTTCTTTTTTTTCAATAAATCTCTTTTTCTCTTTCACTTGATATTCTGCTTTATTTTAGACATTTGCTAAATGCTTTGGAAAACCAAGATGATGGTCAAATATAGTGCTTGAAAATTGAGTTACTTGGCTCATTTGAACATTCAATTTCTGCTAACTGGTGTAACAATGCCTCTAATTTTGTGTGTTATGGTGATAACAATGCCACTAATACTGTATGTAAAGGATACAGAGCATTGACAAAGTTCAATGTACCCGATGGGTTCCAGGATTCTCAACCTGTTGCTACTTGCCTAAAGAAGTTAGGAGCCTATTCCCCGCTTCACCTTTCACCCCCGTGTATTGGTTTGTTTCGTTTTCATGTCAACAGCTTTATACTTCCCCCTGGGAAGCTGGCTGGGCAGTTTTAACCTATTTTTAAATTCAGCGTTACTACAAACTGATATAAACCTGTTATTTTATTGGCCAAAAACATACTGTTTATGTGGAATTCTTCTCACAGCATGACACTACTTCTTCTCATTTGAATAGGGCATCATATTTAATTATGGTTAAGTTAATTTTTTAAGGAATTAAAGACCTTTAAAAATGAATTAAATTTGTCTAAATTGGGCATAATGGTGTGTACTTTTAAGTGAAGAAACTAAGAAAGAAGTGCTACGACTTCAACGAGAAATCAAGGCATCTAAGAAAAGAGCTGAAATGAAAGCAAAAGAAGAAATTAAGCCACCAGAAAAAGAAGAGGCTGTCAAACCAGCTAAGACTGGACAAATAGGCGAGTGAAACATTAACTGAGATATTTGTAATGACTAAAATATTTCTGTCAATGAAAACTCTAAATAAGGGAAATGGGTTTTATAAATGATGAATAATAAATAGAAGTCACTATTATCTTAGACATTTAGGAAAAGAGTCTTATGCAACAATTGTATGCAATCATCTTTCTAAGTGACAGTAAACAATGGTGCATCGATTTATAGTGCACTCAGAATGTATGACATGAAAGAATGATATTGCTTTACAGATGGCGGCACAGATTTTCTAGAAGCTTTTAAGATGGAGCGGCAAAGATTTAAAGACTTGAAAAAGATGCAGAAGAAAAAGGGAGAAAGCCGTGAAGCTCAGACTCTAGCGTTGTTGAAAAGATTTCAGTCCAAATTAAGTTCAGTGAAGCAGTTGTCTGAAGACCACCCAGATTCTGAAGGCGAGGATGACACGAAAAATGAAGACTCTGGTAAAGAGGAAGAAACTGGAGATATATCTTGGTATGAGTCTTCTTCACTAACTCATTAGGAGAACTTTGTTAACTCCATGCACAGTAATGGAAAGCAGCAAAGTGAATTTAAATGTTTTGAGTTGTTATTTAAGATTCCCTGTTGGATTTCTTTTTTATTGTTAATGATAAGCTGATGGATTATTGCTAATTAGCTTAAACATTTAATAAACTTACAAATAGAAAGTTGACAGTTATTTATAGGAAACATATGTAACCTAGCTGCTCTTATACGAAACATATATAACCAAGCTGTTCTTATAAGAAACATATATATACTAGCTGCTTTTATAGGAAACATATGTAAGTTAGATGTTATTGTAAGAAATTTGATGTCAAATCTCTGACTTGCTATTTCATTTTTCAAAAATCAGGATGCGCAAAAAATTAAAATTTGAAGATACTGGCATGAAAAAGGTGATAGATGCTAACATAGCAGACACTGACCGCTATGAGATACATGATCCAAGAAATCCTCTAACCCAGCGACGCAGAGAAGCCAGCAAAAAGAAAATCAAGAAAAAATAGAAGAAATAATACATATATTTATTATATTTAATATTTATAAAATATTTGTTCCTCTATTTTTATTATTGTATTGTAATTTAAAAATAAAATGTAGTTGAAGAAATACATTTATGAATCCACTGATAAAAAGTTTATATTGTTTTAAACATTTTTTTTAAGTCACATATTGATTTGGTCATTTGTTTTAGGGCAAAATATTCTTTTCAAAGCTTCAGTTTATAAACAGCATTGATCCAATGTTAAAGTGACCCCCATTATAAACAGCATTGATCCAATGTCAAAATGACCCCATGGTAAAAAAAACACTATCACTGCAATAGAGACATTGTTTATTAAAATTTCTAGTGTCACAGTGTTTTTTAAAAAGTCTACTGATCCCTAAAATAACATACGTTTTCACTCAGATATCATCAAAAAGAGGCATATTTAACTTAGGAGCCTTTAAATAGCCTGTATATATAAATAAACACTGAAAATCTTGATTATTGTCCTCACACCTGCACTGTCTGTGTCTTTTAGAATTTCTAAAGATGCGATAATGCCTTCCGCGTCAATCCTTTTTATCTGGCCATGTTATGTATCTATACAAGTCACAGAATTATGAAATGATATCAAAATACTTTTTTAATTTGAAGATACTATGTGGACTATTTGGCCCCAAATGAAAAAAAACAACACAAAAAGTAGCAAATATTATATATGCTACATTTTAAGGAACTTGGGAAGACCTTAGGTGAAAAGGGAGTTCACTAATCTTGATAGTCAAACAGGACTGGGGTTAATTAGTCCCCTTTGCTACCACACAAGGGTTAAGTATGTATGCCCTGTCCATATTCTCTGAATGAATAATTAAATATAGTTCAGATATATATAAATAAATACCAGTGTTGTGTTGAATAAGATAGCAAATAGAAAAGCTGACTAAATTACTCAGCCATGATTTTAATGTCTTACTACTACTACTGCAGCAAAACTTTCTTGCAGGTGCAGCAGAAAATATCAAGAAAATAATGTTTATATTTTTTTTAATAAATATAATTATAACCATTGGACAATTTTCAAATGGGTTTCTGTTACGTACCGTTGTAAGATTAGAGAATATAATCTCTTATTTAATTAAATGGCTCGTTTACAAACAGTATGCATCAAAAGACGATACCATAAACTAAATACAATAATAAAGAAACGATACCCAAACCAGGGCTAATTACAAATTAATAATTTTACTAGGTTGATTATAATTTGGAGACTGACTGAAAGTGATTTTCTGATTTCGGCCAAAACAAGGCCGAAATTTTAAAATGACTTGAAGCCGAAACCAAAACCTTAAAGTGACTTTCGGCTGAAACCGAAATATTTAGCTATTTTGAAATTTGTTCATGCATACATTCTGCGTACATTGATGGAAAGCGTCAATATTTACATTATTTTGATTAAAAATGAGATCATCACGAATATTAATAAATAGACATTTAATGCATAATTTGGCTTTTACTTTACCATTTTAATTTAAAAGTAATTTAAATTTCTTTAAAATGTTTTTTACAATAGTAGTAGTATGGTCAAAGAGAATTTGCAGTGGAGGGAGGGGGCAGGGCAAAGTTCATGCAAAATAGACCCTTGAGTGTCTTTGCTTTTATAATATAATTACAACCTAGAACATATACTGATTATCATATACCTGATGACTCTATTGGTAAATAGAGCCAATCGTCACATAGATATCAGTTATTAAGGTTATAAAAATATCCAAACAATGTATCGCGGTTATAGTCATAGTAATGCTTTGTGTTTTCATAACTATCTGGCAAGATATCGCTGTAGTAATATTTAGCCAAGTACCAACACATTAGTCTTTCCGTTCTGGTGACGTAATTATTTTGTTCGGCAACCAACCTCCCTCACCCCCATGGGCATTCGTGGGGGAATTTTTTTATTTAACCGGGTCTCTTAAAATTGTTATTTTGACGGGTCTCCACGGATAATCGCAAAAGACATCAAAATCAATTAAAGTAAACTGGTCTGCAGTAGGCCTACTACATTAGTATAATACGAACGCATGATACTTGCACACGCATGTTATTTCGTCAATAACAATGTTTATATGAGCATGATAATTGATATTGATGAATTTCAAAAAAAGTTATTAATTGAAAAAGCCTAAGTTTCCTTAATTTAAAAAAAAAAAAAATTACCTAGGATTATTCAAAATTATTCACCTTTGCCTATGATAACATTGATGAGCATGATAATGATAAATCAAAATTAATATCACAAATGAAAGAATCGAAGTAACCTAGGGTTCCAAATTTTATTTTTGAAAAAATAAAACCAAAAATAATGATATAAATATTACAATTCCATTATTTTTTCTTCCACAAAACTATTTACATTAGCCTAGGCCTAATTGAAATTTAATTTTTTTTAAATATAGGACAAGTCATCATACATCTGTGAGAAGTTTACGCAGAGTATTATTCATATACCATACAATGATAGCAAGACGTCGAGCAATAATGAATATCGGATTGCCGGCCAAGAGACAGGCAGACGGTCTGACTTCTGGTAGATGGCCGAAAACCAGTCACTTTCGGCCAGAGGACCAAAAGTCTCAAACACTTTTGGCCAAAACCGAAATTAAATAGAAAGTTTACTTTCAGTTTCGACCAAAACCGAAATTAAGCCGAAAGATACAACGTTGTAAAAGGTACAATGTTTAAAAAGGGTGTACACACAGAGAGAGTAAGTATAAATATACAAATCTTCGTCTCGTAATGAGACAACAAATATTTCTGCCATACTAGTGATAGCCAAATATCTCTCTATACGTATATATATTTTTATATATATATATATATATATATACAGCCTGTTTCAGAGACATTTCTAGAACGGGCTTACACATTGTATTCGTTTCCTGATTAGACCAGATTTTTCTACAGAATTCTAATAATACAGGCTCTAGATTTTATTTAGTTGTAAACAAAGTCAAGGGAGACTATTTTTAATTAGCCACACCCTAAATGCGTTTCCGAGCTTGGGATCAGCTAATGTTCATTCATGGGGAAAGATGACGAAAACGCATCGCCTACGTAACAGTTCCACTTATTTATTTTTGCCCAAAAGTTTCAAGATTATATTGCCAAGTATCGTATAACATGTTATCCATGGACAACAACACCTTGCATCACACAGAAAGTACAGACCTTCACAAATACTTGGCTTAGAAAAATCCTGAACAAAAAAATGGTCATCCCCAACAAAGACTTACTGGAGAGGATATACCAAGAGCATATTGCTGAAGACATAAGTCATAAGGAAAAAATTTAGGTGTGTAGGACACACTTCATCGTTGACCCCTAGAAAACATGGAATCCATATGGAAAAAGGAAGAGAGAAAGGCCAAAAAATGCATGGAGCTAGAAGCAGACAACAAATTATGGGATACACCTGGAAGCAACTGGGAAGGAAAGCACAGGACCAAGATTAAGGGACAATTCTTACACAGGCGGGGTAAATAGTATAGATAATTATCATACAATATATCACATAGCTTGTTAATAAAAGTTAAATCATGAGTTACCGTGTATCGATAGATTTATCTGTCACACATCTGAATATTTGCTTTGCGCCACATGATGCCTCCCTTTCCCCACCCACCCCCACCCCCAAAAAACTAAAAACAAACCGCACCTTGTTCAGCCTTGATGTGATGAGGAGATAATTGACATAATGAATGATAATTCATACATAAGTAACCCCTAAAAACAAAATTTTTCGCATAAATCCTTTATATGCATGTCTATTATTTTATTTTATGTTAATAATCTAATGTACACCCACTTACAACACAGGTTTATTGCACCAACTGTTTCAGAAAAGCAGAAGATATAACGCACGAGACGAACTTGCAATATTATTTTTTTTAAATTAAAGATTAAGAATCTCATTTAGCGGTTATCGGGAATGTCCTTAAGGAAAAACTGATTTTTTGTGTTGTCATCTGCACCTAGTCTATGTGCCGAGTTTCAGCTCGATAGCTTGACGGGAAGTATTTAAAGGATTTAAAAACAAGACATTAGTGGCACTGTAACATCTCCGCGACGCCTCCACGTCATCAGTGGACGAAAGAAGAGCTTAAGTCAATTTTTAAAATAAATTTAAATAATAAAATATTTTTAAAAACTTGTTAAGGAAAAATAATTTTGTTTCAACCATTTGTAAAATTGCATTTAATATTTGGGAGGAAATATATAAATTTATAAAATATATGGCAAAATCTGTGAAATTTTAGCAGTAGGTTATAATATAAAGCCTAGTTAGGGTTTGACTTCGGTTTAATTAAAGAACAAATTCAAAAAAACGTACTAAAGATGTTTTGGCTGATCACCTAAGGCTATCACCTGATCATCTATCAACAAGGCTATTGCTACATCAAAAACAGAAATTGCATGAATTTAATTTTGCATAATAAATATACTAACTATTAATTAAATAAGTAAAACTCACATCAAGTATTAGTATTTATTTTAAAATCCTTTACTCTAACTTCACCTTTGTTTGTGGCTGGCTGGGTGGCAAATTCTCCGGAGTCTAACTGACCCACTTCCCATCAACCTATCAACTAAAGCTTGGCACACACATAGACTTGCTGCCCATTACAACACATTCTATAAAATTTTATTCTTAAGGGTTGTTGAATTTATGTCTTAAAATATTATTCTACTTAAACTTTAAAACTTTATCGCCAGTGGCGTAAGTAGGTACTCCAACTCAAATTTTCAAATACATCTGACATAGACAAAGAGCATATCAATGTCAATATCATTGGAAAGAGCTGGCTGTAACTTTAATAGATGCATGGTTCGGCTCAGGCGGCACTTTTTCTTTGGCCAGGCGGCACTTTTGTCTTTATATTTAGGGATGACATTTTCGGCCAGCTACAGAGTATTTTTCGTGGACGTGTGGGCGTGGGTGGCAATAATCTTGACCCGCCCTGAGGTCAGTAACCCAGCTACACCACTAACTGTTTGTAGCTGTACAACCTCTACGAATTCCTGATCTTGGACTATATATTTTTGGACAATTTTCTTTCTGAACTAGTAAAGCGCTTTAATATTTTATTTTATTGGCTTATTTTGTCATGTGACTGTGACAGTTTTCCACTAAAAAAAGAAAAGTCGTTTTAAAATGGCCGACGTTAAACCAAACCTTAGCGCTATTAGCTTACATTCGAAAGCAAGAGAAGGATATAATGACCATCGAAACATTCTACTATTAAATCTTCCCCCGAGCACTGAAGGGGTGAGACAACATATTTATTTCAGGGACCTATTCTGCTTAGGGTTAGCACCGACGTTAAGTGCATATCACAGAAAAAAGGCTTGCTCTACTTGACTACTATCTAAACTTACTTTTCTTTTTACAATTTCACTTACTATGACTTACTCAAACTCAAATATTTTATATTTAATAATATTTATAATAATAATGGTAAAAGTGCAATTCAGGTGCGTATATTATTTCTTAACGCGGTAAATGTGTAGCTATGGGACCACGCTTTTTTACCATTACCATGGCTGTCATCTTGGTTGACACGACCCGTAAAATTAAGAATAAAACATTTAAAAATAATGAAAAAACTTCCTAAATGTATCCCTCACCCTAACCTGAACCCTAAATCTATCCCTAAACCTAACCTGAACCCTAAAGTCATCAGCAACATAACAAAACACGCAAATGATGCCATGGCCACACAACTACACTTCAGCCTTAACTAATTATGAATTATAAAGCGTTTTTTTCCCTTTTCATTTGATTTCTAAAGCGTCTTTGAACATCCCCCAACCTATGTTACATAGCCCCATTTGTTTTTGTTTTTTTTCGTGGCACTGATGCCAGATTTTTAACCACTTGTAAGTTAGTATGCTAAATGAAATTTTCAAACTATACACATGTTCACAAAAAGAAAGAAATATTGGGAAAAATGGGGGTGGGGGGGGAAGGAGTGGGGGTTGAACCTAATTAGATGTTCCGTTCTGGGATAGGGGCATGTTTTTGTTTTTGTATGAGATGTATAATTATAATTCCAAACAAAGGCTCCTGCATGGGTGAATGGATCTAGATCAAACTTAGTAGACATACACTTGATTATCCATATTCAAATACCAGTACTGAAGGGTAACGAACTCATAATTTTAATTTTTTCCTAAAACTAGACACTATAAACCGTGATGGCATTCAGAAATGAACATTTTTTGTAGCCCTTTAGCTAACATTTAAATTAAGGGGCCTGAAAAAAACACATGAATATTTTTTTTTTTAAATTCTCTCCTTAAAAAAAAAATCATAAAATAAAATCCGAAAGGTATCCCGATCCCCAGTGGGATCTCTTCCCAGTTGTGATCCCAGTCCCCAGTACGGGAACCTGTTCTCGAAGGGATCCTGAACTCAGTGAAATCCTGATACAATAAAATCCCGTTCCCGGTGGCATCCAAACCTCATTGAGGTCCCAACCTTGGGGATCCCTATCCCGGTGGCATCCAAACTCATTTGGGATCCTGATGGGATATCGTTTCCGATGGGAATCCCAACCCCATTTGGGTCCCGACCTTGGGGATGCCTATCCCAATAGGACCTTGGGGGTAAGCTTGGCTAAGTGGTGGAGTTGAAACTATTTAATACAATGAAGTATTAACTAATGGTGTAACCTCAGACCTTCATAAAATGAAGTATTAACTAATGGTGTGACCTCTGACCTTCCCACCAAATAGTTGTACAAGGAACAAGTGTAAATTATTTTTAAAAATAATGTTTGATAATGAGTATGATAAACCTCCAGTGTTTCTTCTCTCTTCTAATGGATTTCCAACGTTGTGTCTTTATAACACTAATGATCAGCATTACGCACGCTCCACCCCCACCCCCTACCCCGACCCTATTTTCTGCTCAGAGCGCTAGGAACATACCGATAGTCCTTTGAAGCCTTGGTTGGTTGGTTTGGGGAGGGGGGGGGGGGGAATTAGAGGTATATTACCGACCAAGGCAGCGGGGACACACATCATCATTGAGCTGCTGGAAAATGGAGGGGGGGTGGTCACTTAATTTGTGCCTTGGTGATCATGTGTCCAATTTGTTTGAAACATTTTTGATGATGCAGAAATGGGGGTGGGTGGGGAAAATCGGCCACGATAGCGTGAGCAAATACATGCCCAGTGATTGGTCAGTTCCAATTTGAGGGTGAGGGCTGGTGATTACATATTAAAATAAGGCGGACTCATTTTGCGGTATTACTGGAAGTGGGATCGCTTTGTTCAAAATGGGTTTGTTTGTTTGTTTCACAAAGGCTTTTACATTGATTGATGGATCTTGACCAAACTTAGTACACACACACACTTGATTATCCATATCCAAATACCGAAGGGTACTGAACTCATAATATCCACTCATTTTGGGCCCTATTCTACTTTTCCTTATATTAGCTATATACATATCAATAGGCTTAGACAACGCTATAGGTTCTATGTGAATTGATGGATATAGGTCCAGCTTGGTAGCAATATCCATTATAGTCCGTATGGAAATACCGGTGGATTTAAAATTAATAATATCCAATCCATTCAGGGCCGATCTAGAATTTTCTCCTCAAATTCCTAAAATCGTACCAAATCAGCATCTTAATACTATCGGGTGAAAAAAATGGCTTGCACAAAAAAAGATTTCAAAGCCCCTCCCCAGATCCCATAAAATATGTCGAAATCTAATATTGCTGCGAGGAAGTGGAACGTTTAAGAATGCGTTATCTAGATTTCTCTGTGTTCTCACCGCAGTTTAGCCGTAAGAAATAATTACGTCACAATATTACGTCATACAGCACCAAACCAAACAAACGCGAGGAGCGGCCATCTGTATAGTACGTACACAACAAGTCAAATGATCTACCCCCACGCCCCTGTTGCATCCATACTTTTTTGACGACCCCCCTTATGTACGTACAATGAGCTATTGCCCCCCCCCTAACAATCAACATTATTAAATTATTTATATATAACTATAATGTTACATTACTAAACAAAATGTGACACGGGTTTTCACCGCTGGCTGTTCGGCGCGCCCTGTGGTTCCCAGAATATAAGCTGCATCGCCCCGTGCGTTTGTGGCCCACGAGCAAGGCCATGAGAATGGGGCAAAGAGCAACTGGCACCAAAAGTAGGGGGCGCCAAAATTGTCTTTAGAAAAAACCTTTATAGCCAATTAAACTTAAACTATAAAATCACATTTACTTTACAAAGAAAAGAGGTGCTAAAAATAATTCTGGTAACAAGATGCCATTGGTTAACGGAACCTAATCGGCATTCTATCGGGAAATGGGATAACATCAGGGACGTTCCCACCACGAGCGTGATACATTTAATCGGGATCTCACCAGGATCGGGATTCCACCGGGATCGGATCCCACCGTGAACGGGATCCTACCGGGATCGGGATACAAATGGATCGGGATACTATCGATCTAACGGCATCTGGATCTCATTGGAAAACGGGATCTCGACGGGATCTAAATCCAAACGGAATCACGATCCTTCCAAGCAACGAGATACCATCGGAAAAAGTTTTTGAATCCCATCGGGATCCCCCGGGGTTGGGATCTAACTTGGATTCCACCGGGATCGGGATACAAATAGATCGGCTCCTATCGGGATTTCATGGGCTCGGTATCTCAATGGGAAACAAAATCCCATCGGAAAACGGGACGGGATTGGGATCCAACCATGATCCCTCCAGGCAACGGGATACCATGGGCAAACGGGTTTGGAATCCCATCGGCATCGGGGAATGCAAGGTTTACAAAAGTAATAGTGTGTTTTTATATTGGAGATAAATTAATTAGCGTTTTTTTAATTATTTTTATATTTATTTATTTTTACATTTTCCATAATATCAATGTGATTTTTTTTCGAATGCAATCCCGTGCAACACCTAGTGAATTTATAAAATAAATACAACATTTATTTTAATCAAGATACATCCAATAGGGCAACTTTTATAACGTATCTTTGAAGACATAAGAGTTATCCTTTTTTTACCACAATGGCTCCGTAAGAAACAAAAGATTCATGAAAATGTACTTTTTTGCTCTTGTAAAACTTGTTAAATTGTTTTTGCATTCTAACAAAAAGCTGGTATTTTACTTTAAAAAATACTTTTATAAAGAATTTAACTAACTTTACACGTGAAAATACGAAATTCTATCAGAAATAATATACGCACCTGAACTGCACTTCTACCATAATAATATTAATAAAGTTACAGTCATTTTGTAGCAAGTAAGATTATGCCTAACAACTTTAACTACCACCACAACAAACAATGCATCACATTAATGGGTTATTAAAGAGTAATGAAACTAATTTTCAAATACTTTGACTTTGAAATACTTCAATAAAATTAAGTTAAACTTCTTGGTAAGCCAAAATACAAATCTAATCAATAATTGATCAGGCAATTCATTAAAAGCAAGGGAGACTACTTCAAAATTTGTATGGGAAATGGGCATCAGCACAGAATTTTCCATGTTTGTGCTTTCCCGTTAATTTTAATAAAAGTCTATTTTTGTCACAAAATTGTGGTATCTTTCCACATGTTCACATCAATATAGGCATAGGGGACATCTTGACCTACACAGTCCTGTTACGATTTTGGTGTATAGTATATTGTATGATTATGAGATTTCTTTAACGATTGTGCGCAGAGACCCGTCAGAACTAAGATTTTAAGAGACTGGGTTCGGGTTGATAATGTACACATTCCGATAGTTTTTTCAGATAAAAAAATATATGTAATAGGCCTAATAATTAAAAAGTACATTTTCCGTTGTTAGTTTAAACTTGGATTTGCATTCTACATCCAGCTGTGAATGGATGGAGCTATACTTTATTACGTTTGCCCTGAGAGGAAAATAGAGTGGTGTTGATGTAGGAGATTTTGTTTAAAGTGGTTTTTGGGGGTTGCGTTTCCAAATATTTAATTCTATACAAATAAACACCACCACATTTTCGTAAAGATGGGTAGGGGGTGTCGTCTCAGTAAAAAGTATGTAAATTATAATTTATTAAAAAATTCTACAATTTTCATCCAGAAGCTCTAAAATTTAAAAAAAAAAAAAAGCATATTTATATCTCGAATGCTGTAAAAATATCCCGAAATGTTTTGTATGAATTCTCGTCATGATGTTGCCATTTATTTTCACAAATGAACTCTCTATATATACTAATATAGTACTAAGTAGTAGAGGTACTATAGTAATATTTAGTCCACCATATATTCAATGTGTATGTGGCGTGTAATTTGTTGGGCTATGCCGCTGGTTCTAAAACTTTGTTTCCCAGCTCCTATGCCAAATTCAGGTTTTACCAGGCTCCCTGTGTTAATGTCTAACAAGTGCACTTTGAAATAGCGAATACATAAAAATAAATATAACATGCATGGAGGTCACTAACCGCCATCTACTAACTAAAAACCGTAGTTACTCAAGTGGGTTACTGTTTGCACCTCTACCGAAAGATGTCACATTGGATTAAAGGTGGAAATAAAATTATGAAAATTTTGTAATATTTCGCAACGCCCCCGCGATGAAGCCGCAGCAACCCATATAGAAAAATGTGCACCCCAACCCCAGTGTGGACCAGTAAAAGGACTATTTTTAGTGCCTCTTTGTGAAATAAATTTTGGCATTTCTGTTGCCCTAATTTTGACGCTTCTGTTGCTCTTCGCCCCATTCTCATGGCCCTGCCCAAGGGCAACAAGCACTTGGGGCGATGTGGCTTATATTCAGGGAACCACTGGGCATGCCAAATCACCAGTGGGGAAAACCATTATCACATTTTGTTTAGTAATGTAGCATCATAATTATATAAAGATTATTGGAAGTGGGGTTTGAGCGTCATAAAAAAAGTGTGTGCAACAAGGGGAGGGGGAGTAGATTATTTGACTTGTTGCTTATGTACTATATAGATGACCCCTCCTTGGGTTTGTTTGCTTGGGTGCTGTATGATGCAATTTTATGACATAATTATTTCTTAACGTTGACCACGGTGAGAAAACAGAAAACTAGAGAATTCATCCTCAAGCTAGTCCGCTCAGCAGCATTAGATTTTGACATATTTTATAGGCGGCCTGTGAAATCTATTTTTAGAAGGCGCAAAACAGCTGTATGATTTTTAATATCCCCTCTTCCCTTCATCCATTTTAAGCTTTTGATCTGACTTCGAGTTTGAACAACATTTAATTTCGCCCCTAACTTTATTTTTACTAATGACAGACTGTGATAATATGATCTGCACGTTCACCTAAAAGTTATTTGATATCTGTAGCAGCTACACGTCTGTAAAGCAATTTGCAATATAAATGTTAGTTATCTACTTTTTACCTTCAGTTCTCTTTTTTTTGACGCCAACTTAACTCGATTACACTAGACACGTGATGCGAGTAGTTACGTATCCAGAAATTTGATCGAAAGAAATTTCGTCGACGGAAATTTGATCGAATCGTTTTTTTAGTTTATACGTTAAAATTTTGCGTCAAATTTATCTTTGAACGCATTACTTTGTTTTACTATATAGTATAGTGCGTTCAAAAAGAAATTTGACAAAAATTTTAACGTCTGAACTGAAAAAAAGATTCGACCAAATTTCTGTTAGATCAAATTACTGTCGATCAATTTTCCGTCGATCAAATTTCTTTCGATCAAATTTCCGAGAAGCGAGTAGTTATTGTATGCATTATATAAGCTGTATTTTTATTTATTTATATACCATTAAGATACTTTCTTTTAAGATTTTGAGATGATATTGTACAATTTTAGGGGTTTGGGGTTAAACAAGTCTGCAGTAGGGGAGTAGGTTAAAAATTATTTCAATCTGACCTTGCCACCAAGGAACTGTTCAAAACCTGAAAGGCGATAATCAGGAATGCACACAGTAACTTACAATACAAATATAATAAAAAATGCAATGCATTATATTAGCCATAATTTATTTCTATGATAACCAATAAAATATGTTAAGTCGTTGCAACAAATCAGAAATCTATTATTGATAATTTGCCAACAAATATCATCACTAGTCCTTAGTTAAATCACTATTGTTTCTTAAATTGTTATGACTACTTTATTCCTAAGGAATTACAGGAATTTCTGAATGGATTTAAAGCAAAAAAAATCAAGATCAGTGACACCCTTGATTCAGGTGAGTAAAAACATTTCAACACACAAATTGCTAATAGTTTTCTAATAAAAGCAAATAATGTAGGCCTATTTTATTATGACTAGATTTAAAAAAATGTTGAAACATAATTTATAATAAGAGTATCAACCACATACAAAGTACAAACTCTCATTGTGATGCATGCAATATTAAAAAAAACAAAAAAAAAACTTATCCTTGCACTTAAAATAATAAGTTATAACACATAAAACAAAGCCTTACTGACATTATTAAATAAGCCGCCTTTGATGGTTGGGATTGATCTCAAGGATTTTAGGTATGCAACGTTTCTGATTTTGAAAATGTTTCTTGATACATTTCCTCCTACAGCCCTTGTTACCCTTGAAAACGGAAATCAAGTTGACGATGCTGTTGACAAGCTTAACAACAAAGAATTTAAAGACAGCACTGTAACAGTAAAACCAGGCCATAGCAATCAGCTCATTTGTATTGCACATTTCCCACTTTCCTACACGGATGCTCAGTTCAAGGAGCTCTGCCAAAAATATGGAACTGTGGAATACTGCTACATAATGAGATCAGATGAGAATGGTGAGTCTTATTGATCATTGAGGTTAATGTTTTATAGTGTTCAAATTTTGATGGTCCTTTAATTTAATACTTACAGTATATACTTGCCTATACCCCATTACACTGGTTGCACCCTTAATTCAAGGCTGTCAAAGTGGGTATTTTCGGTTGACCTGCATTATCTGGAGTTACGTGGCCCTTTTTTAACATATATTTAATTATTTAATAAACAGACATCTCAAAAATGATCCTATAACAACTTAACAGTGAAAAGCAGTCGTCATAAACTATGCTATTAAAAAAAAACCTCATAGCTCTCTACTTAAGTGTAAGCAAGGGAGAAAACGCTTTACTGCGGTTTCCTTTAAATGACTCATCCACACTGAAAAACAATAAGCAAATTTGTTGTCCAGCAGATAGGTCACATTTGAAATAAGGATAATCTCAGCACAGCAATAATTACTGATAAATATCTACATATTTTTTCTTTTTATTTATATTCTTCTGTTTAGGTGATGGGAAAGGTTATGGCTTAGTAGAATTTGCTGTTGATAGTGAACAGGCAAAGCTAATTAAATCTGAGATTGACTGGAAGGTTGTAGATGGTCAGACTTTGCATGCAGATTTTGTGGAGGAGTCATGTCAGACATGGGAACGATTGCAATCAAGATGTTTGCTTATCAACAATATGCCAGACAATTTTGTTGATGTGTCTAAACTCAGGGAAATGTTTGGTGTAGTGACTAGCCCAGTTTACTGCCAGGTTAGTTAATTTGTAATTAATTTTTGAGTTGTTAATGAAACATCTGGTTTGCTTTCAATTGTTGTATTCTTTGTGCTTTGATATTTAGAAAAGAACTCATCTAAAATGTCATGACCTGCTATCAGAGAACTCCATAAATTAGTGTGGTGCTCAGTATAGTTGCATAGCAATGAGATATAACCAAATTATATTGAATTGGACCACACAAGTATATCTTAAATCTCAAAAGACTAGATTTTTCTGTTTTTTCATGACCTTGAATACATCTTAATATTCATTATGTCTCATGGCTGTAATATTGTAGCTACCCACAGTATTGTATATCATTGTAAAGGTAGTGGGTGCTCTTTTTATAGATATTTGGTGTTTATTCAAAATATCCTTGCTAAAATTGATTTATTATTTTTAGGCAAAAAATGCATTTTTTAAGTTGACAAAAACAAAAATCACAGATTTACAAAGAAGGAGGGAAAAAAGTGTTTCCAATTATGGCCACAAAATTGATATTTTATTAAAATTTATTCAATACTAAAATACATTTTTAAATTTCAAAAGAATAGACTCATATATAAAAATGTTATGACTTTTTGTAGACAAATTATTCAAATCAAAGGAAATATTGCCCCAAAAAGTCAAAATTATTTTTAAAAAATAATAATAATTTTTTTTTTCAAAGTAAAACACACTGCATTAAATTATCACTTAGAAAATTAGAACATTATTAGTAAGTAAGTATTATTTTAGAATAAAAGTTGAGAAAAAAAGCATATTTTAATAAATAAAATTTTTTTATACATCCCCGAGATAATGTTCAGATGATCTAATCCTTCGCCGAGATGATGCATATAAAATTCTTGAAAACAATTTCTTTATTTAAATTATTAAAACGTAAAAATGTTTTAAAATACAAAGCCCATGACATATGCTCTGACCATTTTACCATTGTTTGGTAACACACAATTACATTTTTTTAGTTATTGTCCGGTTGCAGCGCACTATGTTAATATTTCGGGCTTTACAGTTACGGGTTCATCATCAAAGATGTCTTATGTTCCTTAAATTGTTCATTAATTGCTACATTGTCTTGATGCTAATGCAGTTCTTTGTATTTTACATTGAGATACACAAGAGTCTCCATTGCACAGCATGTCTCTTTTATTTTCAGTATCAGAAACTTTTGGAAACGCAATATGGCCTTGAATATGTCCCTAGTCATAATGGCCTTGCTCATAGTCCATCATATAAAAAGTTTCTTGACCTTTCTTGTAAAATTAAGAGCTTGAATAAGTCCTGCATTCATAATAAATCCACTTAGGAGATAAAACTCCTCTTCAATATTGTTATACCGGTAACACTTTTTGAAAATAGAAAGCTTCTTCGGTCCATTTTCCTGCGCACACTACTTACTAATACGCAACCAAATCTGTAGTAAAATAGAGTTTGAAAAAGTCTATTTGCTTTTGAAATCTGCTTATATCCTCTCTTGTTTTAACATCAGGAAGCAGTATGCTTTGTACCTCTGGTCTAAATGTAGAAGTCCCACAGACATTGTCATCATAACCCATAGACATCTGACCTTCATGGATGCCCTTCAAAATATTTTAAACAATGTTTAATTAATTTAGATCAAATACAAATTTACAATAGAAATAAAAAGATTTCAAATTTTAAAACAATCTGCCTAAATTACTTTTACTTCAACTTTTCATTGAAAAGTGAACACAGTTGATTGTTTACAATGTAATAGCCTCGAATTGGCATTGTTTCCATTTTGCTAACTGTGAAACTAATAATATTAAAATAATTTTATAACTACAAATTAGTTTCAATTAAAACAAATAAATAGTGCAGTTTATTTAAGAATTGTATACTAATGGAACTTAAATATAGCTAATGTTAGGGCTAATAATAGTGCTTAGAAAGTATCATGGTATGAGTATAATTGAAAAAAAGTAAACAAACCTTGTTAACTATTATTATGATGATAATTTACAATATTCTCTGTATCAGACACATCTGAAGTGCTATCTTCATCAAAAATATTCCTCTAAGGAAGAATTATTGTCCATTTCAAGCTTATAATCAGAATCAGACTCCATAACAATGCTTTAGTGCAGGCCTGCTTTAGTGTGTAGTAACTGTGAACCGGTCTTGTGGCATAACATGTGTAAATTGTATAACACTGCAAAAAGGGAAATTCATGAATCAACAAGTTGCTACGAGATTTCTTCAAGAACAAGTAGAATTAACAATTTTTCTTTATTGCCAAACAGAAATTTAACATGCCAAAATAGTAAACCTTTATTTTCGCCTTTTAATATAAATTTTAAATATATTTTAGGGGTTGTTTTATCTGTCAGATAAGACCAATTTTTCAATCTCTGGTCTTTTGAGAATTAATATGTTAAAAGGGTGGGTAAAGCTCAAATGTAGGTGCAGATAGGGTATACAATGTTAGAGGGACTAGAGGCATTGGGTATTTATCATTTATTGTCAAAGTGTTATCTGGTGTTTGTGTGTTAATATCTAAAAGTATAATTATTATTATTGTATTGATTAAAAAAACGGTCACTTTAATGCAGAATAATTTTAATCAATTCAAAAAACATGTAAGTTAAAATGCATTAATAAAATCGATTAACAAAATGTTCCTTGTTATTTCCTGCTATAATTTCAACCTAAAAAAGTAATATTTAAGTGAACATACACTTTAACAAATATGCATTTGATTTTTTTCCCCACAAGATTATTGCAAAAGGAGAAAAATCACTAGGCTATGGCATTGTTGAGTTTCGGACCGCAGAGGATGCTGAACAAACTTGGTTTAAGTTAAGAGATCAGAAAATTCAAGATAAAGAAGTGGTACTGACATTCTGTATACCTGGAAAGTCTGCTGTCATCATTAACAATAGAATTATGTGGAAATTTGTAAGTGCTTTGTTTGGCAACCTTTACTTAAACATGACAAGCATTGAAAAAATTAGAATTTGAAATTTTTTTATTACATGTGATCTTAACTACTGTAGTATTATTTTATTAGTTATAGCAAGGCTGATGGAGAAAACAAATTTTATCAGGTAGAAAGAAAATTTGCAGCAATATTACACAATCTCATTTTGATTCCTTAGGGTGATAAGCTAACAAGAAGTAGCAGTCTCTTGCCCGATCCTGTTTCAGCAAAGCCAGTGATTGCAGGCAATCCTATAGTTATGAGTCTTACAAAACTAAATTCAGGATGTAAGTATTGATTATAAATTTTTCTTTAGCTTTTGCTAAATCACATTTCTCACATCTGTCGCTCTGCATACACCGCTATCCGTCAGATCAGCTCCATCCACCACTACCTCACAATCAGCGCAACAAAAACACTAGTCTGTGCTCCTTTCTCGTCTTGACTATTGTAACTCTCTTCTGTCAAGTTCACCAAAACATTTCATTGAAAAACTGTACAAAGTTCAAAACTCAGCTTCTAGGTTAGTTTTAAAGGCAAAGAAACGTGATCACGACACTCCACTACTTCACTCACTTTATTGGCTCGCCATACAGGCACGCATTGATTACAAGCTGTCTGTTCTCCGTCACAACCTTTTCTCTGGTTCCTGCCCTTCTTACTGAAATTCTTACTGTCTATTCACCCCTTCGAAACCTTCGTTCCTCCGCAGACACGCATATTCTTTCTGTTCCACTGCTCTCAAAACACATCTCTTTAAACTCTACTATCCCGACTGATTCCCCCCAATTGCTGATAAACGATGCTGCTGGTTGCTGTCCATGGCTTGCTTGACATGTAAAAGTTCTGGGGTGGGTGGTGTGATTATACATTTGTTTTTGTTTTTTCTTGTTATATAGCTGTTTTTTAATTAAATAAATGTGTTATTTTTTTATTTCATGATTATGTTTGCTAATATTTTTAAGTACAGCGCGGTGAGCCCAGATCTATGCTGGGGTACCGCGCTATATAAGACCACTAAAAATAATAATAGAGTTAACACACATTATCATGTCCTTGACAGTTCATTAAACTGAAGCTGAATCACTATTATTAGTGTTTGTTTTATTACTTAAAAAAAAATACTGGACATTAAATTGTTTGCAGTGATGGATGACTTCACCAAAGTTCTGGGGGAACTGCAGCAAGCATATGTTTCTCAAATGATGTCTCCAGTTAACAAACCAGGTATTTTTTTAATGTTTATCCTGTTTTGATAATTAAACATTTTACATTACAACAAAAGACTTTAATTCATTTAAATTTTGTATGTGTAGGTGATAAGTATTTAAAAAATTGTCTGTAAAGTCACATGTTAACACATGATAAATTAAATATGTAACGTTTATGTATGTATATCAAAATTGTATTTGGATTTTTGTGGGAAAACAAAGTTTATTAACTTTCAATGGTTTAGGCAGTATTATTCAATATTGTTTTTTTTTTATTTAAAGAAATTTAGGCAGTCTTTACTACTCACTAAAGCTAATTTAACTGCTATGAAGAAGAAGAAAATCCCCTAAAATAAATCTATATTTAGTTTGAAAGATGATGTGAAATATGTTTCACACAATATGAACAAAAATGGGTTACCGGAACATTTTTTTGATAGAAATTTCTTGACGGAAAATTAATTGCCAAAGTTGGACCAAATTTGCGTTCGATCAAACTTCCTTACGATCAAATTTCTGTTCAATGAAACTTCCGTCGATCAATTTTCTGTCGCCGAAATTTCTTTCAAACAAATTTCCGGATATGCGTTGTGGGGAAAAAAAAAGCTTAATGCATTCAAATATGTAAATATTAATCTAATGTTTAAATTTTCATGTACATAGAATGATACATTTTACAGAAAAATTTGTTTAAAAAATATTTCTTTAAGGCAATATTTTACATTTCCAGTTTATCTCCAAATTTATTTTTTCATTATCTGGTACATTTGTTTTAAACCCTTAAAAAGTTATTATAAATTTGAGTACATATTTATTCAAAACATTATTATTGAAAGAATTGCAACTAGGAATGATAAATGGAAATTGGTATGCCACTAAAGCTGGCTTAAATTGTATTGAAATAATATGCCAAACTTAAAACTTGTGTCTCCCTTTATTTCTGCATGATATCTTGTTCAGTTGCTTTTGATAATTTTTTTAAATTGCAGTATACTAATATTCATGTTTTTTTTTTTTCATTTGCAATATAAAAAAAAATACAATTGTTCTAAATGAACAAAATGAACTAGTATTATTATATAATTAAACTCTTTCAAAATTATACTTTCTGAATCTATTTTAAAAAAAAATTATTCTGTTATAAGTTACTAAAAAATATTTTGTTTTTCAAACATTTCTTGAAAGGATAACTACCCCTTTCAATAGTGTGGAAGTTATCCGCACTTCGTTTCTCACAAGTTTTTATATAATTTATATGTTAAATCTTTATTTATCTATTTATTTTAAAATGGTTTATGTTTTTATAGTTTGTGTTAAAACCTGTCTTAAAATATCCAGATTTGTGCAACAAGTATTTTGTGGAAAGTTTTTATGTTTATTGATGTAGTGTTGTGACTTCTTTCAGGGCCAGGCTGATGGGTTTGGCAGTGAGAAAAGTGAATTCCATCTTCTACTTCCTTTTCAAGGCTCAGATACTCATGGTAGACTTGACTCGTCTCTGATACAGACATACACATTTTCTCCAAACCACAATTACACATTTAGTTGGCTCTGGATAGGTCAAAGTGGTTTGTGGAAAACCGGCACAGTTTTTAACAGAAACTTAAACTCCTATTTGAATTCAAACTGACAAATCGCCTTGACCTGTCAGAATAGAGTCAACTGAATTTTCTTTGTTTTAACTTTCAAATCAGATAAGATTGCAGCTACATAAAACTATACAAACATGTCCAGTTCCACTGAATCAATCACAAAAAAAGGGATCAAGTTTTTGTTTTGTTGGAGGCTCTTTGATCTTCTGTCTGTCCCTCGTCTGTCTTCCAGATTCCGGATGAACAATCATCATCCTCTTTTTCCTGCTGTCTATCTCTCGTCTGTCTTCAGTGCCTAATCTTTGTTTAACAGTTTCCATAGAATATGTTTTTCTTGAAACTACTCGTGTCTTTATTGTCGAGCAAGAAGCTGTTATCATGTTCATATCATTTCTCCAGTATCCTCTTTGTCTTTCATGTAAATGTTCAAGTTCAAACAAGATTTGTATCTATATTCTATATTGTTCCAATAACAATCATATTGCACCAATGTTGTTCCCCTATATATTATTATACATTTATAAAACACTTGGTGCTGGCAAAAAAAATTTAAATGTCAATCACTTTCAGCATAGAACTGAAATGCCTTAAATCGATGAGTTTTTGTTTGATAGCATACATTATCAACATCATTTCTAGTAACTCCTGAAGTATACATAATCAACATCAGTTCTAGAAACTCCTGAAGTATACATTATCAACATCAGTTCTAGTAACTCCTGACCTTTATCATGTGTTCTTGTTGTCAAGTCATCAGTTTATAATTTTGTTGCTCTTGACATCCATTTTATGAGGCTGTTCCACTTGTTCTTGTGCTGCTGTTCAAAAGTCTTATGCTGCTACTGTTGTTTCTTGTTTGATTTTATAGCTATAAGCAACAGGCTCTTTAACTTGATCAAAATGTGAAAAGGACAAGGGAAAAAAACATTACATTATGAATTCTAAAGGAAACCGTTGTGTGAATTTGAGACACAATTTTAAGAGTAAATAAGTTTTCTGCAATGGAGCTAAATGTTTTTCCTTGCCCCACCTATGCCATTTTGATCAAGAATAACGCTACATGAAATTATTCTTATGAAATCTAGCAATCCTGCATTTGTTTAATTTAGGTCTCCTAGGCCCTGCACCATCTCTTCCTCTAAGCCCAATGATGAACCCCAATATGCAGCTGGGTCTGCTTGTTATGTTGGCGATACACATTCAAGCTGCTAAAAGGGAGCAGGTAACTTAGCTAAATATGGGGAGCTACATTTATAAAGGATTGTCCTACTTGTTATATTAATCAGTAATACTTTTCTATGGTGATGGTCAAGTAGGGATTTAAAAGCTGCAAATGTCATTGCTTAAATTAGTATGATCACTTTTAATGAAAGAATATTAAAGAAAACTTATTAGAAATTAGATTCCTTTGTGTCACAATTCTTTTATAATATATTTTTTTTTACATTCTCTGACAGTTTACTGGAGTTTTAGCTAAACAGTTAAATACTTTAAGTGAGCAGGAGGGGATCACAGATGTGAGTATTGATTTTTAGGTCTTGATAGACAGCAGGGCTAGCCATAAGGTCATAGTAGATAGCAGGGCTAGCCATACGGTCATAAGGTCATAGTAGATAGCAGGGCTAGCCATACGGTCATAGTAAATAGCAGGGCTAGCCAGCTGCTTGAAAGATTTAGAATAATTTTGGTCATATTAAACTGCCTGAAACAGCTTATTAAGATGCATTGTTTATTATTTAGCATATTGTTCTACAAGGGAACCTTACCAGCCACTCATTTCCCACCTCTGTTAAATTAGCATTTTTATTACTTACTTACTTGATTTATACAAAATATTTCAAGTGATGCATTTTACTGTTTGAAAATATTGAAATCTTGACTACTATTATTTGCTATATCTTGTCCACAGGCTAGAGGACCCAAACCATCCATCCTTGGGGATCCGATGACAGGACAAGCTAATGTCATACTCACTAGTCTTAAGCAACAGCTGAACCAGGTGCCTCTTACAGGGGAGGACGGCAAAGACTTAAAAGAGCCTGAGGTCCTCGGTGAAAGACTAAAGTACATTGTAAAAAAATTTGTAGCTAATGGACGCTACTTGAATCTCAGTCTTTTAAACAATTTAGGCCAGCTTCTTGTCACCATGAAGCAGAGTGACATTAGTGTTCGACCAGGTTAGTATGTTTGAAAGTTGATTTTATTTGAAAAATTTTATAGAAATTGAATTGAAGAAGACTGATCTCAGCTACTAAATAATGTACAAATATGAAACTACCCGGCTGAGAATCAATTTCCTATTGTAAAGGCTTTAAAAGTTGCTGATTATTCTATGGTTAAATTGAAGGTGCGCTGGATCCTGTAACTTGATTTGGGCAAATTTAAGGGTAAATGAATTTCAAAAGAAATGTATTTTTGGTACTGGTCAATGGATCAAAGCCAGCAGGATCTGTGCATTGGCTCATGTTAAAAGAATATACATTTTGCATTTATTCCTCTAATACTTAAAACTCAATGTAATTCAAGAAAACATGTTCCTTTACTGTGTACGTGGTTCATAAAGTTGATTTGTTTTTATTTTTTTCCTCTCTTCTTTTTAAAAATGAGTGCAGATAAGTTATGTTACTTGAACACATTTATGTGATTGACATTTTCAAAATACATTGGACTCTGCTTAGTTTGTGATACATGGAACCATTTGTCTATTGACAAAATTAGTGGTTGCCTCACTTATGTGCAGTTTTATGATGGGTACAGGTCAGAGAAAAATGTCTCACTGTTCTTAATGTGCTACTTTTGGTTGATATGGAATGGAAGTTAGATCATTTATGTGCAGTTTTATTATGGGTACAGATCAGAGAAAAATGTCTCACTGTTCTTAATGTGCTACTTTTGGTTGATATGGAATGGAAGTTAGATGCCCTGTCTGAACAACACTGAAGCAAATTAGCAAAGGGATAACTCTTAGAAGGACTGAAGTAGCAATTAAATCTAGTTATAAATTTCCTTTGTTCTCTTAAGCCCTGGAGTGTCATCTTTACCACTTCGCTGCTTTACATTTTTCTCATTTATTATTTTCCTTATGTCTTATCTAGGCTAAGGTGCTGTTCTCTGTAGTGAGAAATTCAGTTCTGAATAGTCTCGCTGCAAATGTCATAAGTTCTTGCAATGTATATCTATTTAAATGATTAGGTTTTTGATCCATAGAAAGTGAATGGCGGCCCTGAAAAACAGGCCCGGTAATCACATTTAGCGCTAGTAATGTTATAAAGAGAAAACTGAACGGATTCTAACTTAACCATGTTTTTCTTATAAAACATTGCTCTTGAAATGTTTTAAGGCTGACACGTGTTAACATAACAACTAGACAAAGTGTTTTATTCTGGAACTTTTTCAACTTATTTTAAAAAAATCTAGTTCATTTTAGCCTCTTAGGCTAATAGTTCAAAAGTTTTGCAAAGAATTGAAGTGCAATAAGAGAACCTAGACTATTGCATTTTAAGTGTCATTTCATTTTCTATTACATCTTAATGTTTGGTAATTCTGCAAAATCTTTTTTTTTTTTTTTTTTTTTTTTTTAACAGGTGTTAAAGGGCAATCACTCTTAGGTCCAATGCCAGGAATAAACCCCCAGCCCCTCATGAGCAATCCTATGGGTGGAAAGGGTACATCACTCTTAGGAGATCCTCCAATGATTTCACCTCAGCCACTTATGGGTACCAATGTTGGCAGTGCAAATGTCAATGCCTCCATCATGCAGGCCATGGGACTTAATGTGGGAAGTGGTAGCTCAATGGGAAACATGGGCCATAGTCTTCTCAGCCAGATCAGCCAAGGGCTAGTACATCAGATTGGACAAAATCTTCTGTATCAGATGTCTGTGGGTCAAGGAGGTCAGGGAACAACTCCCAACACCCCTGGCCGTGGTCTTCTAGGAGATATTCCCAGTGATGTTAATCAGAAAATAAAGCCAAATGTCACAGGGGGAAAGTCTTCACTTCTTGGTGAACCGCCTGTGCACTTAAAGCAAACCACAACACAGAGCACTGGGACCAACACTCCCCTTGATCAGGGAACTTGGAAAGGCATAGATGCAAGGTAAGGTTTTGAAGACAATGTGTGCATGGAAAATGGGACTGTACTCCCAGATTTATTGTATGTTTTATTATCTTTTTTTAATTTATTAATTACTAAATAACAAAATGTTTAAATGTCCTTGGTGGCTGGCTAATCCACGACATGATAACTAGTGGACTTCTCGACAAGCTATTTTGAAATCTTCCTCTTGATCTAATTTTTGTGCAGTTTGGTCGAAAATAATTCCACTTTGATTTAATATCGGTCTCTGCTGTCATTTTTTCCAGCTGGTTTGGTTATTTTTATCCACTAGCATGAAGTGGATTCAAAGGTTTTGATTTGCTTTACATTTAAATCAAGAATGGTATGAATTAATTATGGGTATTCCATCGAGTAAAAAACATTTCTATGGAGAAACTCTAAATCAACTTAACAGATATGATGAGATTTTTTATTGTTTCATTCAAATGCCTCACACTCATCATCATCATCAAGTCCTTTAGTCCTTGGACCGTTGGGGCGCCACAGATGACATGAAAACTATCCCTCTCCATTCCTCTCGGTCTTCTGCGCGACGCATAGCATTGCCTAGTTTTAATCCCGTCCACTCTTTGATGTTATCTTTTTCTCTGTCTTTCTTTTCTTCTCCCTTGTCTAGTTGTGACCTGCATGATTTCTTTCTCACTAAGATAGGAATAACTTGAAAAAACAACTGAGCTTGATACTTACCCAGATGCATAGTATTAGCTCACCTAGAACATTCTGAACCAGGAATACACAAAAAATGGTACTGCATCGATCCAACATCCTACAAGAAAAAGAGAGAAAAATTAGCACTTTTTTTTTATGTTTGCCTCAATTAAATAAATAATAGGGATGTAACCTGAATGAAACTACAAAGCTCTGAATATTATAATGTACTAGTGGCGTATTATTTGTAATTATTTGTATTAGCAAGATGCATATCTTTGATTAAGACCATGGAACTTTCTATTTACAATTATTTCATTTCACTTGCTGATTGACTATAAAACTAAGTAGCCAAAGTTTTTTTAAAATTTTTTATTTACAGGACCATTTCTAAGTTCTGTCATATACTTCAATAATGTAATTTAAAACGCATGTAACAGGTAGAGCAATCGGCTTAACTGAAGAACTTGGATGGTATCGCCATGGTGATAATAGTTATTAAAATAATTGGTATCAGAAAAATGAAAACTGCTACCAACCAGCGACCAGCAACACCAACAGGCATATATCCATATATCATAGCTTTACTTCATGTTTGATTTTTGCTAAGTTTATGGGTTAGTGAGTGGTTTCAACCAGTGGTTGATGACCCCGTGGGGGCTACCTGACATATAGACAGGGGTCTTTTGAACATTTCAGATATTGGAAGGGGGTTTTTGTGTGTAAAATGTTAATGTTTTCTAATTTGTAACAATTTTCATTGCAAGATTTAAATATTATTTACCGTGATCAAACGAATGCTTTTTCTTAACGAATTAATTCAATAGATGCCAGTAGCTAATTAAATACTTTTATAAAAATTTTGGCAGTTTCTTTATTTATATATGATTTTGACATTATTTTATGTTTTTATCATTTTGACATTATTTTATTTGTTCTTTGTTATGTTGTCTCAATTTTGTGTGTGTGCCTAAACATTAAAGTTTTCAGTTTCCATGCATGTAAAAATGTATCAAACATTTTTTGGGGATGGACTAACATGCCCTTATTTCTGCTTCCCTGCACCCCCATTCAAAATTACAGTAACAACACATTTTCATCTACAAAAAAACTCTGCCCACCCCCTCTCATGTTTCTGATAGTAGATTGCCACAAATTGGCGCCGCTACCCTAAAAATGTTTAGAAACTCTTGGTTAGGATTATAACCTTATACTATTAGTGTTTTGAAGCATTAAACTGTGACGCATTCATGATCGCTACTGGTTCAATGCATGCTCATTTCACTTCTCCCCATTGGTTGGAACACATTTCTCATTTTCTTTACATTATTCCAGTATTGTAATAATCGAAGGGGGTGTATAAATCTGCACCCAAAAACTGCAGCTGGCTCACCCCCATTCACTACTGACTATTGCCTCACTTTTTCCTTTCAGGAAAAAAATGGAAATGTCCTTTGATGGTAACAATCAAATGGATAGGTGAGTATCAATATTGTATAAAATAATCTAGAAATCTATTTACATAAACTATCGTTTTTGTCATACTAGCTGGTTAGCCAACATATAAATTTGCAAAAGTTTTTACTAAAAATATTCTATCCACAAGTCACCCCCCTTTGAAAATAAAAAAATAATCTCATATTTTGTTTCTGTTGTTTTTATTTTTGGATAACAATTTCTTGTTTTTCTGGGGTACCCGGGTATGTGGCTAATATTTTCTCATCATGTGCTTAATGTTATGGTGGACATCTATGCATAATTTATAAAGTTTATTTGACTATCTAATTAATTTCTGTGTTGCGTGCAGATGGGGAAGTGGAGCTTATGAGAGTGGCTACAGCAATAAAAGTGGAGCTGGTGGTGGTTACAATGACTACAGCTATGGCAATGATTCCTATGGTGTAAGTCAACTTTTAACATAGTTTTATTTTCATATTATTTGTTAGCGGTAATGCCACTGTCCCAAATAATCAAACCTTTATAGAGCTATATTTCATTCCTCACATGAAATGTTTCCATTCTAAATCAAAGATGCAGACAGATAAGCACTGCCACAAGACATTTTAAATATAAACTCCCCTCTCCATATATTCAAATAAAAATATGAAGAACAGAAATATATATTTTGTTTGCTTAAAAGATTAAGTAATTAGATAATTGATTGATCTCATTTCTTGTATATTCGAATTGTTGTTTTAGGGCAACGTTAATAAGGATTATTTCTTTCAATGTAGGAAATGGGAGGATATAGTGGTTATGGTGAAGGAGATTTATACAATGACCAATCAGTGAGTATTCAGTTTAGCTCACATGAAAGGCATGATGTTGTTGTTTATTGTGAGCGTGCTAGCTGACTAACAGTGAAGCTGGTACAAGATTTGATACCTATTATAAGAGTACTTTAAGAATTTTTTTTTTACAAAAATGAATAGAACACATTTTTGCTGAAAAAGATACTCATTGATTGGGAGTTGATATTGATCTTTCAAATCCATAATTATAGCGCTACTATCATTTGTGAACTTGAAAGGTGTTTAAAATTAGAATTTCCAAATTCTAGAAATTAAGCTTTTTAAATATTCTTCACTTAAGTATCTTTTAGTACAAAATGATAGGATCTAAAAGGCCCTTAACAGCATGCACTGTTTTTCATCGTCTCCTTATCATGCTATTTTGTCAAATGTTCCTTTGCAAATCGTCACGCTCCTCTTTTTGATATGGTATGAAAACATAAAATGATATGACCTTTTTTAAAAAGCTATATGTATTAAATTACAAATAAACTAACAATTTTATTTTTAATTTAATAAATTAACAGTCTTGTTTATATTTTTGACATAAATTTAAACAATAAATTAATATAAAGCTAAACTGTATTTTTGACCAGTCCTGTTTCCTGAATCAAATCTCAATTCCTTTTGAATGGATTTGATTGTTTGGGTTAATTTTGCCAACTCATATAATGTATTATTTTCATTAACTTTAAAATATATATCCTTTCTATACTTTTGTTGTTAGTAATAAGAGAATACTTTTATTGTAAGTAATAAGAGAATACTTTTATTGTTAGTAATAGGATATCAGCACATTGCTGAGCTGTGTATACACGTTGGAAAAAAAAATGAAGAAATAATTGAATATTGTAAAGAAAAGCAGATAATCAAATCAAGAGAAGGCTAATTGTTTTATGTCCTTAAGACTATTTGACTGAAACATGTCTTCTTGGACTCACCACTGACAGCACTAAGGGTATCAAAAACACCAAATATGTTCTCTCCACAATGTATGCAAATAAAAAATTACTTTTTTAAAATCACGTTTTTTAAAATTCTAATTTCCAAACTAGGTCGAGATTTGCTTTGCCTCTTTTCTTCATCATTTTCACACATCTTCCATCAATGTCGACAAGCTGTATACAGTTTGTTGATTGCCCTGCTCAGCATGTTGTCTTTTGTTTGGCTGTTCTAGAGTGCATACCTACTTGTAGTTTGTTCATCATAGCGTTGTGCATGTGGTGAAATGACCACCCGCCCCCATGTTTGTTTCAGTGTTATGGATACAATGGACAAGTGGATAATGTCTACCAGACTGAATATGGTTATCACAGCCAGGTACATATAATGGCTGTCTTTTGTTTCAAAGTGATTAATATTTCAATGCAAGGGCATAGGGAATAGCAACTAAAATTTGTAAATGTTTGAAGTCCAAAAAAAAAAATTGCTTAGCTTTTTTTTATGTTGTGAATGGAAATGCATTTAATTCAGCTTATAATAACCATAGACTTTGTAATTCATTTTCTTGCTAGACTCAAGGATATGTTAGATTTCTTTTATTCTTTGCAAGTTTTTCTTCATTTCGCTTACCATTTATATTAATTCACATTATTTTTACCAGACTATGAAAACTGTGGTGGAGACTAATATAAAATAACCCCAGAGTGCATAAACTTATTTAATTTTTTTTAGTGTAGAAATCATAATGTTGGTACTTTTTTGGTACATTTTTTTCTAAAATTCTGTATTTTAAATTTTTTTTCTAAAACTGTTTTAAAAGTGTTGCGATTGCCAGCCATGACAAACTTCTTGTATGTACAGCTTTATATATATTCAGTTTTGGTTTTGTATGCATACTTTCCCATGAATAACTCTTAAAACACCCCCCCCCCCCCCCCTTCCCCGTTGCTTGAAATCTTCTATTTTTCAATTATAAGTTCATTGCGTGGGATGGATCTGAACATCTTATAACAAATTGATTACATTACATTGAAGAATTACAGACTTATTTAGTTATAATTATCGATAACTGCTTTCTTAAGGTACTTTTTTTGTCTTTAAGTAATGGTCTGTCTTCATTGAAATAATTTAAGCTCCTCATGTTAAGCTAGTTTGCTGTATGGTCTAATACAGTGGTGGACAAACTTTATGTGCGTAGGGCAACATTGACAAATGATAAGCTATTGGAGGGCCGCATATATATTATGCCATATTAGCATTACATTACAAAGGTCAAGGACTGTTTTACAAAAAAAGAAAATTGGAAAGAAATTTTATAAAAAATGTTAAAACAATCATAGCATTACTTGAAATATTGTAACATTCAACAAGCTAACTTAAACACAAAGTGTTGCTTTTATTTCTAAATGTCCTCAGGGGCCACATACCATCAGTTGCCGGGCCACATGTGGCCCGCGGGCCGTAGTTTGCCCACTCCTGGTCTAATACTTGACTTAATTGCAAATATCAGGAAGTGAAATTTTAAGTACAAAGTATAAAGATGTGGTTTTTGAAAATTATTAAATATGGCATGAGTTTTTCAAATTTGACAAGCTGGTGTGTCCTGACATGCTGGTGTGTCCTGACATGCTGGTGTGTGATATGCCAGTGTGTCCCGATGTGCTGGTGTGTCCTGACAAGTCAGTGCTTCCTGATATGCAATGCACTTTCACCACGGGTAGCACAATACCGTCTATCATTGTTTGCAATTGTTTGAGTGTTTAAGGTGTAACGTCTTGTACTTTTCCAGTATGGAACCGGCTATGGTTCGGGTGTTGGAACGGGTGGTACAAGCAGTATGGGTGGTGCTGGGGGCCATGGCATGGGACAAGGCGGAAACCAAGCATCAGGTGTGAATTTCCAGGTACCAAGTTGTAGCCCTCATTGGTTGATAGCCATTAATCATTGTGGGATGGGGTAGAATTTATTCACATTTGTCTGGCTTTCTAAAAACAAAATTGGTGCTCAAAAAAGAAAGAAAAAAATCAATGTTTGTGAACATTGTGAACAGCCTTGAAAAGCCATCATGTTTCTGTTTTAAAATATTGGAACATTTACAATCAGATTGATTTGAATTAGAAGAGGAAATAAAACCAAACTTGCAACTAAATGTTTTCACCGATATTTTAAGATAGAAGAAAATGCACTCTATTCTTTGGAGAATTTGACCCTGATCGTAAACAGTTTTTCTTTATTTACTGGTACACATTTTAACCTTTTTTTGTATATTGAACTTTGGATAAATTTCGGTTGATGTTCATTAAGTTGTAACACATAGTCTAATCTAGAACTCTGAAATTTACCCTGGTACAGGTGGTCTGTATGAACTCTTGACCTGGACAAAAATATGGAAATAATTTTTTCAACGGAGAGTGCTTATTTTTTTTTGGTACCATATAAGACCTATAAAATATAGAAATATGACATTGATATTCTTAATAACAAGTTCAGTACACTGCCACTATTTCTACTTTTAATGTACCGGGTAATGAAAGGACACCCTGTAAATGATTATTTGAGAAGTGCTGACCTGTCCTGGAAATTAAAATGTAAGATTTTTGTTGTGGACTGCAATGGAAGTCCCTAGTGAAATGCGACCTCTTAACCTTCAACCTGTTATCCTGAGATTTGTTTTAATTGTCATTTCTGTTCTGCAGGATGGACAAACTTTCGGCAAAGGAGGCAGCGGTGGCCTTGGCCAAGATAGTTCCAAATTTGGGGGGGATAGTTATGGGACAGGGACAGGTGGTTATGGGACGGGGACAGGTGGTTATGGGACAGGAACAGGTGGTTATGGGACGGGAACAGGTAGTTATGGGACGGGAACAGGTGGTTATGGGACAGGTGGTTACGGTTATGGGGGAAGGGAAGACCTTGGGAATGGGTATGATCCTTATGGATCTGTATCAGGCTCATATAATACATCCATGGATGATTCAATGGGTGGTGGGAGCACTGGCTTACTGGGTGGGGGTGGTGGAAGTCTTTTAGGTAATGGGGGTGGTAATAGTTTTTTAGGCAGTGGTGGTAGTCTTTTAGGCGGTGGTGGTAGTCTTCTGGGAAGTGGTAACACAAGTGGACTTTTGGGTAGTGGGAACAGTTTATTGGGGAGTGGGAACAGTCTAATGGGCAGTGGAGGCAGTCTAATGGGCAGTGGAAACAGTCTAATGGGCAGTGGAAACAGTCTGTTGGGAAGTGGAGGCAGTCAGTTGGGAAGTGGAGGAATGGGCAGCAATTCAGGAATGGGGTCTACAGGTTTGGGTTACAGTGGTATCAACAATGGTATAGGCAACATGTCTGGAACAGGTATGGGAGACAACATGGGATCTTACAATACTGGCATGGGAATGACCGGCTCTAACAGAAGCATTTTGGGAGGGGGTGGAGGGTTGGGATTATTAGGGAGTGGCAGCGTTAGCTTTGGTGGCACCATGTCTTCTGGTGGTGGAATGGGAAACAAAATGGCTGGTGGCAACAGAGATGGCTCTACCAATGTTGCCTACTTTACAGGGATGACAAGTGGAAATACATCACATGGGTCTGGCCTATTACCATCACCACCAAAATATGTAAGTACATTGGTATCTAGTTTGCTCCTCTATTCACATTTACCATGACCAAAGTCTTTTCATGTTTTCTTAGCTTTCAATGTTGCTTTCTAGGATTCATTATGAAATGTAAAAAAAACAAATTTAGTTTGTTTTTAGTTTATAATAATGAAAAAATGCCAATGATATCAAACTTAACTTATTAATTGGGAAAGGGGCTTGTGAAGAAAGAAACATGTGGGTTGTGAAGAAAGAAACATGTGGGTTGTGAAGAAAGAAAGTAATTACAAAGAAGGTTTTTCAATGAATAAACTATTATTGATCTCAAGTGGTTGGTTGCAGATATTACACCTGGTTCAAGTAGCTGTTTCAACCTCAACTTCTACTAAATAGCATTAATGCAACTTACAGTCCCTTATAAGGATTACCACAAAATCAGTTTTGGTGCAACCTGTGATCTTTGAAATTTCTTGAGGGTGGGATTATGGGGCAGACAATCAATCTTCCTTTGTAACCCAGACCACATTATGGTGGAGCAATCTTCTAAGGAACAGGTTTGGTGGGTCAGTGCCCTTGGCTAGTGCTGCTTTTGAAGGTTCCTAATTCATTCATTTCAGATGACCCCTACTGGCCAGAAGCGCAGTCATAGCCAGCTCTTGCCAAAGCCAGAACAGAGTCCTGATGCCACAGATTACATAGGTCAACACTCACAGGGACTTGGTGGTCATTACTTGGACTCATACAAACGCTCCCGGCTCTTTTAAATCTGTTTGCTGCTGAATGTTGTTGATTGTGAGCTTATTTATAGTCAAAAGATGTCTATGTGCCGCCCGAAGAGCCTCGAATTGTTGGATCAAGTATGCTAGTTAAGATGTGTTTTTTTTAAAAACGAAATGGTGGCCCAATCGCAATAATTTCATATTGTAACTGTGTGCCTATTGTGAAGAAATATGGCCAATAAATGTTGATCTGATGATTAGTGATGGCTTTTGAAAGGGTCACTTCCCATTGTGCACATTTGTGTAAATACATGTAAATAAGAGGTGTATTAGTATTTTCTTATATTTTAGTTGTAGATGCCACGCATGTTTGAAGATTGCGATGTATTTAAGAGAGGGCATCTAGGATATACTTGTCTTTCCAACATGCGCTTTATCATTTGAATTGATGGCAAACAGCGCATCCCTTCTCAAGTAAATCATTTGTTTACTGGTTTATTTTCTGTGATGGGGGTCAACAGATGGACGGATCGGTCAGGTCAGTTGTCCACTACTTCCACATTGTAACCTTATCATTGGATTCCTTACTGTATTGATGTTGATATACACAAAATAAACACTTTAATCAATGCTCGAAGTTTTGTTAAATTTGTGCTCTTTGTTCTTTGGGAATTTTGAACAACTGCTTATAAGAATGATTTTACATTTGATTGACTAAGCTTTCATTCCTTACATTTACATTTAATGGCAAGCATGTAACACAGAAACATGTTGGCCTCCATTAAGTGCATGTAAACTTAAGAATTTCCACATAGTATAAGGAATTAATCCTGGCAGAGCTTAACCCCAGAACCAAGAAAACTACTGTACAGTATTTTCCACCTTGAAAATTAAAAAAATAATTAAATTTTAAAATTTTTTTGTAAAAAAGGAAATTTAGTTAAAGAAAATTAAAAATTTCTTTTGAGGTTTTATTAAATTAATTCAATATTTCCTTTGGGGGGAAACCGTGTTATGAGTTAAGAACAGATGTTACAATGGATGTGTTACTTGGATGTGTCTAGTCTTCATAGAATCAATAATGACGTGTACAGTGTTCCCTGGAAGCCAAGACAAATATTAACTACATGAAAATTGGAAATGTACTGCATCTGTTTAGTTGGATTTCATGCCTGGAAAGGATAGCATGGGAAATGTGAGGTTATTTCATGATAGCATGGGCAATGTGAGGTTATGTCGTGATAGCATGGGAAATGTGAGGTTATTTCATGATAGCATGGGCAATGTGAGGTTATTTCATGATAGCATGGGCAATGTGAGTTTATGTCATGATAGCATGGGCAATGTGATGTTATGTCATGATAGCATTGGCAATGTGAGGTCATAATAGCATGGGCAATGTGATGTTATGTCATGATAGCATGGGCAATGTGAGTTTATGTCATGATAGCATGGGTAATGTGATGTTATGTCATGATAGCTTGGGCAATGTGAGGTTATGTTATGACAGCTTGGGCAATGTGAGGTTATGTCATGACAGCTTGGGCAATGTGAGGTTATGTCATGATAGCATGGGCAATGTGAGGTTATGTCATGATAGCTGGGGCAATGTGAGGTTATGTCACAGCATGGGCAATGTGAGGTTATGTCACAGCATGGGCAATGTGAGGTTATGTCATGACAGCATGGGCAATGTGAGGCTATGACAGCATGAGCAATGTGAGGTTATGTCATGATAGTGGGCAATGTGAGGTTATGTCATGACAGCATGGACAATGTGAGGCTATGACAGCATGGGTAATGTGAGGTTATGTCATGATAGCATGGGCAATGTGAGGTTATGTAATGATAGCATGGGCAATGTGAGGTTATGTCATGATAGCATGGGCAATGTGAGGCTATGACAGCATGGGCAATGTGAGGTTATGTAATGATAGCATGGGCAATGTGAGGTTATGTCATGATAGCATGGGCAATGTGAGGCTATGACAGCATGGGCAATGTGAGGTTATGTCATGACAGCATGGACAATGTGAGGCTATGACAGCATGAGCAATGTGAGGTTATGTCATGATAGCATGGGCAAAGTGAGGTTATGACAGCATAGGCAATGTGAGGTTATGTCATGACAGCATGGGAAATGTGAGGTTATATGTTATATCATGAGTGGCAGTAGGGGGGAAGGATGATTCTTACAAGTAACTGCTAAGATATAATATAATGAAAGTTGTGAAATATTGATTTAATCATAAGTAATGGTGAAATCCATGGAAACTGCATGTTTATCCACATCCTTAGTTTGAATATAAGTAATGGAATCTATGGGCACTGCATGTGTATCCAGATCCTTAAATTAAACAAGTAATGGTGCAATCCATGGATACATCATGTGTATCTAGGTCCAAGATTTGAACATAAATATTGGTACAATTCATGGATACATCATGTGTGTCCAGATCCATGATTAAACAAAGGTAATGGTGCAATCCATGGATACATCATGTGTATCTATGTCCAAGATTTGAACAACATAAATATTGGTGCAATCCATGGATACATCACGTGTGTCCAGATCCACGATTAAACAAAGGTAATGGTGGGATCCATGAGCACCGCATTTGTGTCAATGTCTTTGAATGACACAAACTTTTTGCAGCTTTCATGGGATTTTAAAAATCCTCCATCAACTGCAGGGTTGTCTTCTTTGTGGATTTTCTGTAACACATGTGGTGGGTTGCCTCTAAGCCAACCACTGGCATCGCCAGGAGAACAGTTGCTGTGACATGAAGTATTAACGTGTGTTGTACCAGATGCTGTTGGGCTGTTAATCAAAACTGCATGTACAGGAGAATGGTTGCGTCTACATGAGGCGTTGTCACATGCTGTACCAGATGGCGGAGTTTTAATCACATCGGCTTCAATGTTCACAGAATCACAAGTAACTTTACTTTTTCTATTACCTGTCCATGTCTTTGCTCTACATAAGGAACTGCCTGGCCCCGACATGGCCTGGGACATCAGTTTAGGATTTAATCTACCTTCTGGATCATCATTCTGGATTATGGAATGAAGTGATGAAATCAGCTTGTATATTGTCCGCTTGGGTTTCCTGAGAGGAAATAAAAATCAAACAACCATAATGACTTTTTTTAAAAAATAATTCAAACCAGCGGTTCTCAACCTGTGGGTCGCGACCCCTTTGGAGGTCAAACGACCCTTTCAGATGGGTCGCCTAAGAACATCGGAAAACACACATACTCTACAGTTATGAAGCAGAGACGATAATAATTTTGTGGTTAGGGGTCGCCGCAACAAGAGGAACTGTGTTAAAGGGTCAAGGCATTAGGAAGGTTGAGAACCACTGATTTAAACCACTGTGAAACTAGTGGAAAGGGGAAAAGGCTAATTACATTGCTAGGATATCAAAGTTGTTGTCGTCAGCTTTTTGTTTAGGGAATAACACAAGAAATTTATGCAGTAAGTTTTAAAGCAGCGGTTCTCAACCTGTTGGTCGCGACCCCATCTTTAAAAAGTTATGGAATGGTTGGGCGAATACACATTTGTTTTGTTTTGTTTTTTAATTAATGTAAGATAATTTTTAAGTTCATGATTATGTTTGTTAAATTGTTTGTACAGCGTGGTGAGCCCAGTCCTAGGTTGGGGTACTACGCTGTAAAAAAAAAAACTTCTTATAAAAATAATCATTTGGCACCAGCTTAGAGTCATCCCCATACCGTCTCATTGATCGGATGAGGAATGGGGGGAAGGAGCAGAAATTGAGTGCCAAAATCTCTCGAACAAAAGCGGGGACTGGAGTCCCCTTGTAAAATATCTGATAAGTTCAAAATGCATTCGATATTTCTTAAAGACTTTCTTAGAGACATTTGGGGGGGGGGGGGGGTGTGCATTTTATAATGCAGATCAAGTACATCTCTAACTCCGCCCATTCCAACATGAAATCAATTCGTTCCAGCTGTAACGCTCGTCAGGGTATGCTTTGTGCCCCACAGTTTATTAGTTAAAATTGTAAGTGTCACGTGGCCTCAGGGCCGTCGTATGGACCCTGTAAACCCTACGGCTGCAAGGGGCCTCGAATAGTTTAGGGGCTTAAATTTTTTTTGACACTTTTTTTAATTATTACCTTTGATTGCAAGGTTGGTGGCGCGGGGGGGGGGGGGGGGGAGGGGGGAGAGAGAGAACCGTCAAACCTGTTCTGATCATGTCTGTGGATGGTGGACCGGATGAAAATTGGTGATATCAAAAACTCATTGATGTGGCTATTCATCATTTTCTGAAGAAAAGCTTTGATGCAATGTTTGTAGCAACAAATGCGCCTGGTAGGAGTGCATTTAATCAAGTAGAGCGACGGATGGCTCCACTGAGTAGAGAAATGTCAGGCCTAATTTTAAAACATGTGCATTTTGGTAGCCACCTTGAACAACTAATGAAGAATTGGAAAAAATAAATTTCCAATATGCTAGCAAAACATTGTCAGAATTGTGGACGCAAGTAACAATTGACAATTTTCTATCAGTGGCTGAATAAGTTGCATCTGAATTATCTGAACTTGAGGCGCAAGATTTACTAACTAAATATCAAGATTGGTTTACTTGTAAGTATAAGTCAATACTTTTTACAAATTGTGAAATGTCATGATGAGAACTGTTGCCAGCCGATTCGAAGCTCCTATTTTTTAAATTGTGTCCATTAGATTCCTTTCCCGGCCAATTCCAGTCTGTCAAACTAGAAGGCCTTAAGGCACCAGATGCATCTGGGAGTGACTTGCACAGATTTCCACCTTTTGTCTTCCATCAGTCTGTCAAATTTGATAATATGTTACCTCGATTCACAAAGGCATTTAAAATTCTTCCATTTGCTCTTTATCGTCCCTCAGTCCAGTCATCGCTGCTTGAACGGATTTGCTAAAAATGTAACATCTATTTTGCATCACAAGTCATGTTTGAAAAAGCATATTCAACGTCACCGACAATGCACTCTTGATCATAAGAAATTACCACCTGCTCCTCAACAAAAAAGGATTCAACCAATGCGAGTAGCTGCCAGGAGACAGAGAGAGCTTATGGCAATTATTGCTCACAATGACAATGCTTCTATTTTAAGTGCTGAATGGTTAGATGAGGATGATTTTGACTTGTCTGGTATATCAGTTCAGCAAGATGAAAACGATAAAGGCTGCACCTATTGGTACCCGGGTACCAGAATTTGAGAGCTTGGGATTAAAAAACGATTTAAAATATTATTATTGGGTTTGTAAGACCAAATGAGGTATCAAATGAAAGATAATTGAATGTACTATACGTTTGTAATCTTAATTCTTCAGTTTTACTAGAATTAACTACTACAAATGACATCCGAATAGCATTGTGATGGGGCATCTCACGGAGCAGACCGGGCCTTCCTGGCATGGCTCTTGCGCTCTGCAGCCGCTGTTCTGCCAACTTCATGTTGCATGGAGCTCCTGTGTTAAGTGGAACGCCATGATGTTCGATCCTTCGCTTTTTTCCTCCCACGTGTCTGGGTTTATGTCGAATGCTTTCAGTGTCTTTAAAACGTTTCTTCTGAATATTTGAATAGCTGATGTAATTTAAACGGTATGGGGCCTCTGGACTTTGTATAGCTTAGGGCCCCAGCAAATCTACAACCGGCCCGGGTTATCCCGAGCAATTTCTTATTCGAAACACCACTCGTCCCAATTAGTTTGAAAAATTGACGCTTTACTGCAATAGCTGACATGAAAACGAATTATTTTGTCGTCTGTTTATATTTTAAAGTATGTGTGCCTTGTCCATGTACATTTTTTTAAAAATATATTATTAATTTACATTGAAAGGATGTGTTGAAGAGATGCAATCGTGTGATGAAGGGATGTAATCGTGAGGTGAAGGAACGCATTCGTGTTGCTAAGGGACGTAATCGTGTGATGAAGGGACGTAATCGTGTGATGAAGGGATGTAATCGTGTGATGAAGGGATGTAATCGTGTGATGAAGGGATGTAATCGCGTGGCGAAGGGACGTAATCGTGTGATGAAGGGATGCAATCGCGTGGCGAAGGGACATAATGCACTTACTTTGCTCGTCTCTCCTCATATTTTGAAAGTTTACTTTTGATGAATTTGTTGACCTCTTTGTCCATCAGCTCCAGTCTCCTGTTCCTACGAGCTGAGATTCCCAACAAGCCAATGACTCCCACACCGTACACCAGCACCACGGCTATAGTGAACCTCATTGCTCCCATCGAGTCTTCTGGGGATGAGAAATAGCTCAGTTTATCTACGGGTTCCGGGTGTAGCTTAAATTTTCAGTTAATACCCGACGAATCCAAGTAGGCGCCATCTATGTATGAAATACTATAAAGTCAAATTCCACCTCCCATCTCCACTTTTTTTTAACGCCCCCTGCTTCACTCATACTTTTTTTGGACTACCCCTTTTTCATCCACCCACCCCCCTCCCCACGTTCAACCAAAAAAGACCCATTTATTTATAGATAATTATAACTTCACATTGAGCCGTGTCAGAGATGCCAGAGATTTTCTTCGTAGTCAGTTTGGCGTAGCCCAGTAACAGTAGTTCCCAAAATGTGCACCCCTTGTCGCCCTGGTGATACCTGGCCTCCTCGCAGAGCACCGCGAAATATTTCACACTTTCATAATGTTATTTCCCCACGTTCGGCCCAATGTGTCAGGACACCACATCTAGCGGGACTGATACAAACCAGCAGCTCACTTGAGTATTTACCGTTTGCAGACGCTCCTACTAGTGGTTACTCTGGTTACTAGATGGCAAGTCGGGGGGGGGGCAGTGGCGTAGCGAGCTTAACTCGCGCCCGGGGCACAATACCTTTTTAGCGCCCCACAATACCTTTTTAGTGCCCCCAATACCTTTTTAGCACTCCCCCCATTCGAAAACCATACAATATCATAGTAAAATATACCATTTGGCGCCCGGGGCATGATGACCCCCCCCTCACTACGCCACTGGGGGGGTGTCACGAAGTAGAGACGATGTGTGATGAAAGTTTCTAATGTGTGTTATAATTGTGTAAAGATTTGGGTGGAGCGGGGTCAACTATAATCCTAAAAAGTGTGACGTCATTTATGGATTTTTCCTTTTTTGGTCTACGTGCACGTTTTACGATTTGTTTATCCAAGCATTAAAAAAATTAAATGTGAACTTCGAAAACAAAACTGCACTGCCCTATTTCAAATGATTGTTTGTTCGAATTTTTTACTTGTCACAGGGAGCCTGGGGAAACCTAAATTCGACAAGATCGGTAGACTTCAGTGCATAAGATACTAGAAGATTGCCTCCAAAAGCTTAAGTGAAGTGTGTTTGAAATTAAAGTTTGAATTTAGATGGGGTTTTGAATGCTAATGCTGGGTTGTTTGAATCAATACACGACGTGAGCACGTAATATTTCCAAGTGCCAAATCACTGTACATAGACAGCAGTTAACTGAGAAAACACATTCATCCGTTCTTAACGTTTAAACCTAATTTAGCCCCACCCTCATGTGTGCAATACCAGTGAAAACACATTCAGCTGATGAAACAAAATTAAATGTCAACGTATAAACAAGAGGCCTGACGTCACAGTAGCATTCCAGATAAAATTTGACCCCAACATAAATATACAATCTGATTCAGATTTTCTGAACGTTTCCAAGTAGTCGAAGAATCGGGGTTTTCCATTCAAATATTTTAGAGAGGTTTCTTGGTTTAGCACATTGAAACAAGTTACAATATAGCCTAGTATAGCGTAGGGCTTGGCCGTGATTTTCACATCAATGTAGAGTTATTTTTAGCAACCACACTTGTCACCCCTTTAGTATATGGCCTTGACATTGACGTCGCCGAGTAAATTTGCTGTGGCATCCCATACCCCACACCTCTCTTGGTTTGGAAAAGGTTGTTTGAATTCGGATGCATTCTATTTGTTCTCTGGAATGCCATTAGGTGACACAATTTCAAAGATTTCTTTACTAGAACGTTTGGATATAATTCCTAATATTTTATATTTATATTTTGAAGAGTGTACATTTTTCACTTGTTGAAAGGTGATGTGTTTTTTTATTTTTTAAAATAGTTATTTAAATTTGTATTTGTATAGAAATGTAACAGTATAATTTGTATTATACAATCTTCTATTTGTTAGTATCACTAGTTTTGGTATCATTTTCTTCGCATAATGTTTCCTCGGTCCTTTGTTACGTATTGTTTATTCTACGAACCAAAATCTTTACAAAGATTAAATTTTAAAACCCATAACGTTACGCAACGGCACGTCCGCAATAATATTTCTATCAACGAAGAATAACGTGTGCAAAATATGTATGCAATAGTTAAGTGCACCAAGTTCGACTATCATCAGCTCCGGAAGATTATTTATAAGAGCAGCTGTGTTCGAGTCTTCACCTGAGTTTTAGTGCAACTTTGACAAACTATTGAAATGAGGCATATTAATTAAATCCCATCTATCTTCCCCAGCACACACACATTAGAGAGTTATGGGCTTTTAACAAACATAGAGAGTTGTGTGCTTTTAACAAACATTAGAGAGTTATGTGCTTTTAAAAAACATAGAGAGTTATGTGCTTTTAAAAAACATAGAGAGTTGTGTGCTTTTAACAAACATAGAGAGTTATGTGCTTTTAAAAAACATAGAGAGTTATGTGCTTTTAACAAACATTAGAGAGTTATGTGCTTTTAAAAAACATAGAGAGTTATGTGTTAAGTTGTGATGTGCCGACATGTGTATAGATCACAGATGTGATGTACCCCCGTGTGCATGCATGTGATGCAGCCACGTGCGTATAAACGATGTACCCGCACGTGTGTTTATAGATGTGATGATCCGAATGTAAGTGTAAAGATGTGCTTATCCCCATGTGTGTATAGATGTGATGTACCCACGAGTGTGTAAAGATGTGGTGCATGACATAAATTAAATGTTATTGAAAAACCCCATGTTTCATTAACTTAGATATAGTCAAGTTACTGTCTCTCGCGCATGTTATTCATTGGTTTCAAGAAAGTTTTAGTAATTAATGTTGACGACACTTGGGAGATAAATGGAAATATTTTCGGAGGGGCAGTACCATTGATAAAGCCGCAGTCATATCCTTTCGGTCCGCACATGGTGCTCAGTTCTCACGTAAGTTGTAGTATGCACAGCGGCCCACAAGGGCTTGTACCCCGCAGCATGTGAAGACTGCACGGAAGAACCACTGGTTGGTCAACAGGAAGAAAAGCGGAGACAGCAACGGTGATGTCAGTCGCTCATAGCGTGGAAAGACACGTAGATCGCCGTGGTCATTCACTGCACCCAATCCCATCGTCAGCCGTCTCAACCTTGTCTTGCTGCTGGACTCAGATGGCGTTGGGTGAGAGAATGAGGTTGACGATTCGCGCAACTCTTCCTCCCTTAAATAAAGTCATATCGCAAGTGATTTTAAACATCCATCCATCCTAGGTTTTTAGTTTTGTTTTGGTGTTGTGATTTTTTCCCACTTCTTCTACATGCGGCAGGTGTGGGTGCACTGGCAAGTGTGGGTACACTGGCAGGTGTAGGTGCAATGGCAGGTGTGGGTGCACTGGCAGGTGTGGGTACATTGGCAGATGTGGGTACACTGTCAGTCTTAGTCACAAACCTGCACATAATTTGGAGTGGCAGAGGAAGCGAAGAACGTCACGAAACTTGTGTCAATTTTGTTGTCAAATCTGCAGAGATTAGCATGCTGGCTAAACTTGCAAGGGGAGACAACGATAGGATAATGACAATGAGTCTCCCCAAAACACCCCACCATCATCAGCTGCTATGCTGCAACATGGACCAACACACATGAAGTAAATCAAAGTTCAATGTGCATATTTACTTTGTCGTTTTTGATGTTCCGAAGCAGGAAAAGCTCATAATTCTTGATGGCTTCAATGCTCGAGTGGGCCGTGATCACATCGCTCGGGATGGGGTACTGGGAAAGCATGGAGTTGGCCTATTATAAGAAACGGTCTTCTCTGGCTCCAGACTTCCTATGCAAAAACGATTAATTACTAATGCAATCTTTCCAATTTCCATACGTAATCGGACATTCAGGATGACTCTAGCTCATAAAATTGGCATCCCGACTATGGGGGACAGAAGAAACACTTCAAAGACACAATAAACGCATCTTTGAAAGCATTTCACATTGACCCGGGCATGTGGGAACATTCCTCAAAGAATCGAGACATGTGTGGCTCTTCCACACCCAAGGGCTCAATGCAACATGAGGCTAACAGAACAGCTGCCGCAGAATGCAAAAGACACGCCATAGAATCCCTAGTTAACTCTGTGCCTGGAGTTGTCCCATTCATCCCCTGCACCAGAACGTTACGTGCGCCAGAATTGGCCCGATCAGCCATCTGCGCACCCACACGCGGATAACTCCCTCGCAGCAAGGCCGACGTTTAAAATAGTAACGATCGACTTTCGACGGACGGGAGCAATCACATTTGTGTTTGAGGGTATTAACACAACTCTTCCACCGGCGCACAGGTGATATGCCATTAACATTATCAGAATCTGTTTCATTTATCACTGTTTATTTTTGTATGTGGAAATTATTTCAAACAGCTTCTGATATTTTTAATTTAAGGAATTGCATTAATTATAAGAACTTCCTTATAAATTGAGCATTCAAATATAGTTTCAAAAGTTTAAAATTGGCGATAAAAAATTGAAATAAAATCTTTTAAAATTTTCGCTAAAATTGTGTATTTTTACTATTTATAGTTTTTTAAAAATAAATTAATAATGAGCCCATTTATTAATTCAAAGGGTCGCATGCAGGCCTCGGAGTCACATGTTGCCGACTGCTGACCTATCACATGATCCCTGGGCCGCACGTTCCCAAATGCTGACCTTAGTCATGAGCACTTGGCCACATGTTCCCGACTGCTCACCTAACACATGTGCCCAACTGTTGACCTAACACATATCCCCTGGGCAGCATGTTCCCGACTGCTGACCTAACACATGTTCCCGACTGCTGACCTAACACATGTTCCCAACTGCTGACCTAACACATGTTCCCAACTGCTGACCTAACACATGTTCCCAACTGCTGACCTAACACATGTTCCCCACTGCTGACCTAACACATGTTCCCAACTGCTGACCTAACACATGTTCCCAACTGCTGACCTAACACATGTACCGATTTATCTTTAAGGCATGCAGCTTATTTTTTCTTTAAATTACAAACAAATAAAATTGATTTTAACATTTTAAGTTTAGAAACAATGGCTCTCATCCTTTGTGGAGATTGGAATTATTTCTGATCCGCTCACCTTCAATTATACAAAAACTTTCTTTTGATCATGAACAGTATGAGTCAGGGGTATAATTGTATTCGTCACAAAAGGAGTTTTAATTAATGATTTAATCCTACTTATGTCGATTTAATATTAAGTTTAAGGACCCAACCCCCAACCCTCAATCCACCCAATCTAAAACGTAAGCAATGTGATACGTAAGCTACATCTAGGAACCATTTCTATAGCTTAATGATACCTTCCAAGACAAGTAAGCTACATCTAGGAACCATTTCTATAGCTTAATGATATCTTCCAAGACAAGTAAGCTACATCTAGGAACCATTTCTATAGCTTAATGATATCTTCCAAGACAGGTAAGCTACATCTAGGAACCATTTCTATAGCTTAATGATATCTTCCAAGACAAGTAAGCTACATCTAGGAACCATTTCTATAGCTTAATGATATCTTCCAAGACAGGTAAGCTACATCTAGGAACCATTTCTATAGCTTAATGATATCTTCCAAGACAGGTAAGCTACATCTAGGAACCATTTCTATAGCTTAATGATATCTTCCAAGACAAGTAAGCTACATCTAGGAACCATTTCTATAGCTTAATGATATCTTCCAAGACAAGTAAGCTACATCTAGGAACCATTTCTATAGCTTAATGATATCTTCCAAGACAAGTAAGCTACATCTAGGAACCATTTCTATAGCTTAATGATATCTTCCAAGACAAGTAAGCTACATCTAGGAACCATTTCTATAGCTTAATGATATCTTCCAAGACAAGTAAGCTACATCTAGGAACCATTTCTATAGCTTAATGATATCTTCCAAGACAAGTAAGCTACATCTAGGAACCATTTCTATAGCTTAATGATATCTTCCAAGACAAGTAAGCTACATCTAGGAACCATTTCTATAGCTTAATGATATCTTCCAAGACAAGTAAGCTACATCTAGGAACCATTTCTATAGCTTAATGATATCTTCCAAGACAAGTAAGCTACATCTAGGAACCATTTCTATAGCTTAATGATATCTTCCAAGACAAGTAAGCTACATCTAGGAACCATTTCTATAGCTTAATGATATCTTCCAAGACAAGTAAGCTACATCTAGGAACCATTTCTATAGCTTAATGATATCTTCCAAGACAAGTAAGCTACATCTAGGAACCATTTCTATAGCTTAATGATATCTTCCAAGACAAGTAAGCTACATCTAGGAACCATTTCTATAGCTTAATGATATCTTCCAAGACAAGTAAGCTACATCTAGGAACCATTTCTATAGCTTAATGATATCTTCCAAGACAAAGTAAGCTACATCTAGGAACCATTTCTATAGCTTAATGATATCTTCCAAGACAAGTAAGCTACATCTAGGAACCATTTCTATAGCTTAATGATATCTTCCAAGACAAGTAAGCTACATCTAGGAACCATTTCTATAGCTTAATGATATCTTCCAAGACAAGTAAGCTACATCTAGGAACCATTTCTATAGCTTAATGATATCTTCCAAGACAAGTAAGCTACATCTAGGAACCATTTCTATAGCTTAATGATATCTTCCAAGACAAGTAAGCTACATCTAGGAACCATTTCTATAGCTTAATGATATCTTCCAAGACAAGTAAGCTACATCTAGGAACCATTTCTATAGCTTAATGATATCTTCCAAGACAAGTAAGCTACATCTAGGAACCATTTCTATAGCTTAATGAGATATCTTCCAAGACAAGTAAGCTACATCTAGGAACCATTTCTATAGCTTAATGATATCTTCCAAGACAAGTAAGCTACATCTAGGAACCATTTCTATAGCTTAATGATATCTTCCAAGACAAGTAAGCTACATCTAGGAACCATTTCTATAGCTTAATGATATCTTCCAAGACAAGTAAGCTACATCTAGGAACCATTTCTATAGCTTAATGATATCTTCCAAGACAAGTAAGCTACATCTAGGAACCATTTCTATAGCTTAATGATATCTTCCAAGACAAGTAAGCTACATCTAGGAACCATTTCTATAGCTTAATGATATCTTCCAAGACAAGTAAGCTACATCTAGGAACCATTTCTATAGCTTAATGATATCTTCCAAGACAAGTAAGCTACATCTAGGAACCATTTCTATAGCTTAATGATATCTTCCAAGACAAGTAAGCTACATCTAGGAACCATTTCTATAGCTTAATGATATCTTCCAAGACAAGTAAGCTACATCTAGGAACCATTTCTATAGCTTAATGATATCTTCCAAGACAAGTAAGCTACATCTAGGAACCATTTCTATAGCTTAATGATATCTTCCAAGACAAGTAAGCTACATCTAGGAACCATTTCTATAGCTTAATGATATCTTCCAAGACAAGTAAGCTACATCTAGGAACCATTTCTATAGCTTAATGATATCTTCCAAGACAAGTAAGCTACATCTAGGAACCATTTCTATAGCTTAATGATATCTTCCAAGACAAGTAAGCTACATCTAGGAACCATTTCTATAGCTTAATGATATCTTCCAAGACAAGTAAGCTACATCTAGGAACCATTTCTATAGCTTAATGATATCTTCCAAGACAAGTAAGCTACATCTAGGAACCATTTCTATAGCTTAATGATATCTTCCAAGACAAGTAAGCTACATCTAGGAACCATTTCTATAGCTTAATGATATCTTCCAAGACAGTAAGCTACATCTAGGAACCATTTCTATAGCTTAATGATATCTTCCAAGACAAGTAAGCTACATCTAGGAACCATTTCTATAGCTTAATGATATCTTCCAAGACAAGTAAGCTACATCTAGGAACCATTTCTATAGCTTAATGATATCTTCCAAGACAAGTAAGCTACATCTAGGAACCATTTCTATAGCTTAATGATATCTTCCAAGACAGGTAAGCTACATCTAGGAACCATTTCTATAGCTTAATGATATCTTCCAAGACAAGTAAGCTACATCTAGGAACCATTTCTATAGCTTAATGATATCTTCCAAGACAAGTAAGCTACATCTAGGAACCATTTCTATAGCTTAATGATATCTTCCAAGACAAGTAAGCTACATCTAGGAACCATTTCTATAGCTTAATGATATCTTCCAAGACAGGTAAGCTACATCTAGGAACCATTTCTATAGCTTAATGATATCTTCCAAGACAAGTAAGCTACATCTAGGAACCATTTCTATAGCTTAATGATATCTTCCAAGACAAGTAAGCTACATCTAGGAACCATTTCTATAGCTTAATGATATCTTCCAAGACAGGTAAGCTACATCTAGGAACCATTTCTATAGCTTAATGATATCTTCCAAGACAAGTAAGCTACATCTAGGAACCATTTCTATAGCTTAATGATATCTTCCAAGACAAGTAAGCTACATCTAGGAACCATTTCTATAGCTTAATGATATCTTCCAAGACAAGTAAGCTACATCTAGGAACCATTTCTATAGCTTAATGATATCTTCCAAGACAGGTAAGCTACATCTAGGAACCATTTCTATAGCTTAATGATATCTTCCAAGACAAGTAAGCTACATCTAGGAACCATTTCTATAGCTTAATGATATCTTCCAAGACAAGTAAGCTACATCTAGGAACCATTTCTATAGCTTAATGATATCTTCCAAGACAAGTAAGCTACATCTAGGAACCATTTCTATAGCTTAATGATATCTTCCAAGACAAGTAAGCTACATCTAGGAACCATTTCTATAGCTTAATGATATCTTCCAAGACAAGTAAGCTACATCTAGGAACCATTTCTATAGCTTAATGATATCTTCCAAGACAAGTAAGCTACATCTAGGAACCATTTCTATAGCTTAATGATATCTTCCAAGACAAGTAAGCTACATCTAGGAACCATTTCTATAGCTTAATGATATCTTCCAAGACAGGTAAGCTACATCTAGGAACCATTTCTATAGCTTAATGATATCTTCCAAGACAAGTAAGCTACATCTAGGAACCATTTCTATAGCTTAATGATATCTTCCAAGACAAGTAAGCTACATCTAGGAACCATTTCTATAGCTTAATGATATCTTCCAAGACAGGTAAGCTACATCTAGGAACCATTTCTATAGCTTAATGATATCTTCCAAGACAAGTAAGCTACATCTAGGAACCATTTCTATAGCTTAATGATATCTTCCAAGACAAGTAAGCTACATCTAGGAACCATTTCTATAGCTTAATGATATCTTCCAAGACAAGTAAGCTACATCTAGGAACCATTTCTATAGCTTAATGATATCTTCCAAGACAGGTAAGCTACATCTAGGAACCATTTCTATAGCTTAATGATATCTTCCAAGACAAGTAAGCTACATCTAGGAACCATTTCTATAGCTTAATGATATCTTCCAAGACAAGTAAGCTACATCTAGGAACCATTTCTATAGCTTAATGATATCTTCCAAGACAAGTAAGCTACATCTAGGAACCATTTCTATAGCTTAATGATATCTTCCAAGACAGGTAAGCTACATCTAGGAACCATTTCTATAGCTTAATGATATCTTCCAAGACAAGTAAGCTACATCTAGGAACCATTTCTATAGCTTAATGATATCTTCCAAGACAGGTAAGCTACATCTAGGAACCATTTCTATAACTTAATGATATCTTCCAAGACAAGTAAGCTACATCTAGGAACCATTTCTATAGCTTAATGATATCTTCCAAGACAAGTAAGCTACATCTAGGAACCATTTCTATAGCTTAATGATATCTTCCAAGACAGGTAAGCTACATCTAGGAACCATTTCTATAGCTTAATGATATCTTCCAAGACAAGTAAGCTACATCTAGGAACCATTTCTATAGCTTAATGATATCTTCCAAGACAGGTAAGCTACATCTAGGAACCATTTCTATAGCTTAATGATATCTTCCAAGACAAGTAAGCTACATCTAGGAACCATTTCTATAGCTTAATGATACCTTCCAAGACAAGTAAGCTAAATCTAGGAACCATTTCTATAGCTTAATGATATCTTCCAAGACAAGTAAGCTACATCTAAGAACCATTTCTATAGCTTAATGATATCTTCCAAGACAAGTAAGCTACATCTAGGAACCATTTCTATAGCTTAATGATATCTTCCAAGACAAGTAAGCTACATCTAGGAACCATTTCTATAGCTTAATGATATCTTCCAAGACAGGTAAGCTACATCTAGGAACCATTTCTATAGCTTAATGAAATCTTCCAAGACAAGTAAGCTACATCTAGGAAACATTTCTATAGCTTAATGAAATCTTCCAAGACAAGTAAGCTACATCTAGGAACCATTTCTATAGCTTAATGAAATCTTCCAAGACAAGTAAGCTACATCTAGGAACCATTTCTATAGCTTAATGATATCTTCCAAGACAGGTAAGCTACATCTAGGAACCATTTCTATAGCTTAATGATATCTTGTTAGGTTGATGGGGGTGATATGGTGTGGTGGTGGTGGGAGGTGATGGTGAGGGATGGGTGGTGAGTGATGGGTGGCGGGTGATTATTGATGGCGGCTGTAGTCGTTGATCTTTATTCTTGCCGTTTAAGGTGTAGTGGCGCGAGCACATTTCGTGAGATACATTTCAAACAGTAGTCTACTCAAGTACTTATCAACAGTAGTCTACTCAAGTACTTATCAACAGTGGTCTACTCAAGTACTTATCAACAGTAGTCTACTCAAGTACTTATCAGCAGTGGTCTACTCAAGTAATTATCAACAGTGGTCTACTCAAGTACTTATCAACAGTGGTCTACTCAAGTACCTATCAACTGTGGTCTACTCAAGTACTTATCAACAGTGTTCTACTCAAGTACTTATCAACAGTAGTCTACTCAAGTACTTATCAACAGTGGTCTACTCAAGTACCTATCAACAGTGGTCTACTCAAGTACTTATCAACAGTGGTCTACTCAAGTATCTATCAACAGTGGTCTACTCAAGTACTTATCAACAGTGGTCTACTCAAGTACTTATCAACAGTAGTCTACTCAAGTACTTATCAACAGTGGTCTACTCAAGTACTTATCAATAGTAGTCTACCCAAGTACTTATCAACAGTAGTCTACTCAAGTACTTATCCACAGTAGTCTACTCAAGTACTTATCAACAGTAGTCTACTCAAGTACTAATTATCAACAGTAGTCTACTCAAGTACTTATCTTCCATTTTTCAGTGTGCTCTCTACGCACAGCGGCAGCTCACGGTACCGGCAACTTAAAAGCAGTTGCCTGAGGCACCATGTGCTTAGGGCGTCATCAACGATCTTCCAAAATAGAATAAAAATCATTGCATGTGGGTGCCGTGGAAGAAAACTAGAAAGTGCAATAAAAAGATGTGCTGATCAAAAGGCTAGGACAAAAATTCCTCGGTTGGCTAATTGTTATACTGTCTTTAAATTTAAATACAAGTTAAGAAAAACAATATTATTGTTCATTGTTTTTTTTTAAAAAAAGCTAAAAGAAACCTCGGTAATAAAATCATGACCTTATTCACAATTTTTTCTTTGCACAAACTTTTACGATTATACTAATTAGAAGGGGCGCCAACGTTAAGTTTATCCGGGGCGTCAGCAGACGCAGGGCCGGTCCTGTACACATTCAAGCAATCAATTTCTCCATCCACTGACTCACTTTGAAATGGTTGACCCCACAACGCAATCACACGCCTATCACTTACGGGCAGATGTTGAGTTAGTCCCACTATTGGGCTGGATTAGGTTGATGACAAGATGCAACGTCCCGTTCACCACCGTGTTGTTGCAGCTCAGCTTCACCACCGCCATCGTGTTGGTCGGGTCGCAGTATTCAACACACTCAGACGCGTTAACACATCACGAACACGGTTCTGAGAATCATCGGAACAATAAATAAATCACAACGATGAGCGCTGGCGGGATTGACTTATACAGGGGAGATCAGCACTGTTACCATTGCGCGTCTGCCGGTGAGAAGAAAAGGTGAGAAAAACCGAGCACAGGAATGCAAACATGAGGACACGTAGTACGTAGCAAAGTTCAAGTAGCAAGCACGAGAAGACGTTATCCGTAGCAAAAAGTGCAAGGAACAGATATGAGACCACGTGGCAAATATGATTTATTTAAAGATTCATGAAGACTGTAGCGATGGATCTGCACAATGATGACTTATGTGTCAATGATATAATATAATTCAACACAAAGGCGCAATAATAATATATTTTAGGCAAGGGATTTAATGGATTATTTCCTAGCGTGGGGCGTACGGGTGTGTGTGTGGGGGGGGGGGGTAAGAAGACTATGGAGAATCATGTAGTCTCTGTTACAGGAAAAGTATTTACGTGTAAAAAAATGTGTTGGTTGGGGGGTGGGTGTCATTTGGCAGGTTTTATTTAAATTGCTATGTACTGTGGCGCCTCCTGTATTAAACAACTCAACAACCCGGCCAAATTTTGATTTCGCGCCCCCCCCCCCAACAAAAAAACAAAAAACAACAACAAAAAAAAAACAATACAAAACAAAACAACAGCAACAACCTGAAATGACGTATTTGGGGTGGGGGAGTTGGGCGCGATGTTAGACAAGCCACTTTTTACATTTACAACTACATGTATTATTGTTTTCTACCCCACAACTCTAAATCTCTTGTCCTTAACAACAGGCAGCGTGGAGATCCTTTTTAGCTCTTTCACTGAAGAGTGCTTTTGGGGAGGGATTAAGCCATGTTTGGTGCTCAGTTTGCACGTGGGGTCAAAACAATTTGGGAAACACTGCTCTAACTCTAAAGAGTACTACATGACCCCTTCCGTACTACATGACCCTTTCCGTACTACATCACCCTTTCCGTACTACATGATCCTTTCCGTACTACATGACCCTTTCCGTACTACATCACCCTTTCCATACTACATGACCCTTTCCGTACTACATCACCCTTTCCGTAGTACATCACCCTTTCCGTAGTACATCACCCTTTCCGTACTACATCACCCTTTCCGTACTACATCACCCTTTCCGTACTACATCACCCTTTCCGTACTACATCACCCTTTCCGTACTACATCACACTTTCCGCGCTTCCCTACTAATGCATGAAGGTAGCAGGACCGGCCCTGCATGGTGGGTAGGCTCGTAAGGCATAACATATTTTTTGTTTTCGCCCTAGACTTGCACACCTTGAAGCTATAAAGTGTTAGCCTATATTCTCAACATAAACTTGACAATAAAACAAACACACTTTTTTATTTCAGAAATTTTGATTAATTCAATTTAAAAAATTTAATTAATAATTTTCTCAATCTTTAACCTATAGCTTAATTTGATAAGCACGATTCCCGCAATTTCGTGAATTAATTTTTGTTGGAGTCCGTGACAGTTCCATAATCATACATGATTAAATCAGATTTAATGTATCTCAACCCCGGAGAATTAACTTAAATGATTTTATTATTATTTTCTGGCATCGGCCCGTCACAGTGGGACGATGGTGTAGACTTCGCAGGACGGAATCACAAGGCCTGGACTTTTTCTTTAAGGGAATATGCTAGTTCACTAGACAGCAATTCACATCTATTCACGCTGCTGGATATCCCGAGGGAACATCATGTGCGGAGGATACAGCTTGGTACCAGAAGCGTCGCAGGAGTGGCCTGATTTTTCATTGTGTCAAACAGCCTGCGGGACTCCATCTCCGGGGTTGAAGTCAGAGTTTCCTTCTCTTAGATGAGTTGCCATCCAAGCCTTACGAATCTCATCCACCTGGGGTGCTGGTGGTATTTTTGTGTTTGTCTAGACCCTAAGCTTTTGCTGTGAAGTGAAGTAAAGTAAAGAGAGACGAGATTGTTAGATTTTGGCAATTGAAACAATTGAACAAAATTGTCCTTAATTACGACCCCCCCCCCCCCCCCCCCAAATAAAAAATTCCACACACTTTCTGACATTGATTTTCATTTATTATTTATCATTATGGATATGATTATCATGATATGATATGATCAAGGGAATGAATCCTCAAGACTTAAGGCATTTTTAGAATGAATTAGAATTAGTAATTAGGCCTTAATTCAGAAGGCGTATTTTAGTTTGTTCAGCTTTTAGGATTAATGTTTACGAAATAATTGGAATAATATGGCATGGTCCCGACAAATTTTCGACGATTCAAGTAAACAGTAGTAAATGTTTATTTTAAATAATAATTTCCCCCGACTTTCCTTTCAATAATTGTCTTTTTAAGTGCAAGAAGTACCTAGTAATCGAAATCAGAAAAACAATTTTCATTTGCAGTACATTATTTGATAAAGCCATTGAAGATAGTGAAATGATGAAATGTGTTTTTAAACCGGTGCTACCAAATGTAAACACAGCTTATTTTGGAAAAATAAACACCATTACTTGGGATAGTTGCCTTTGGTTTATCTAAGTTCAGTTAAAAACCAAAGCCAGGATGCCATTATTTCAAGATGGGACGACATGTGACAACAGTCATGCTCTTGACGATATTGAAGACATAATTTTAAAAAATGAAGACTTCGAGCAGCAGCGCCCAACTAGTAGAGGCCACATCGTTCCCCGTCCTCGATCAAGGAAAACTATTAAATCTTCATTAGTTATATCAAATGACGAAGAAAAAAATCTCTATTCCGATGTCACATATGAAGGGGGTCAAAGGGACAGTTATGTTCCAGGTAAAGTAATAGTAATAGGCAAACTGCTACTTATCTGTCAAAATCTAAGTAGTTCTGAGTTAAGTCAAGTTTAGCACTAACACGCTGTAGGGAAATGATAGGGAAATGAGCGTCTGCGCAGGAGAATTCTTTATTTTTTATATTTGTGCTATGTCATTCATAAAAAAAATTGTTAATCTACCACTTCAGCGTAGGATATTAAAAAATCATGTTGTTTCTGTTTGATGTAGTAATGTAATGAATTGTAATATGATTGTAATGTAAGTGCTATTTAATAAATGGTTATTTTATTGATGTCTGTTGAGAGATTGAGTTGACAGTGGAGAGAGTGCTGTGTGTTGGGTTTTTGGTGGCATAACAGGCACTGTTTTCTCATTGAACGACTGTGCGATCACTTTACAAAAATGCATAGAGAGATCAGATATATTTAGGTACTTTGACAAAAATTTTCAATATTGTCATAAATGATATATCATATTGAAGGGCTAGCTATAAGCTTTGCAAAAATACCAATTTCATCTTTCTATCTTTTATAGAATTGAAGTTATGAATTTTTTAGTGAATTTTTTAACACCCTTCTTTATCTTTGTATTTTACTACAAAAACGTGTGACCGACTTACCAAATTTCTGACTTATTTGCCCAAAACTTTTTTATTTTACAAGATAATGCTACCATATTTTCAGGAAACATTCTCAATGCAATATTAAACACAATGAACAACAAAGCTTTTAAATAACATCAAGACTTTGTATTTTGAAACAAATTATTTGAGGGTATGTTAAGCAAAATGTGAACAGAAAAATTGGAAAAACCATTGCTGATAAAAAAAATAATTACCGGTACTTGTTTGTTGAATTTGAACGAATTATATGCTTGTGTTCAATTTTAAATCACTTCTTATATTTATAAAAAGGTAAGTAGTCTTTTTTCTCTAAAATCGAATGTAATTATAAATAAAAATTAATCAAAATAATTTTTTTCTCTACATTCAAACGGGCCTCCTTGGAAGAAATTCCATCGAGTTCTACAATAGAAAATTTTCTCTTGTATCTGAAATTAGCCTAGAAAAACATCTTATCATATTAAATCATAATCCTGAATTTACACTACACAATTTCTTATTTCATTTAAATAATTTAAATTTTCTATTAATTAAAACTTGTTTCTTTTTTTATTTTATTATTATTATAATTAGACATTTTTTTTTCTAATTCTATGTCATGTCATTACAAGTACTTAAGAATAATTTAAAATTTATGATTAAATACCTTATTTAATTTTAAAATATTACTTAAATTTGTCCTTTAAGTGCATGTGTAGTAACAGAATAGTATTGGTTCATTAAGTGTAATAATAATTAAGCTTAATTTAGCAAGTAGACTTAGACTACGAAACCGACACCGGTAGTTCTCGCATTTCTATTATTTTAATTAAAAAGCAAGTTCCCATCAGTTTAATATTCATAATTTCAATTTATTTGTATTATCTTATCCAATTCTATGATTTTTTAAAGTATGTTTTATATATTTACTTAGATTTATTCAGATGTTAAAGATTACAAAAGGATTTAACTATTATTAAATGTTATTTAGAGCCGCGTCTATCAGCCCGGTGAAGACAAAAAATCGGTCGCCATTTTTTTTTCTCCCGGTGATGAAGGTTGACCATTTTTTGTGGAGTGCTGTAACATTCAATTGAGCTAGGATAATTGACTATTTCAAAGTTATTAGCAATCCAAATTAGATGATACACATGAGTCTTTGGGTTTCAATCATGTATGAATGCTCCAAGAAGTATTTAAGACATTTATAGCTTACCGAGAGTCAAAAAGTGACTCAGAAAAAAAAACGGGGGTTCCCCTCATTGGGTAAATTGTATGAGCGTCACCGGAAGACAAACAGTAAACGTAATCGATGACAAAATTAAGTTATAATTAGTAAACTGTGACGTAAAACACATAAATCCGAGGTCACCGTAGAGGCGATTATTAAATGGCCACAAACGTTTTTCCGTAATTTTTCGAGTGCGCAGAAGCGATGCGCGAGTGACTTTCAAAATACCTAGATATATTCTTTCAGGTTCACTTATTGTATCGGACAGATGAACATCTTATGCAAATATAAACCAGATCAGACACGGAATTGTGGTCCATCCGCAAAAATAGTGTCAATACAAATGATGCTAGTGTCCACACACAGAATGTTTAAATTTGTAGATGTGCTCACACTAATTAACTAATTGGACAGTTTGGTACAAGCCACAATTCTTTTGAAGACTTTTCCTTCATATTTGCATGAGTTCTTGATCTGCAATTGTTTTCATGGATAATATTTTCAAGAACTTCCTTGTTATCTTGGGGGAGAATAATTTATTAACTCACACTGTGTTTTCTTTTGATACATTAAATTGTTTAAATTTTTCGGTTTAAAAAAAATACTATTTTTTTTAATTTCCTATTTTTAAAATTTTGTCTTGTATTATTTATTTTTGTGCTGAAATGAATATGAAAAATGTCAAAAAAAATAAAAAAATTCCATTTTTAATAAAATAATTTTATTTATCTAAAAACGAATACCTGTTTAAACACCACTTCAAAATGGAACAACACGATTTTTGTATATATTCCCAAAGAATTATTATATCCCACAATTGTGTTCCATTTTCATACTTTTGCTTTGGAGGACATCTTGGCCTACATTTCAATTGATTTCTTTTCCATTTAAAATCAGTCAACTTTGAGAAAATAAGGTAACTTTCATCATTAAGATTAAATTGAATTTGATGTATGTCCTTTTCATTTCTTTTATGTTTCTCGGGTATATATTGATCCACATGTAGGCCAATTTCATAGCACTATATCTTTTATGAAAAACGGCATGCTTCTAATCTATGTGTGAGCAGAATTTTATCTAGGTCGCTGTGCCCTACTTCACTTTGATGTCTTTTTAATGGCAGAGATGCCGGTACTTAGTAAATATTCCATTATTACCAATATTTACATCAAAATATTTGATAACTTTTGTTTTAGAATGTACTTAGAAGGCATTTAAACAAGAATTTAAAAAAAAAAGAAAAATTACAAATGAGTCTGCACCTTAAAAATTTAAATCTCAAAAAGTACAAAAGCTAGAAAGTTGATTCTGGTTCCATTTTTTAATTTGAAGTTTGCTCTATAGAACTGTACCGGTAGTAATTTAAGGATTTTTTGTATTCAATTTTATGTACTAAATTACCTAGACGAAGTGACTGGATGGGGCAAGTTTAGCCCTATGAATAAATGTGGCTCGACAGGGCTCAAATTGTTATGGTGGTAATGCAGAATACAATCTTGCCATCCGCATCACCACCTACCTGTCATAAGGGGTTACCGTAAATTGGTACAAATTTTATTTTAAGGAAGAAATGACCCAAGCTTGTTGTGTATTTATCTACCATAGAGCGTTGTGTAAACCAGGTCGGGCACTAGTGGGTGGCGACGGCGTGACCACCAAAGGCCCTTGTTATTGCCTTTATATTACTTTATAATAATAATATTTCCAGGCTGTGCCTACTCACAGACATAGTTAGTATTTCCAGTCAACACAATATTCAGAGTTACAAGATAATCAAAAGGTCAGTCTGTCCATCACCAAGATTTTGCTGACCTCAATTATGCAAATTGATGTATCATCTGTTTCTTCACCAAATGTTCAAAGAATGCAGCAATAGATAAAGAAAGAGGCAGTTTTAATATGCATCTAAATATGAGGCACAATCTTTCAGGATAGAATAGACCAAGCGTAGCAGCATTAAAGTGTTGGGATCTTTCAAGACACATTTTCAGCAACTGAAACTGAATGTTTGCATTTTTGTCTCTCTCTGCCAATACGATATTCAGCAACTCTGTACCACAACTCTGGATAATATATGAGCGAACACTGTGTAGATTTGAGAATCAATGATTCCTGAGATGCAGATGGTCCGGACTTAATAGAATAACTGAAAACTATCCTGCACCATGCGCCTAGTTTTTGTCCCGTCCACTCTTTGATGTTATCTTCCCATCTTTTTCTGTCTTCCTCTTCTTCTACCTTCTCTAGCTGTGCCCTGCATGATTTCTTTGGCGAGCCCTTGTTTTCTTGTCATGTGGCCATACCATTCCAGTTTGCGCTTTTTTACAGTCACCAGTAGGTCATCATACTGCCCTATTGCTTGACAAATCCTTTCTTTCACTTGTTTATTAGAGATATGGTCTCTATAGCAGATTCCAAGAATGTTTTTGAAACATCTCATCTCCATCGCCTTTATTTTTCTTTCAAGTTCTGCTGTTAATGTCCAGGACTCACAGGCATACAAGAAAACAAGAAAATGGAGAGGACTAATGAGCGCATCAGCCTGATTTTGTTGCTGGGCGCTATATTTTTGTCATTCCATATTTTCTTAAGCCTCTTTAGTCAAAGGCCCCGCAAAATTCATCTCACCCCATGCCCCTCTAGCACTGCAGCCCTGTAAAAACTTGATGAAAATACTGTAAGACAAGGGGTTGCTCAGTGTGTGTTAGTGTTTGCAAGGCGGGGAGTTTACGGAAAAAAGGTTGAGAACCATTGATTTAATAACTTATTTCAGGATTAAATATATGCAAATTACTGCATAAAGTTTATAGACCGCGTTGAGTTTGGTAACTCAACCAGTTTGAGTTTGGTAACTCAACCAGTGTAAAGAAACCTATCGTTCTCCTGGCAATAATAACTCTTTATATTATATTATTATAATTGATGAATCAAACTAACCTTAGTTAACTTAATTTCACATTGTTTGTCTTGTTTTCTTCTACAGGCACTCAAAAAATCTATGTTAAAACATGGGGCTGTTCTCACAATAATTCAGACAGTGAATATATGGCAGGGCAGCTTGCAGCTTATGGATACAAAATTACAGGTTTTGCGATTTACATCATTGATTTGTTAATTTAATCACACTTTTTAAAGTTTATTTTTTGAAATGTAACAAAAATAAATTTGTGTATTTGTAAATTTGTTGGACATAATTTGAAGACAAAGCTTTTTTTCAATATTGTCTTGAATGTAGATGAAAAAGAAGATGCAGACTTATGGCTACTGAACAGCTGTACTGTCAAGAATCCAGCAGAAGACCATTTTAGGAATTCAATCAAAGATGCCAAAACGAAAGGAAAACTCTTGGTTCTGGCAGGATGTGTTCCACAGGGTCAGCAGAAATCAGAATATATGCAGGTATTTGACATGCTCCACAGGGAGATCTAAAGTAAGATTGTATGCAGGTATTTGTTGAACACATTTGTTCAACAGTGTGCCTCTATAATAAACCTGCTTTAGAAAATTAAACAATCATTTATTCTCTGGTCATTTATTGTACAGTAATTCTCTGGTCATTTATTCTACAGTAATTCTCGGGTCATTTGATGTACAGTAATTCTCTGTTCATTTATTGTACTGTAATTTTCTGCTCATTTATTGTACAGTAATTCTCGGGTCATTTGATGTACAGTAATTCTCCGTTCATTTATTGTACTGTAATTTTCTGCTCATTTATTGTGCAGTATTTCTCTTGTCATTTGATGTACAGTAATTCTCTAGTCATTAATTGTACTGTAATTTTCTGGTCATTGATTGTACAGTAATTCTCTTGTTATTTATTTTACAGTAATTCTCTTGTCATTTATTGTACAGTAATTCTCTGTACTGAAATTGCATTTAGATTAAAAGAAATCTCTGAAACAAATTTGGAATATTAAATTATTTGGTCACAAATTTTTGAAATTTAAAGTCATAGAAATCGTCCTTCACTTGTTGCAAAATATCAAGTCTATAAAGTTAAATTTATTTGCATCCCTTGCTCCATTTGTTCAGGGCCTCAGTGTTATAGGTGTACAACAGATTGACAGAGTTGTTGAAGTAGTGGAGGAAACTTTTAAAGGTAAACAATGCAATTCCAACCTCTCAATGACAATTAAAGGTGACATTTTCATTGGATTATTTTACTTTTTACAAATTGATATCTGAATGAATTTTTACATTTAATTATAATACATCAACATAGAATTTGTAAACCAGAAATGAACAGAAAAAATTTTTTTTGGAGAAAGAATGTGAACTTTAAAAAAAAACATAAACCTTGACTCCAGTTATTAATTTGTTTTTTAACAATAAACACGATGCTTTCAATTAAAAAAATATACAACTTGACACATATGATTTCCTGTTGAACTAGACTAATATGAAATATGTTCATAAGGCTATCAAGGAATATAGCATAGAAAAGAAGTAACCGCATATAATTTGATGTTTAGAAAATCCATCATTTCCACACTGACAGGATTGACAAAGTTTTTTTTTGGGGATATGTAAACATTTCATTAGGAATAGTCGTTTTGAGCAATTGTGCTGAATACTTCAACTTTAAAAGAAACAATGATAGGTTATTATTGATGACTCTGTTGTTGGCCAGGTAACTCAGTGCGGCTCATGGGCCAGAAGAAATCATCTGGCAAGAAAGCTGGTGGTGCGTCACTGAGTCTTCCAAAGATTAGAAAAAATCCCTTGATTGAAATAATTGCCATAAACACGGGGTAGGTGATATTAGAGACTTTCCTTTTAGAACAAATTTTCAAATATAACAAAATAGAATAATAGAAACTGTTGCTTTAATTAAACCCTTTAGAATAATAGAAACTGTTGCTTTAATTAAACCCTAACCCAACATTCATTCAATGGTTCACAAAACTTCATTTCATTATTTACTAGTGATGGGACGATAACAAAATTTTTAACAATTCCGTTACGATTCCGATTCTACCCAATTATCTCGATACGATTCCGATTCCTGGCCATTATTACATATATATTTTACTGTGCCCAGGTATTAACATATTTAATTAATATAAAAGTTGAGAATTGATTAGAAAAGTTTATTAACTTGCTATTGAAGTGTTACAATATGCTATATAACAATGTGTTGGAAAGGTTTTATATAAACACATCTATCAATAATTCCATTTTTGAACGATTACCTTGTCGCTGGGAGCGGCTCGCGGTAGTTAATCAGTTAAGAATTGTTTTGGTATCGGAATTGGGTCTGAATTATTCAGCTCTGATACCGATTCCTGATGTTTTGGAAAAATCCAGATATTTCGATTATTCCTATACGATTCCGATTAATCGTCCCATCACTATATTTACTGCATCAGACCTGTTTACTCTTACGATTTTGGCGTACAGTGTAAGATTTTGAGGTGTATACATTATATATAATGTATGTTTATTTTTTACTATAAAGATAATGTATTGAATGATTTTGTGATGATAATGTATGATTTTTAAGAGTTTGAGGGTAAACAGGTCTGCTGCATAACTAAAAAAAGGGGACACAAATCTTTTGAAATGGAAATTCTACAAATCTTTCAACTGCAATTTGTTGACATCAATGATAAAAACATTTTTGCTTGCATAGAATGTGTCCAAAAAAAAGAATTTCAAGATTACCCTTTCACTTATTATTTTTTATTCTGTTGTTTTTTCCTACTGTATTAAAAGTATGAATCTGTGTATTAATTGGTGAGGACTTAAGGGTTAATTGGGGATTATTGCCCATTTATTTCTCCACTCGTGATGACTCTTCTTGTGACAGGTGTTTGAACCAGTGCACATACTGCAAGACAAAACATGCTCGTGGTGATCTAGGCAGCTATCCACCTGATGAGATTGTAGAGAGAGCCAAACAATCATTTTCAGGTTTGTGTTATTTACTGCATGGATTAGTCTGTTTGCTAAAACCTATCTTTTAACTTAGCTTGAATGACATCCTTCAAGCAAACAGTTTAAACAAACAAACAAACAAACTTCTTCAAAGTCATTTTTAACCAGCTTCCCATACATCTGAGAATTACAGCTTATTAAAAAGAATTAACTTGTTAGGTTTAATCTGAAACAATTTATCATTTCCTTACTGTTTTCTCAATGTAAAATTTATCTGGTTTGGAAAATATATTTTAGATTCTGGATGTCTTAATGAAATGTGTGTGCCTCAAATTAATGACCTAAGAAATTCAATGTGATGTTTGTGCATCAAAATAATGACCTAATTCAATGTGATGTTTGTGCATCAAATTAATGACCTAAGAAATTCAATGTGATGTTTGTGCATCAAAATAATGACCTAAGAATTTCAATGTGATGTTTGTGCATCAAAATAATGACCTAATTCAATGTGATGTTTGTGCATCAAAATAATGACCTAAGAAATTCAATGTGATGTCTGTGCATCAAAATAATGACCTAAGAATTTAAATGTGATGTTTGTGCATCAAAATAATGACCTAATTCAATGTGATGTTTGTGCATCAAAATAATGACCTAATTCAATGTGATGTTTGTGCATCAAAATAATGACCTAATTCAATGTGATGTTTGTGCATCAAAATAATGACCTAATTCAATGTGATGTTTGTGCATCAAAATAATGACCTAATTCAATGTGATGTTTGTGCATCAAAATAATGACCTAATTCAATGTGATGTTTGTGCATCAAAATAATGACCTAAGAAATTCAATGTGATGTTTGTGCATCAAAATAATGACCTAATTCAATGTGATGTTTGTGCATCAAATTAATGACCTAAGAAATTCAATGTGATGTTTTTGCATCAAAATAATGACCTAAGAATTTCAATGTGATGTTTGTGCATCAAAATAATGACCTAATTCAATGTGATGTTTGTGCATCAAAATAATGACCTAAGAAATTCAATGTGATGTTTGTGCATCAAAATAATGACCTAAGAATTTCAATGTGATGTTTGTGCATCAAAATAATGACCTAATTCAATGTGATGTTTGTGCATCAAAATAATGACCTAATTCAATGTGATGTTTGTGCATCAAAATAATGACCTAAGAAATTCAATGTGATGTTTGTGCATCAAAATAATGACCTAAGAATTTCAATGTGATGTTTGTGCATCAAAATAATGACCTAATTCAATGTGATGTTTGTGCATCAAAATAATGACCTAATTCAATGTGATGTTTGTGCATCAAAATAATGACCTAAGAAATTCATTTGTTTTTTGCCTCAAGTTAGAATGATACAAATGTTAGACTTTCCAAGTGCTTGCGCAATAATATTTTAGAGGTCAACAAGGATTCTTTGTAATAATATTTTTATCAATTTTTTATCATTAATTATGTTCTATTGTTTCAGTTTAAATAATACTCAATACATAATTTTGCTATTTACCAAGCCAATTATTTTGTCTTGCAACAGAGGGAGTAGTGGAACTTTGGCTAACCTCAGAAGATCTAGGAGCTTATGGTAGAGATATAGGTGTCAGCCTACCAGAGTTGCTGTGGAAACTTGTGGATGTGATCCCAGATGGAGCCATGATGAGGCTTGGAATGACCAATCCTCCTTATATATTAGAGCACTTACAGGTCAGCACATTTGACCAGTCCTTTATATTAGACCACTTACCGGTCAGCACATTTGACCAGTCCTTATTGTAGAGAACCTTCATCGTCTCTAATCTATAACTATATTTATCTGGTTTATAACCTTGCTCACTCGTACTGCACAAATCCTACAACTCAACGATGGTTATAGTCTTTGACTCTTTTATTTGTCTCCTCCTTTGACTTCACTTTCTTTCTCTCTCTCTCTTGTACTCAACTCCGACTGTCCTGGTTCATCTCTATCTCTTTCGTACTCGGTTTCTCTCGTCTGTTCTATACTCCTGCCCGGCTGAGTTCTGTCTGCCCGGCTGAGTTCTCCCCAGTCCCGTTCAACTGTCCCTTTTATAAGTCCCGCCTCCCTAGAGATTTCTTCCCAGGGCTTTAATCTTATTCCTAAATCTCAGGCACTTAAATTTTCCCAACATGTAATTGGTTACAAACCAGCACCTAACGGTTGTCCCGGGGCAATCTGATCCGCTTGACCGTTGGTCAGTTTCCGCCAGGTCCGGGCTGACACTAAAGTTGTTTTAAAGACCAACCGCCGTTTAAATGAACATTAACCGTTGGTCAGTTACAGTGATGTGGGATTGCCCCCTTCATTATCCCACAGTGTATCTTGTCGTAAACCAACCCCGCAACAGTTGTCCTGGGGCAATCGGACTGACACTAAAATGTTGTAAAGCCCACCTGCCGTTTAAATGGACATTAACCGTTGGTCCGCTACCGTGACCCCCCTACCCATGTACCACACAGGCCGACTACCAAGGTCTGAACACTCCACATTATATATAAGAACAACGGGTCATCACATTGACCAGTCCTTCTATATTAGAGCACTTACAGGTCAGCAAATTGACCAGTCCTTATATATTAGACCACTTACAGGTCAGCAAATTGACCAGTCCTTATATATTAGACCACTTACAGGTCAGCACATTTAACCAGTCCTTATATATTAGACCACTTACACTAATATGTTAGAGTCAACACAAACAGTCAGCTCAAAAATTTATTCAAGCATATTTGCTTTATTTCAAGCAATATATATTATCTAATCAATTAAATTGTTGGTCCAATACTATCAAAGCAGACTTCCATTAAATTGTTTGTCCAATACTATCATAGCAGACCTCCATTAAATTGTTGGTCCAGTACTATCAAAGCAGACTTGGATGTCTTTGTAACTTGGATGATTCTGACTAATTCACTTCCAGTCTCTTCTTTATATTATTCATCTTTAAATAATTTATCAATGAATTCTGGATCTCATCTTCAAATTTCATTATTTTACTTATTAGGAAATCCATATTTCAATATAGAATTGCTATAAAAATGTGATTTGTTCCTGAATAGCGTATCCAACATTAAATCAATGAATGCTCCCTAACCACCAGGAAATGGCCAAGATATTGTGTCATCCACGTGTTTACTCTTTCCTACACGTCCCAGTCCAGTCTGCTTCAGACAGCGTGTTGATGGACATGAGAAGGGAATACTGCGTTGCTGATTTCATGCGTGTAGTGGATTTTCTTAGAGAGAGGTGAGCTATTTTAATGAAATATTTTTTGGCGTTTAAATTTTTTTTATCGTAGTCTCGGTTAACACCTAGTTTTTTGTATTTGCGCAGTTATGACCATTTAACAGTTCTGCAGTATAATAATATAGATACTTGGTGTATATCTGAGAACAATCCCGCTCCCTACCCCCTCCCTACTTTAACCATAAGAACTGAAACTAAAAATATTTCTATATTAGCCATGGTATACAATGTCAGTAGTAAAGGTAGTATCAGAGTTAAAAGCAGTCCACTACCGAGTCTGAAGAGGAGTGAGACAGACGCATGCCTTATGACATACCTTTGCGTATTTAATATATTGCCTTAGGGAAAAGGTAATTTACTTTTCATATAAAGCTTGAGATTGGCCCAAGTTGAATTTAAATTTGTTTCGCATGCCTAGGGTGCCAGATGTGAATGTTGCTACAGATTTGATATGTGGCTTTCCAACAGAAACAGATGAGGTAACGTTCATCACACATTGTCTTGTCGTGTGCTTGTGTTTCCTTGTAACTAAATGAGACATGAGAAGTTATTGAAGAAAAAAAATCATGAACAGGCTGGTCGAGGGTGTTTCTAAATGTTTTAGCAGATAGCCTTGTTATAAGCCAGAATTCCCTCAACATTTTAGCAGATAGCCTTGTTATAAGCCAGAATTCCCCAAACTTTTTTTAGCAGATAGCCTTGTTATAAGCCAGAATTCCCCAAACTTTTTTTAGCAGATAGCCTTGTTATAAGCCAGAATTCCCCAAACTTTTTTTAGCAGATAGACTTGTTATAAGCCAGAATTCCCCAAACTTTTTTTAGCAGATAGACTTGTTATAAGCCAGAATACCCCAAACTTTTTTTAGCAGATAGACTTGTTATAAGCCAGAATTCCCCAAACTTTTTTTAGCAGATAGCCTTGTTATAAGCCAGAATTCCCCAAACTTTTTTTAGCAGATAGACTTGTTATAAGCCAGAATTCCCTAAACCTTTTTTAGCAGATAGCCTTGTTATAAGCCAGAATTCCCCAAACTTTTTAGCAGATAGCCTTGTTATAAGCCAGAATTCCACAAACTTTTTTTAGCAGATAGACTTGTTATAAGCCAGAATTCCCCAAACTTTTTTTTAGCAGATAGCCTTGTTATAAGCCAGAATTCCCCAAACTTTTTTTAGCAGATAGACTTGTTATAAGCCAGAATTCCCCAAACTTTTTTTAGCAGATAGCCTTGTTATAAGCCAGAATTCCCCAAACTTTTTTTAGCAGATAGACTTGTTATAAGCCAGAATTCCCCAAACTTTTTTTAGCAGATAGCCTTGTTATAAGCCAGAATTCCCCAAACTTTTTGTTAGCTGTTAACCTTATTATAACTAAGCATTCACCAAACCGTTTTTCCTGTCAACTCCTTGTAGCCAACTGAATCAATCACTCATCATACAATTACTCATACAATCATACATTGTTCACTAATAAATCTTGTTATTCTACGATCCAGGATTTTGAAGAAACACTGGCTTTGGTTGAGAGGTACAAGTTTGACAGTCTTTTCATCAATCAGTTCTTCCCAAGGCCTGGGACACCAGCTTTCAAAATGCAAAGAATCCCAGCCCACGATGTAAGTTTTGGGCTTGTTTCAGTGGTTTTCATTGCTTAATTGTTATACCACCTGGCCAAGACTTTGTTATATTGATATCTATGGCACCTGGCCAAGACTTTGTTATATTGATATCTATAGCACCTGGCCAAGACTTTGTAATATTGATTTCTATACCAATGGGCCAAGACTTTGTAATATTGATATCTATAGCACCTAGCCAAGACTTTGTAATATTGATTTCTATATCACCTGGCCAAGACTTTGTAATATTGATTTCTATAGCACCTAGCCAAGACTTTGTTATGTTATGTAAAGCCTGAATAGTATTCTCTCTATCTGTATAGTGATGGTATTTTATTTTTGTACTCAATAGGTAAAGAAGCGAACTAAGGCTGTGTCTGAACTGTTCCAATCGTACCATCCTTATACACACAAGGTAATACCATCCTTATACACACAAGGTAATACCATCCTTATACACACAAGGTAATACCATCCTCATACACACAAGGTAATACCATCCTTATAGATAAAAGTTGATACAATTAATTTGGGCACAAAATAATCCCCTCTGTATAAATATGTACAATTATAATTATGCATTATACTAACTGTTCTAGCAATTAATTAGAAATGTTCAAAGCAATATTATTCTCTTTGTTGAATGCCAGCTGAATTATTCTCTGTGTCTGCTGATACAATTCTAGAAGCATGCAGATGTTTAAATCAATAGCACTCCTCAATGGGATTGAATTCTTTTTCAGCTGGGGCAAATAGAAGATGTTCTTGTGACAGAAATCTCCCATGACCAGCAGTACTATGTGGGACATAATAAATCCTATAATCAGGTATGTCGTACTGGCCTTTGAAATATGACCAATTTAAGCAGCCACATCAGCTGCTTATAACTTATTCAAAGAGGCTTTTTATGTGAGGATACAACATTTAGGTTGTCAGTGAGCATACAACATTTAAGTTGTCAGTAAGGATACAAAATTTAAGTTGTCATTGAGGATACAACATTTAAGTTGTGAGTGAGTATACAACATTTAGGTTGTCAGTGAGAATACAACATTTAAGTAATCAAGTTGTCAAGTGGAATAAATGAAAATAATATTTAAAATTATTATAAATAGTTCTTAATGATCAAATTAAAATTAAAGCTTAGGAATTATATTTATGAACACTGCACTGTAGTTAAAAGTTGTTGCTGGATAGCAATCACATGGTGTGTCCCCATCTTGTTGCTGGATAGCAGTCACATGGTGTGTCCCCATCTTGTTGCTGGATAGCAATCACATGGTGTGTCCCCATCTTGTTGCCGGATAGCAGTCACATGGTGTGTCCCCATCTTGTTGCTGGATAGCAATCACATGGTGTGTCCCCATCTTGTTGCTGGATAGCAATCACATGGTGTGTCCCCATCTTGTTGCGGTTATGAAGTTGACAGGAAGTTGGTAGGTGTACTTTGTTTCATAATAACATGATCAATATGAAGTTAATAGGGAGTTGTTAGGAATACTTTGTGATCTGTTGTTGTATTTCCAACATGATTCTTCTTCACATATCTCATTTATTTATTCAATCAGTGAAAAGAGTTGAAAAGAAAATGGTTAATATTTCAATGGACAATATTTCAATGGACAATATTTCAATGTTCAATATCTCAATGGTCAATATCTAAATGGTCAATATTTCAATGGTCAATATTTCCATGTATAGTAATAGGACAAGTTGAGTAGTATTTCCAACTGACAAAGTTCAATCCAAGAAGTCATCTGTCTTGTTTCAGGTCTTGGTGCCGATGTGTGAAGATTTGATGGGGAAATTTGTGAGGGTGAAAATTATAGAGACGGGAAAGCATTTCATGAAAGGCGAGCTGCTTGAAGAACACAGTGAAAGACAGCCTGACGTCCCTTTGCCGCTTAAGAAGGGACAAGTTTTTGGAGTTACATTCATTGTACCCACCAAAAAAGTAAGTTTTTATAAGACGTACCATTTTGTTTACAACACACAAACAGAACTGTCAGCCACTTGAGCCTAAAGTATACCATCAGTCTAACAAACAGACTGTCAGCAACTTAGTCAGTAATTCACTAATTGAACCTGAAGTATACCATTAGTCTAACAAAAAGAATTGTCAGCCACTTAGTCAGTAATTGAACCTGAAGTATACCATTAGTCTAACAAAAAGAACTGTCAGTCACTTAGTCAGTAATTGAACCTAAAGTATACCATAAGTCTAACAAACAGAACTGTCAGCCACTTAGTCAGTAATTGAACTTAAAGTATACCATCAGTCTAACAAACAGAATTTTCAGCCACTTAGTCAGTAATTGAACCTAAAGTATACCATCAGCATATTTGTGAAGCTATAGCTACTATAGAGAGTGTAATGCCATAAATGTAACAGAAGTCAACCTGTAGTATAGGCTGATTGACCTTTTATGTCCATCAAGTAATGGCCGTGGATGTGACACAAGCAGAATACTTGTGAAATTGAAATCACTAAAGAGAGACAAATTTTAAACAACCAATCATTACAAATAGCTATTTTCAGAGTTTTAAAAATAGAATCATGGTGACCTTAAAAATCATTTGTCATCTGTTACAATAAACCAATGATCAGTTTAACGGCTGGCAGTCACGGGTGGGCTGGCAGTCACGGGTGGGCTCACACAAAAATAGTACTTAGTTTTGTTCCATAGCAATTGAAAAATAGTTTTTGACAGTCACATGTTGTGTTAAAAGAAAAAATATATTTTTAGATGGTTAGACAGATTGTTATTGCTGCCACCACAGATTTCTTGCATCCTCTATGCACACTTTATTTGACCTGAGGGTTGTTTGGGTTGACCTGAGGATTGTTTGGGTTGACCAGAGGTCCCTTACATCCTCTATGCATACTTCATTTGACCTGAGGGTTGTTTGGGGTTGATACCTGTCATCTAAATCAGAGATTCCCAAATTGTGCATTGAGGCACCATGGGGAGCAATGGTTTCTTTACAGGGATAGAGCAAAGTGTATGTCACATAGGAGATGGCATCGGTGGGCCATCGAGCGCAGGCTCTTAATGCCCCCTCGGCACAGCCCCACGTGGGCCAGACACCAGGTTTCCCCGCTGACAGACCGCACGGCAGCACGTCGGGAACCTCCCCCCTGGCCTGGGGGATGTCCGGTCCACCGAGAACGCTGCGTTTAAAGCGTTCACAGTGAACACTGCCTTTAAAGCGTTCACAGTCCACTCTCCCAAGGGTCAGGGCGAGTTTGCTTCCACTCCGGAGGGAAGGTGTTGCGTTACACCCCCCCACCGCCCAGGGAGTCTTTCGGTCGAGATGGAAAGCTGGGACAAAACGGTTGCCTAGGAGCGGCTTTCTCACAGCTGCAAAGTGTATACAAAGTTCCATAATGTAATACTTCACTAACTCTTGCAGTGGTGTAAACCAGTAACTAATGTAGTGATAACAGTTTGCAGAAGCCTTTAAACAAAATTTCTAACTAAAAACATAATCTAGTAGGGGCTTGAATTCTTGCTGTTTAAAGCCCAGGCTATTACTGTGATGACCACCTCTATCTTTTGGGCCATGCCGTGTAACATTGTTATTAACATCGGACCTACCGCCCTGGCCTCCCTAAGATCAAGCTTGAGGCATGAAGGTGTGTAACTGTTTCTGGGGCCACTACGCAATGCTGGCAGGTCGGGTCCCTGTTGCTGTCTGGGCCTAAGAAAATAAGAATTTATAGGGCTGTGTTCCATTCTCAAATGGGTCACCAGACTTTGGTGTCTGCCACCCAGTTTCCACCATGGATCTGTTCTACCAAGGGAGGGCTTATTAACATATACACCTCTGGCCTTTGTACCATTGGCTACCTGATGGCGCTCTGTAATCATTAAGTTTATCATTTATTTCCTGTATAACATAAATAGCTGTAGGTTTGGCAAGTTCTTAGATAACATAAATAGCTGTAGGTTTGGCAAGTTCTTAGATAACATAAATAGCTGTAGGTTTGGCAAGTTCTTAGATAACATAAATAGCTGTAGGTTTGGCAAGTTCTTAGATAACATAAATAGCTGTAGGTTTGGCAAGTTCTTAGATAACATAAATAGCTGTAGGTTTGGCAAGTTCTTAGATAACATAAATAGCTGTAGGTTTGGCAAGTTTTTAGGGTTGAAATAGTTGCTATGATTGTATCACTGAATACTATTGTGCTTAAGTCAAGGAAAGTTATTGAAATATTTCTTCTCATCTGTAGTTCCAAAAATATCAGTTTTTACCTGATAGGATGAAATTGAAATGTAAATTGCTATTTCGCATTTCACTTGTTGGGTTGCCTTGTTCAAAATCCATGATTCTTCAACGTTTGAGAACCTCTGATCTAAATACCATTTATGAATCATTTACTTTTCTTTTGTTGGCCTTGCAATACATTGATGTACTTCCCCACAGAAACATCTTGAGATTCCTTGGTTCTGGTTTGGTGTGACACTGATTGCCACTGCTGCTGTTGTGCGTATTTACAGCAGACTGCACAGATGATTTTTGCCGACTTGTTATGTTAGTTTATTTTGTAAATAAAAAGGCTCACGGCCCCCGAGTGTAAAATATAAGGACAAATAAACTCATCACTTCCTTTTGTTTCTTGTAATTTTTTTTGTGTTGTCCAGACATTGTTAATGTTTGCTTGCCAGATACCTTCTTCATGGATGCATGATAAGTAGATGTCTTAGTTGATGATTCTTGACAGTTAAAACAAAAGTGGACAGCCCAGTAAAGCAGCTTTTGTTGGGGTTAAACTCTGAGCAAAAACAACAACTTTGAATCTTCAACTTCAAGTCTGAAGTGAACATCCAACTTGCCTTCGTTTTAAACACTGGCTTTTGCCCTTGTATTATTATCAACACAAGAATCAGTTAATTAAGATAGGTGTGAATTGAGAAAAACAACCAATGGTTTCTGTGTGCTAAACTATTATGGTCATCAGGTGGCTTGTGGTCAACTGGATTAATCAAAAACTTAACAATAATTAAAAATATAGGAAAGTGAGAAATATTTAAATGGATTTTTTGTCAAGGAGCTTTGAAACAGAAATTGGTGATTGCCTATTCATTTTGTCATGTCACCAGTTCAGTAACTGAACAAAGTGACCACCAATTGTGATATCTATATATGATTAAATGTTAGTTATATTATTACATGTATTAAATGTTTTATTGGATTTAACTGCATGTTCACAGTGCAGACAAGAAATTAAAAAAAAAAAACGTTTCAAGTCAATATTTGCAGACCTGTTTACTCTTATGATTTTGGCGTACAATGTACGATTTTTAGGTGTGTATTTTAAATTATATATACTGTATGTTTATTTTTTTACTATTAAGATAATGTATTGAACGATTTTGTGATTATATCATAGGGTTTTAAGAGTTTGAGGGTAAACAGGTCTGTATTAGGTATTGGTAGCACAAGATTACATTCTCTGCACTACTGCCGTCATGATTGACTGGAGTAGAAAACAACTCAGTTATCTCATCATCATGTTAAACCACTGAATGAAACAAACAAGATTTGCATTATTGAAATCAGTTTTTTTTTTGTAATTGCAGTTAAACAATGCTGAGTTTTCTAATCAAAACCACTATCACAGAAAGTGAACATTCTTATACAACCATACAGAAAGAAAAAAAAAGCCAAGCTAATCTATCAGTTTTGGTACTAGCTGACTTGAACTAACTGAGCAAAAACAGCAAAATGTACAGTAGATTGTGTGAAGAGTTCATGTATAAAGTACAGTTTACACAGTAGAAAAAAAAAAAAAAAGTGACATGAACTAAACGTCATTCATTTACAGGAATCACAGACCATCATGGGGCAGTGGTATCCTAAATTGACCTAGATGTATCTACAACAGATCTAAGTAAATCATTGCACTGACCGAGTCTCTAATTTACAAAGGTGCTTGTATTAAATATGATCATTATTTACAGACCTGCAGTGTTGAATGAGAATGAGTTTCCAAATTTAACTTGAATAGTGTAAATTACTTGTTCTTAAATAAAATTTGTTCCATATTATTATTATCTCATGTTTCAATTCTGACTACATTTTGAGGATATGATGGACCTATGAAGTTGCGTAGATAGCACACACACAAAAAATAAAATAATAATGTTCATTGGATTATTATTTTTTCATCCACCCTAATTAGAAGGATAATTTATAAATTAATATTTTCAGGAATATAGATCAAATGATTATTTTAGTTTAAAAATGTCTGCTGTCATGATTGCACATATGGATGTAAAAATTCAACAAACTGTTATATCTGTTTGAAGGTGTTCAATAATGTTGCAGAAAATATTTACAGAGACAAATGAACTGAGCTTACTTTTGCTCATAAAATTTTATTCCAAAACTGCTTAGAAAAACTCTTTTATTTACTGAGCCAAAAAATGCTTAAAAAACCTGCTTGTAATATGAAAGGAACTATTTGAGTTAAAAGCTAAAATAATTTTTAAAAATGGACTTCACATACCTGTACTAATCAATCTGAAGACCAAATTTAACTATTAATGCAATTAACTAAAGCTCTTTCATTAAAATTTGTTTTTTTTTTGTTAATAAACTTATCAGTTTGATAAAACGGTCAATGTTTAACCACCAATGGTGATACTGTACTGTAAAACTGTAATAAAATTCATTACTTGTTTTTCCATTAGCCGACAACCCACTCCTCACCACAGATTTGATTTTTAAAACAGATAAATGTCAACCACCTTTTCTTGGTGTGAGGACAGCCAAAGCCTGCTTTCACCTACATCAGTGTTTCACAACCTTTTCTAAACTTGGCACCCCTTACGAATCAACTTGACTTGTCTCCTAACCCTTGCTAATTGTTTTACCATGTTACGTTTCCCTTGCAAAACTAACAATGACAAGGCATTTCAAAATTTGAAAACAATAGACTTCCCATTTATTTATTGAATTGTGAAGAGAGTTGAAGCCCTTAGAAACCCTTCAACATGTGAATTATCTGAGACTTATCACATAAAGGAAAATATTAATAAAGAAATGTTAAAAGATCTATAAATATTTATACGAAAACTTAAAAGTATGGTACTTAATACTCATATCCCTGGCACCCTCTAAAATGCAACCTTGCATTTCCTGAAGCTGCGGAGCATGCAGGTTGGGAAACCTTGACCTCCATTAAACATGCACTTTGATGAATATACTCCTTTAATCATTAGTAATTCTACTTTATCATACAGAGACACAAGAGAGCTGCACTGCAGTTGTAGGAAATTTAATTTTATAATAAAGATAATACTAGTAAAAAAATTGTCAGAGCATTCAGGGTTATAGTGGATCATAAGAAACAATGTTTTCAAATAAATTAATAATTAAAATGCATCAACTTTTGCTTAAGCGAAAAAATACATTAACGGTAGTATTAAGACAGTTGAGTCTGGACTAGTTTTAGCTTTCATTTACACAAAGTTATTTGAAACGAAAGTTATAAAATTTATAATGATAACAAAATTTAAGAAATAATAATTTAAAACATGGTTAGAAAAATGAGAATAATTTTCCCTTTAATATTCAATATATTTTTAACTTGACCAATCAGAAGGTTGAAGATGGTACAAATGCAGGTCATGGCTGTTTGCATAATGTTAATAATAGCATGCAAGTAAGAGATCTTAATCCTAAACTCTCAATATCACTGTCACTTGTCAATTATGTTGAAAAAGACAAACAAAATAATTTATCTTTATAGGCAGAGCCAAATATGTAAAAATCTAAATACAATTTAGGGTAAATCTATGTAATATTAGTTAGCATGAATGCATTTAAAGAGCACCAATTTAACCTCTGCCCTCACTCGCTGGGAGGATGGAATTCAAACACGAAAAGTTAGTAATTTCTTTTACTTCATAAATTCCATTTCCATAAATCTAATTTACACGATCCTGTTAATTTATAACATCATAAGTTCATATACCGGTACTATTTTTGGACAGATTTTTGTAAAACATTATGGTAAGCTTTTTTTTTTTTATTATTAATTATAATATTAAAATGTTGGCGCATGGGCAACACATGCAAATTGCATTTTAAGCTATGCCAGAGTTTAAGCTATACTTGAGTTTAAGCTATACTCGAGTTTAATGTATGCTAGAGTTTAAGCTATACTTGAGTTTAAGCTATAGGCCCTACTTGAGTTTAAGCCATACCTGGCAGGTACTTAACTATTTCAATTTCAAATAAATAGCATTTTATTATGTGGTAGTGTCAGCTTTTAACAAGTTCAAGCACAGATCAACATATTTTTTTTTCAAAATGTTTATTTTTAACATGCTTTGGTAGCCCTTATATTTTGTCTTTCTAATAACCAATATTGTAATATTATGTAGTAAACAGATTTATCAGACGGAAGAAATGTTTTTAATATATTTATGTTCTCTCTTTGGAAGTCAAAGTTATTAATTAAAAGAATGAAAATGTTATTACCGGTAACCAAAGTACAGTGTGCCTGAGAATTGTTGACAAAGAAAGAATAATTAAGAATTACATTTATTTTGTTTTTACTTTCTCAAACAAATTTGAGCAATAGTTAATATTCATAGCATCTTTTTCATTTTTTGTGTAATTGTAATAATAGAAAGATGCAAAAAAAAAATCAACATTCACGAATCAAAATGTGGTAAGGGTCAAAAGGGCATCTTAGTGCTCATCCCAACTATGCAGATGTGATATATTTGTACCACTCTGGTGAATCAAATATCTTAAAACCCAAGCCCATAATTAGGTGCCGACTTATTTCTTCATACTAGTATTAAGATTTATTAACAAATAACATATTTTGAATAAAGTTATTGAAAAGAGAAAAATACAACTATTATACAGCATTTACATAGTCAAATGTATTAATTCAAAAGAATTTTAAAAAAGCCATCAAAATAATACAGAGACCAGGTGGGATTGCACATGCTTTGTATAGAGGTCACTGAGATCTTTTCATTACAAATATTTTCCCAGTAAATGTGCTTCAGCAATAATTTAAATTGAGTAACCTGTTACAATGATTTTATACATGCAGTTTGCATAAGTGACATTTTAAGATAGTCTACACAAAATATAATATTCTGATTTATTTAACATGTCATTCTTATCATTCTAATCAAATATTGAGGTGTTTACAGTCCTCAAGTACATTTTTTCCCTAGTCCCACATAGAGCATGCTATAATACCTGTAGCAACAAGACTAACTCTATAGCCTACATTTAACGTTTGTGAGATCCACGACAAATAACTCACACTAACCAACCTATGGCTGGTAATAGCTTCCATGCATTAATCTCAGTAGTTTGATTTTGTTTGCAAATAAATTATCAATACTTGGAGATTTAAGACATGGTATGATGTTCTGATGAAGTCTTGAACACCAATAACTTTAGTTTTACAATCTTCAATGCTGAACTAGACACATATTTAAGAAATCCTGGAAACAACATTAATTGGCATTCACGTTTCAGTTTTATATCACACAAGAGCCTTTCAGCCTGGAACATCCACCCATAGTTACTCATTGTAGAAAATCGCCCTTTAAACACCATTATCATTCAGATTCATCAATGGTGCAGTTTTGGAAGAATTAGTCAAGGTAGAGCTACCATTTATAGGCATCTATGCATTGGTCTGCATGGGTACAACACTAATAACTGCATGCATTTAGGACAGTTCTTCACTGGTTATATACAGAATAAGATCAATGCTATTATAATTAATCAAAGTCACATCTAATAACTGTCAAATTGAATCATTGATATAACAACAAACTTTAACAATATGATCATCAAGTGCTAACTGCATGATAATAATTTATATGACCACATGCTAAAGACTGGTATAAACTATGATCTTGGGAGAGTCAGAAATCAAACAAGGCAGCTATAGATTTGGCATAAGTATATGACGTGAATGTTTGATTGAATTCCTAGAAGTCATATTTTATCATCTATTTGGGAATGGAACTTTAACAGAAAAGTGTTTTTTTTAAATTTTATTAAATGAGAAATTCTAAATAAACTGCCTCACCAATCAGAAAATAAAACAACAACAACAAAAAACCAACAACAACACATTTACTCTTTACTGTCAGTTAATATTGGACTTGTGGTTAATATAGTTATTGTTAAAGAGAGGGAACAAATGCAGGTCGTTTATTTACAATTCATTAACATATTATCTCACTAACCAGCTCATGTGTGGGAGATTTATGAATTCATGCCTAGCGGATGTGAAGTTAACTCTACAAGAATTCATGTCTAAAAAATTTGAAGTTAACTCTACAAGAATTAATGTTTAACAGACCTGAAGTTAGCTCTATACAAATTCTTATACCTTGTTGGGATCAAACTTCAAACAAGGGGAGATAATGGGGGAAAAAATAATGTAGAAAGCTAATACACCCAGTCTCATGCAGTAGACAAAAACTATACAACATAATTTTAACAAGTAGAAATTTAATTATTACAAAGAAAGATGGCTTACAACCACACATTTAAATGCAATCTTCTGTTCTTAATTATCAATAAAGTTTATAACAATGTATAGAAAAAATTCATTTAAGTCAGACTTAGAAAAGGTGCAGGTAAATCTTATAGCCTGACAGAGGCTATATTGACAAACAAATTGTAATAAAATGCAATCAAAGATTGGGTTTCATGTGGGAAGTACAAAGTCATGTACAGTATATACAAAAATTTAGACAAACACTATGAATGGTGCACACAATTTATTAAATAAAACCCAAAACCATTAAATTTTGGGTCAGAGGGTACAAAAGTTTGAATGGGAAAAATATCTGAGGACTCAATTGTTAACATGTTACTATTCATGAGTTCAAATGTTTAAAACAAAATATGTATTAAAAGTATTACATGATGATATTAAATGAGCAGATTTTGCCTGGTGATCTAAAATAAAAATGTTAGTAAGTTCTGGATATAAATACGGAATAAGAGAAATTTAGGAGTGCAGTTTCAATGAAAAAAAATTCACCCAAATAAAATAGAGAACAAAACCATTTGTTGCCGTCTTTTTGTAAAAAATATGATTTGAAATTAACAATTGCACCTAACAACCACCTATGTGCTTGCTTTAAAGGAAGCCTTTGAAAAATGTTGAAGAAAACACATTAAAGTTTTGAGATGATCCCACTCTTTTAATGAGCAGTTACTTTCTTAGAAAGCCTACAGAATTAGCATATCATTTTATAATATTTTTTTTAAAGAGAGAGAGAACAAAAAAATGAGTTGCACTGCATATTAAAAATAACAGATCTTGTTTATACCTGTCATTGTAGTATGTAAGAATTCGTGTATATTTTATGGCAGTAGTTAAAATACCACAGAAAAGGAAAACAAATTCTTATATAATTTATTCCATTAAATGCATAATATATTTACCAAGCTAATTTATAACAAATTTGCTAAAACTATTGACATGATGTAGAAATCTAAGGACAATGTACATAGATACTCTGCCTACTTATTTGGCTTGAATGCACGAAGAAGCTGTCTGACAGCTAGACAATGATCTGGACATTTTTAAAATATCTCATTTTTAAAATCAAGCTACGGTCTCGGTGATGCTCTAACATAAAGAACAATTGTACAAAGTATTTCCTTGTAAAACCTACACTTCACTCACCATTAAATAACTGTTTTCTAAGGACTATGGACAACATGTAATTTTGGTGGAGAAAGTATATTCTCAGGGATAACAAGAAGATGAGAACAATATTATTCTAGACCATTACATATGACTGCCTTACATGACTGCCTTACATGACTGCTTTACATGATTGCTAATAGCTGTTTTTGTTTGTTTGTAATTAATTAACATGACATTGTCATAAGCCGTTACCGATACCAGTATCTCAAAATTTCAGTGTATCCTTTCAGAGGCTGTCTCTGTAGCACTATAAATGAAGTGCTCATTGAATTGAAAAACTAGAACTAGTAGAACACTCATAAAAAATACATTACCAGTTGGCATGACCAGTTACAAAAAAAAAAACCAATGGATTAATTTTGTTGAAGAATTATATTTGAGATTTCTATAAATACGTTTAGTTTTTATTTACGAACTCTGCAAGGGCAGCCTGTGTTCTCTAACTAAAATTGATCTCAAAGACATAGATTGAGGATCATTGCATGGCTGGTAAACAATATAATCACTAGATTTTCTTAGAGGCAGAGGTATTATGTAATGCTGTAGTTAGACATAGTTAAAGCTTTGTTCAAGGAATAACAAATAGTGTTATCACATTGTGGTTTCAGATATGCTCATGTCAGTACGAGTGAAACAATCTTCGGTAGGGGTGGTCAGCAGATTTCTAGGACTAGGAGAAACATGACTTTTATGCCATATAAACACAATCACACGCATGGTTCTGATTCACTAATGATAATTAGTCGACCTATGAAACTGTTATGCTGCCATTTCCTGGTACAGAGTGCAACAAACAGACGTCACCATTTTTTATAGACTAGGATTATGTCTGTGTGAAGTAATAGATATGATTTGTGTTCTCAGAATTTAATTTGGATGTCAACAATGCTACTGTTACCCTTATCCATGGTGATGAATCACTTTCTGAAACCCCATCTACTGACGTCTACCTCCATGGTGATGAATCTCTCACTGTAATCACGTCTATCTCAATGGTATGCATTTTTGCCTCTCACTCTACTTTCATATTTCAGCACAGAGGTAATTCTCTGCATTGTTTACTATACAATAATTACTTAAATATGAAAATGAGGTTAATTTTGATTAGTAAAAAAAGTAAACTTAGTTAATAAGAGAAGTCTTTCCAAGTCCAGCAAGGTTAAAATTTATCATACAATAACATTCAGCTGTTTATAGAAGAATTTTCTTTGTAAAGTTTTCAACAGTTTTAGTGATGAAGATGTGGATTAATTTACAATTATGGTGATGGGGTATTTCTTAATATTATGGATATAATAGATTTAATAATTTCACATTTTTTTCAGCATTTGTTTCATGAGTTAATCTTAATACAATTTAAAGTTTCTTCTATAAAGTACAATTATATATTTGCACGTGTGTATCCTATATTTTAAGAAATGACTTTTTTCAAGTAGGGATGAAACGGTAGACAACGCTTTTTCCTCAATGAATTTTCAAAACTGGATTTATTTGGAAGCTAATGCCCAATTATTTGTGCAGTGGTGTTCCTCAGAGGTTAGATACATTTTGGAAACTGGTTACAGATTTTTGTTTGAGTGTAAATACTGAGTCCACAAGTGATTAAGCTGATACTCTCAAGCATATTCACAGACCTTGTTGAAAAAGAGTGGGGTAAAAAGGTGGGGGGGGGGGGGGGGGGGCGCTCACAATACATGTACAACAAAACTGTTCACATCTAAAAAATATTAGATATCAGGATGTGACAATTATGAAAGTGATTTAAAAGAAAACTTGTTTACAAAAGGGGGGTAAAATAAAATCAACAACAAAATCTCGTGGATGTTCTTGCTATCCCTTAACTAGCAATAGTCTGCCACTACATACAAAGTGTTTAAAAACAAGCCATGTGCGCAAGATCAAATTTTTTCTGTACATATTGATAGGAGATTTATGTACACCAGGTATTGCCCAAATGGAAGCCTCGTTAATCCTGCCGATGTTGGGTTGGTCACTCGGGTCAGTTAATGTTATAGTTTTTCAGTTTTTAATTCAGTGGTTTTGGCTGAAGGAAAAGTGTGCCACTGCAAGTACTAGTGGAACTCTTCTAGGAAGTGGTATCACTTAAATAATGTTTGCTTTTTGCTAAGGAGAACTTGAACTGTAATTGTTGATTTGTGGCACCACCACCATCAGGACATGGTCACATTGTGGTAGCACAACCAGCAGGACATGGTCACATTGTGGTAGCACAACCAGCAGGACATGGTCATATTGTTGTAGCACCACCAGCAGGACATGGTCACATTGTGGTAGCACCACCAGCAGGACATGGTCACATTTTTGTAGAACCACCAGCAGGATATGTTCACATTGTGGTAGCACCACCAGCAGGACATGGTCACATTGTGCAGTTGGAGGACAGCACCTTTGATAGATTCTTACTTTTTGCATCTGAAATTGATTTTTCAATAAAAAATATATACCAACTTATTATTTTAAGCTGTAGAAATGTAGTTAAATGTACATAATATAAGCAAAGTTATTAAGTAGCTATGGAAACAAGAATACATTTGTTGTCTTTTCTTTATTCATACTGTTATTTTTCTAATCTATTGGTCATACAGCTATGTTTACAAATCACATTATAACACTGTAGGCCTATAACTAGTTAACTACATAAAAAGATATCTATTTAATATCAATCAATAGTAAATTTCCCTGCAGTAATTAGTTTTGTTGTTGTTTTCTTTTAATTGGCTTGCTCCAGACCAGTGGTTCTCAGCCTTATTAATTCTGCAAACCTTTAATACTGTCCCTCATGTTGTGGCGACCCCCAGCCATAAAATTATTTTTGTTTCTACTTCACAACTGTAGAGTATATGTGTTTTCAGATGGTCTTAGGCGACCCCTAGCAAAGGGAGAATCGCTGCTCTAGACTAAATATCTAAAAATAATTTATGGGGATAGATTTAAATTTTTTAAATAACTTTCAATGAAATCTACTAAAGTAATTTGTAATGGTTTGCTAAGCTTGTAGTGACATAAGGCAATGCAATATAAACATTTCTGTTTTGGTCTAATCTTTAAGAATGTACCCAGTAGAATAATTTGCTCAAGACATGTTTTGTCATGCCTAGCAAAGTCACTATGAAAACGACATCATAATAAAAGGGAGGTCACCGGTCTAACACTTACATAACTAAATTTCAGGAAAAAAAGACAACTTAATTGACATTAGCCACTGGCGCCCCCTGCCACACTGTTGTGTGAGTTACAATCCACACCGCTGCTTGACTCACCCACAAAGACGTCTGACGAGTTCAGAGCAGACGGTGGTGGCGGGGGTTGCTGCTGCTGCTGCGGTGCAGGGTTGGCTTGAGCATGGTGTCCTTGTGCTTGAGGTGACTGTTGGTTGCTTGGCCCGCCATTGTTGTTGGCGGCGGAAGAAGCTGGAGGATCTTTATATACAAGGAAAGGGTCAAGGCCACTTTCACTGTCGTCAGGAAGAGATTCGGCAGTTTCGTACAGGCTGTAGGACTGGGACGTCGGGTCTTCACTTACTTGGGATCCGGGTTGCCGCGGGATCAGATCTGAAGATGGCGAGGACTTGAGCAGGTGATGATCAGAAAGAGATCCGGATGATGGGGTTGATGAAAGACCGGATGATGAGCCGTGCTGGCTGGTCCCCTCCCCATCCTGGCTGTTGGGGCTGAGGACGGACTCGGCTAGTGTTTGAGTAACATTCGTTGTTGGCCACAGCACGTGACTTGCCACCCCGTCCAAATCGACATCTTCCTCCTCATCCTCTTCTTCCTCCTCCTCCTCCTCTCCTTCCGAATGCACAATGGCCCCCGGCGTGAACTGCCTGGCATTGCGAACTGCCCTCCTGCCTGGCCCCGGGTCAGTCCCGCATTGCCCCACGGTGCTGTTGTCAGTCCCACAGTGCACCACGGTGCTGCTGTTGTTGTTGTTGTTGAGGTGGTGCGGGCGGGACGTCAGAGGCGGGCTCGTATTGTCGTCGTTGTCGTCAGGGGAGTCAATATTGACACACGTCATCAGCTGCTGCCCGGAGAGGGGGAAGGAAGAATGACGATAAAGTGGACTTCGGCCCCCATTGTCCGTCTGAGACAAGTTGTTGTCACAGTTCGACTGGGGGTGGCTGTTGGCGTTGAAGTAGCGCCAGTGAGCACGCCGCTGGCCGGCTGACAAAGGTCCAAGCGAATAGGAAAATTCTGAAGTGGAAGAAGGGGAGGTCAGCAGATATTGAGCTTTTTCTTTCTTGCGACTGCCTGGGAAATTTCCTGGCTTCATGTGTGTGGGGGAAGGTTCTAAGAGGGCGGGACTGGAGCGCTGTAAAAGGGATAATTTCTCATCCACCAGTACTGACGTCACTTCCTGAGAGCTTGAGTCCAATACTGAAAAGACATATAATATATGATAGGTCTCGAAGGCCTGACATTAAAATTAAGGAACTTCGTCGAGATGCATATGATGAGGCATACAATGAGGCATACATCTAAATCTAGAATATTCAAAACTGATCAACAGCCAAAAGAACACTAAAAAAAAATTCTGCCTAAAATCCATGTTCAACTATGCATACCAGTTCTCCAATTAAATATCCTAGTTGAAAATGATAGGAAAATGACTCGTGTAGATAATTAAAATATAATTAAGTATTTAAAAAATGGAATAAAAATCACTAGGCAGGGGAAGTTATAACAATACAAACTACACATGGCCTGATATGTTTAAAAAAAAACACAACTTCCTGACGCCATTTCCCACTATTGTTTATTTTCTTTTAATCCCTCCATCTTTTTGCCGCAACACTATGTCAGTTTATTAAAAAAAAAATCCAAGCTTATAAATGATTGTGACAATGAAATGCTTTCGATTTAGAAGACGATTGATGGGAGGGGAGGGTAACATTAGTGTGACACCGCTCAGAAGCTCTACAGCAGAAACAACATTGGATGGTCTGTGCAAGGAAAGTCGTCGTGAGCCGTTGCAGGACAAAAGAGAGAGAGAGAGAGAGAACTTGGAGAGGGGGGGGGGAGAGAGAGAGAGCTAGACTTCTGACGTCATATCGTGTTAAAAACTTAAACAGGTGAAATCGCCGACCAGGACGATATTTAGTTTAGCAGAATTCTGAACTTAAACTGAAAATAACATATTAATTCGATGTCAGTAAAATTTAAAAAGAACAATTTATAGTGATATGTAAAATTAAAAATCTATAACGAGTTATCGAAAATTCGCTGGAATAATAAAATGCTGAGGATAAGTAAACTAGAGGCAAAATTATTATTATGAAGCTTACCAAGTATTTACAAGGGATCAAAATGTCTCTCTCAATGATAATGTCATTTAGACAGATTTAAAATCAATTTATTACAATTAATATGATTATGACGCCAAAGCTATGCAAAATATTAGACAATAATTATTCTATTAAAAATACTATTTAATACTATTTTGTTTGGAGCTAATATTTTTCTGAAACAAAAAGAGCACACATAGCGATGACGTCATATTGTGGACGAGGGAGGGAATAGGGGGCGCGTTACCGGTGTGACCAAGCACAGAAGCAGACGTTATGGCTTAAAGTGACGTAATGAAGCACAACGTCACACAGCACACAGAACTAATCGCCTAAACACTGATAGCAACGACAACACATAGTTGAGCAGGCCCCCCCCCCCCCCCAATCGATTGAATGGATTTAAATAATTGAGCGTTAGCGATTCTTTTGTAAACTTTGTGTGTGTATGTGAAGTATGTGCAGATTTTATTTTTACAAGAATCAAGAAACGTTTGAACAAATGTAACGACTATATTTTTTAAAAACAGTCTAGCGATGGCGCAAATGAAAAAAGATTATTTTGGCAAATTAGAGAAAGACATTGATAATATTTTCCCTCGGTCCACAGTCTAGTGTTGGTTGGACACTGAAGGCAGAACACGACACGAACATGAAATATTCAATATACTAGAAGCGACATCTAGCAACAGTGGTTGATACACAAGGGAGACAAGAAAGAACAGAAATGGGAGATAACAGAGCACAACACAACACTGGCCGCTCCCACATCACAACATCTCACACACATAGCGGAATAGAAGATTTGTTGAGCTCTACCCGACGGGGTAATAATCGATAGGAACAATTTAGAATGAATATTTAGGGCTATTGTAACTGAAATCCTTGGCGTGCTAAGTGGCCGAACGGTCTAAACTGAATCGTTCCGAAAACCTGGTAGTATGGAGCTCAACCCCCCCCCCCCTTTTTTTTTTCTCCTTCTCTTCCCACAGCCTAGACAAGCAAAAAAGTCCCCAGGGTGGATGGGGGCGCGAAGGCAGTTCATCTATGAGAAGGTTAACTCTGAATTCAAACCCGCATTGTGGATTTCGTCCTGCGAAGTCTACACCATCGTCACATTGTGACGGACGGATGACAGAACGAAAACCAACAAAAGTGAAATCGGCCTGGTTTTGACGGAACAATTCAAAGATTTGTACAGTGAATCTAGTTTAGGTATATTTAAATATTTTAAAATTGGGCATTGGGCATTCTGTAACTCTGTTACAGGGGTACAGCGCCAAAAAGGCGGGCATTTTATAAACTAGGACGCACGTTAGCTGCAATCTTCCTGTTAGGAGCTAACTAGAGTAAGGCGGAGCTAAGCTTTATAGTTCATGTTAGTGACTAACTAACACACGGCGGAGCTTGGCAGCTTTAATTTATTCGCGTCAATGGTTACCTACACGTGTTGGTCGGAGCTTAGATTCCATTGTTCAATGCGACCAATCGGCCTGATTGGAAGGGGCTTAGATTCCATTGTTCACTGCGACCAATCGGCCTTCTTGGGCGGAGCTTAGATTCCATTGTTCAATGCGACCAATCGGCCTAATTGGAAGGGGCTTAGATTCCATTGTTCACTGCGACCAATCGGCCTTCTTGGGCGGAGCTTAGATTCCATTGTTCAATGCGACCAATCGGCCTAATTGGAAGGGGCTTAGATTCCATTGTTCACTGCGACCAATCGGCCTAATTGGAAGGGGCTTAGATTCCATTGTTCAATGCGACCAATCGGCCTAATTGGAAGGAGCTTAGATTCCATTGTTCAATGCGACCAATCGGCCTATTTGGAAGGAGCTTAGATTCCATTGTTCAATGCGACCAATCGGCCTAATTGGAAGGAGCTTAGATTCCATTGTTCAATGCGACCAATCGGCCTAATTGGAAGGAGCTTAGATTCCATTGTTCAATGCGACCAATCGGCCTAATTGGAAGGAGCTTAGATTCCATTGTTCAATGCGACCAATCGGCCTTCTTGGGCGGAGCTTATATTCCATTGTTCAATGCGACCAATCAGCCTACTTGGGCGGAGCTTAGATTCAATGTTCGTGTAAGTTGCAACATTGTAGCAACAGGTTTGCCAAGTAAATATTTTAAAATGTAGACTATAGTAAAATGTTAAAACTATAAAATCAACCAGCGTGACTTGAGACCCACCACCCCCACCCCCCAATGGACCGGGGAGTGGGGTCGTTCTTACTTAAGAGATAAATACTATTTTTGGAATCTAATTGTGAAAAGTTCCACAAAATTCTCCATGAATCTAGCACAAATAATTTAACCAAGTCCCCAAAATGAAGTCTATTTTTGTGCTTTTTTTTCTTTATCAATTTAATTTAAAAACTTAAAATATATTTAATATGTTCAGTTATTGTCTGATTATTGTCTGACTGTTTTTAACCAGGTTTCAAAATTTCTATTTTAAAAATAATAAAAAATAAAATAAATAAACATTTTGCGAACGGGAGATATAATCATTTTTTTTTTTTAAACGAATTTTTTTTTTAAAGGGTGCTACAAGCCTGTATTAAAGTTTGGTGAGAGGGCGCTACAAGCCTGCAAAAATATTTTATAAGTATAAGCCTGCAACAGCAATACACACTTGGATTAAAAAAGCAAGCGACTGTACGTTACAGACATTGCTACGTAAGCCTGAATGTTGACACGATACTAAGACACATACATCGACTGAGAAGCTTGGTGATAACATAGGTCACATTAATGAATGATCAAAGACACAAGTCAACACCAGCTCGCGTGCAGGTCACACCAGTGCGCATGTGTGCGAATTTTAGCGCGCACTTTTGCACCCCCTACTAACCACTCACCTACTACTGCAGGAGAAATGTTTCATCTGTAAAAAAAATGGTTGGGTTAGTGTGAAACTAAAAATAATGTGATTAAATTTTGGGGAGCCGTTTAAAACATTGGTTGGTTGGGGGGGGGGGATGGGGGGGAATTTGACAAACACAAAGTAGCAACTAAATTGTTAAGATTGGTCCATTAACTTGGCTAAATAAGTTTCATTATTTGGCTAAATATGTTATGAGGTTGCAAGGTAGGACATGTTGAAATAATGTTAAAATAACAATGACGATGAGGATGATATTATAAATAATATAACAAATCTTATGAACAAATCTTATTTTATTAATATAACAGAACATTTTAAACTCTAATAAATATTTTACAAATAATTGAAACAGATTTTTAAGATAAAGAAGAAATTGCTGATGGTAACTGACCTGGTTTTGAGTTTGAAATGAGGTGATAGTTGGCCAGTTTTCGTCCCGTCGACGGACTAGACTGCAGGCGGCTTGCCAGGGAAACTGCTTTGCGGAATTTAAGACGGGGCCGTCCACTGGCATTGATGTGCAGGCTGTCGGTGGAAGAGTAGTTGCGGTCCTTGATGGTTGTCACCCTCGGGTGTTTTTCCACGGACAGGGACTTGTACCGCTTAAAACTGGCTTTCCTAGGGAATGAGGTCTCTATCTCAGCTTGAAGGAGGCTGGTTGAGTCCGACGGCGAGTGGTCAGGGCTCGTGGCTTGTTGCTGGGGGTCAAGGCAGCAGATGTTTCCCGGGGATGACGTAACGGCGTGAAAGGGATGATGGCTTACCGGAAATGGCGCAGTCGGACCCCGCTCCCAGGTTGCCGTGAAGCCGTCGTCCAGCTTTTGAACGATCTGGTTCCCGGGTCCAGAGTTGAGACTTCCGGTTGTTTGGCTATCCAAAGAGCTGCTACCGTTAAACCGAGTCTCCTGTTGGTTGCCGAAGCTGTTATTGTGTCGCTGCTGTTGCTGGTAGATGAGGGGCGGAGGACGTTTTTGCGGCTGCTGATGATGGTGATGATGGAAAAGATGATGTGGCTGTGGGAGATGGGGCGGTGGGTCCGGGTGACATTCTTTAAACACGGTGTCGTAGCAGGTCCCCCCTGGGGATTGAACGACCTCAGGCTCCAGGCTACAAGGGTCCTCAAGCGGGTTAACATATAAGTTCTGTTTGTGCCGGTCCCCGGTCCCCGTAGCACACCCATGACCCCCAGAACTCCGGGGGCTGCCGTGGGGATGAGTCATGCAGCTGCTGTAGGTGTCGCTGCTGCTCGCGTTGCTGCCCTGACGAGGTAGCTGCTGCAGCTCAATACAGCTCTTGTCAGCTGCTGCCCTCTCGCACCTGCCACCTTCCATCCTTCCCTGATAACAAAATGGAAGATTAGCCACCAGAAATAGAGCAACACATCACCTATTACAACACATCACCTATTTCAACACATCACCTATTACAACACATCACCTATCACAACACATCACATAATCACAAGCGACTGCTTAAAATCCCTTATGAGTTAATGAAAACATAGGAACGTTCCGCCTCAAACATAATCATCTTAAAATATACTCCATGAGTATAACTAACTGACTGATGTTAGGTCTATGAGTCTAACTAACTGACTGATGTTAGGTCTATGAGTCTAACTGACTGATGTTAGGTCCATGAGTCAAACTAACTGACTGATGTTAGGTTTATTAGTCCAACTAACTCATTGATGTTAGGTTTATTAGTCCAACTAACTCATTGATGTTAGGTTTATTAGTCCAACTAACTCATTGATGTTAGGTTTATTAGTCCAACTAATTCATTGATGTTAGGTTTATTAGTCCAACTAACTCATTAATGTTAGGTTTATTAGTCCAACTAACTCATTGATGTTAGGTTTATTAGTCCAACTAACTCATTAATGTTAGGTTTATTAGTTCAACTAACTCATTGATGTTAGGTTTATTAGTCCAACTAACTCATTGACTAACTGATTGACTAACTGATTGACTAACTGATTGACTAACTGATTGACTAACTGATTGACTAACTGATTGACTAACTCATTGACTAACTGATTGACTAACTGATTGACTAACTGATTGACTAACTGATTGACTAACTGATTGACTAACTGATTGACTAACTGATTGACTAACTGATTGACTAACTGATTGACTAACTGATTGACTAACTGATTGACTATAGATCTATGAGTTTAACTAACTAACTGATTAATGTTAGGTCTATGAGTGTAACTAAATGATTGATGCAGTGGCGTAGTGAAGGGGCAAGGGGGGCATCATGCCCCGGGCGCTACTCACAAAGGGGCGCCAAATGGTATATTTTACTATAATATTGTATGGTTTTCGAATAAGGTGGGGCGCTAAAAAGGTATTGGGGGCGCTAAAAAGGTATTGTGCCCGGGGCGCGAGTTAAGCTCGCTACGCCACTGGATGTTAGATCTATGAGTCTAACTAACTGATTGACTATAGATCTATGAGTCTAACTGACTGACTGATGTTAGGTCTATGCGTCTAGCTAACTGATTGACTATAGATCTATGAATCTAACTGACTGACTGATGTTAGATCTATGAGTCTAACTAACTGATTGACTATAGATCTATGAGTCTAACTAACTGATTGACTATAGATCTATGAGTCTAACTGACTGACTGATGTTAGATCTATGAGTCTAACTGACTGACTGATGTTAGATCTATGAGTCTAACTGACTGACTGATGTTAGATCTATGAGTCTAACTGACTGACTGATGTTAGATCTATGAGTCTAACTGACTGACTGATGTTAGATCTATGAGTCTAACTGACTGACTGATGTTAGATCTATGAGTCTAACTGACTGACTGATGTTAGATCTATGAGTCTAACTGACTGACTGATGTTAGATCTATGAGTCTAACTGACTGACTGATGTTAGATCTATGAGTCTAGCTAACTGATTAATGTTAGGTCTATGAGTCTAACTGACTGACTGATGTTAGATCTATGAGTCTAACTGACTGACTGATGTTAGATCTATGAGTCTAACTGACTGACTGATGTTAGATCTATGAGTCTAACTGACTGACTGATGTTAGATCTATGAGTCTAGCTAACTGATTAATGTTAGATCTATGAGTCTAGCTAACTGATTAACTATAGATCTATGAGTCTAACTGACTGACTGATGTTAGGTCTATGCGTCTAGCTAACTGATTGACTATAGATCTATGAGTCTAACTGACTGACTGATGTTAGGTCTATGCGTCTAGCTAACTGATTGACTATAGATCTATGAATCTAACTGACTGACTGATGTTAGATCTATGAGTCTAACTAACTGATTGACTATAGATCTATGAGTCTAACTAACTGATTGACTATAGATCTATGAGTCTAACTGACTGACTGATGTTAGATCTATGAGTCTAACTGACTGACTGATGTTAGATCTATGAGTCTAACTGACTGACTGATGTTAGATCTATGAGTCTAACTGACTGACTGATGTTAGATCTATGAGTCTAACTGACTGACTGATGTTAGATCTATGAGTCTAACTGACTGACTGATGTTAGATCTATGAGTCTAACTGACTGACTGATGTTAGATCTATGAGTCTAACTGACTGACTGATGTTAGATCTATGAGTCTAACTGACTGACTGATGTTAGATCTATGAGTCTAACTGACTGACTGATGTTAGATCTATGAGTCTAGCTAACTGATTAATGTTAGGTCTATGAGTCTAACTGACTGACTGATGTTAGATCTATGAGTCTAACTGACTGACTGATGTTAGATCTATGAGTCTAACTGACTGACTGATGTTAGATCTATGAGTCTAGCTAACTGATTAATGTTAGGTCTATGAGTCTAACTGACTGACTGATGTTAGATCTATGAGTCTAACTGACTGACTGATGTTAGATCTATGAGTCTAGCTGACTGACTGATGTTAGATCTATGAGTCTAACTGACTGACTGATGTTAGATCTATGAGTCTAACTGACTGACTGATGTTAGATCTATGAGTCTAGCTAACTGATTAATGTTAGGTCTATGAGTCTAACTGACTGACTGATGTTAGATCTATGAGTCTAACTGACTGACTGATGTTAGATCTATGAGTCTAACTGACTGACTGATGTTAGATCTATGAGTCTAACTGACTGACTGATGTTAGATCTATGAGTCTAGCTAACTGATTAATGTTAGGTCTATGAGTCTAACTGACTGACTGATGTTAGATCTATGAGTCTAACTGACTGACTGATGTTAGATCTATGAGTCTAGCTAACTGATTAATGTTAGATCTATGAGTCTAGCTAACTGATTAATGTTAGATCTATGAGTCTAACTGACTGACTGATGTTAGATCTATGAGTCTAACTAACTGACTGATGTTAGATCTATGAGTCTAACTGACTGACTGATGTTAGATCTATGAGTCTAACTGACTGACTGATGTTAGATCTATGAGTCTAACTGACTGACTGATGTTAGATCTATGAGTCTAGCTAACTGATTAATGTTAGGTCTATGAGTCTAACTGACTGACTGATGTTAGATCTATGAGTCTAACTGACTGACTGATGTTAGATCTATGAGTCTAACTGACTGACTGATGTTAGATCTATGAGTCTAGCTAACTGATTAATGTTAGATCTATGAGTCTAACTGACTGACTGATGTTAGATCTATGAGTCTAACTGACTGACTGATGTTAGATCTATGAGTCTAACTGACTGACTGATGTTAGATCTATGAGTCTAACTGACTGACTGATGTTAGATCTATGAGTCTAACTGACTGACTGATGTTAGATCTATGAGTCTAACTGACTGACTGATGTTAGATCTATGAGTCTAACTGACTGACTGATGTTAGATCTATGAGTCTAACTGACTGACTGATGTTAGATCTATGAGTCTAACTGACTGATGTTAGATCTATGAGTCTAACTGACTGACTGATGTTAGATCTATGAGTCTAGCTAACTGATTAATGTTAGGTCTATGAGTCTAACTGACTGACTGATGTTAGATCTATGAGTCTAACTGACTGACTGATGTTAGATCTATGAGTCTAACTGACTGACTGATGTTAGATCTATGAGTCTAACTGACTGACTGATGTTAGATCTATGAGTCTAACTGACTGACTGATGTTAGGTCTATGAGTCTAACTGACTGACTGATGTTAGATCTATGAGTCTAACTGACTGACTGATGTTAGATCTATGAGTCTAACTGACTGACTGATGTTAGATCTATGAGTCTAGCTAACTGATTAATGTTAGATCTATGAGTCTAACTGACTGACTGATGTTAGATCTATGAGTCTAACTGACTGACTGATGTTAGATCTATGAGTCTAACTGACTGATGTTAGATCTATGAGTCTAACTGACTGACTGATGTTAGATCTATGAGTCTAGCTAACTGATTAATGTTAGGTCTATGAGTCTAACTGACTGACTGATGTTAGATCTATGAGTCTAACTGACTGACTGATGTTAGATCTATGAGTCTAACTGACTGACTGATGTTAGATCTATGAGTCTAACTGACTGACTGATGTTAGATCTATGAGTCTAACTGACTGACTGATGTTAGATCTATGAGTCTAACTGACTGACTGATGTTAGATCTATGAGTCTAACTGACTGACTGATGTTAGATCTATGAGTCTAACTGACTGACTGATGTTAGATCTATGAGTCTAACTGACTGACTGATGTTAGATCTATGAGTCTAACTGACTGACTGATGTTAGATCTATGAGTCTAACTGACTGACTGATGTTAGATCTATGAGTCTAACTAACTGACTGACTGATGTTAGATCTATGAGTCTAAGTAATTGATTGTAAAACATTGGAAATAAGGTCAGTTTTGCCTAATTAGGGCCATGGGGGGGGGGGATAGACGCCCCTATTGAGGACTATGCCATGTCTTGTTTTTTTACAAAGTATACCCAAACTTCTGTTTGGGGCATATAGTGACATGTTGCAGCGAGGAAACTTTATGGATAATACCCCCCCCCCCCCCACACACACCCATTAATACGAATGAACAAAATAAAAATAAAGAGCTCAACAAATCAATACATTTACCTCGTTTCAAATCATGTTTAAAATTGCTACACATGTCACAACTAAATTCCAACCTGTTAAGATACATTTTTGCTTTACATCTTATGACAGAATATATTAACATTTTAAAAAAATGCCATTAAATAATGGTTCAAAATATTTGAAAAAATGACCCTCTTTTTGCAGAACATATAATTAATCAGTTACGATTTCCATAGCGGATAAACCTTTAATTCCTTGATGTCCCCCGACCCTAAAAAAAATAAATTAGAAAAGCAACACTCAACCCCCACCCCCCGCCCACCCCCGATCACATTTTTTTTTATAAAACCAAACCTGAGATTGCGAGTTGAGCAACGGCTGAGATGACGTCATCCGCTTGAGCGACTCCTCGTCAGCGTCCAACAGATTATTAGTGCTACAGTTGGTGGTGAGGTCGTCGCAGCTCCCCCCTGGCATACCCGGTGCCAGCAGCATGGCGTGGTCGTGGTGGTGATGGTGCATGTGCTGGTGCATCACGTTGCTCTGGACGGGAGCGACGTTGCTGCACATCATCGCCCCCTGGCTGCGCTTGCTGTCGAGACTGCAAGAGTCGCCCCCGTTGGCGTCGAGGTGGGCTTTGTGCGACGGGGAGTTCACCTCCATCAGGTCCACGCTCCTGGCGAAGGCGTCGCGCAGGTTGATGGAGTGGAAGGAGACGATGCTTCCGGTTCTCTTGGCTTTCTCCAGCGCCTCCCGCCGCTTGAACGCCTTTTCTCGTCGCATCTGGTCCTTGTAAAACTCGGCGAAATTGTTGACGATGATGGGAATCGGGAGAGCAATAACCAGGACACCGCATATACAACAAACACTGCCCACGACCTTTCCCAGCACAGTCTTAGGGTAAATATCCCCGTAACCTACTGTGGTCATCGTGATGGCGGCCCACCAAAACGTCTCGGGGATGCTTTTGTACTTAGTCTCCGGCTCATCCTTCTCGGCAAAGTACGCCAGCGAGGAGAAGAGCAGGATGAAGATCGCCAGGAACATGAGCAGCATCCCCAGCTCCTTGTACGACCGCTGCAGAGTGTATCCCAACGACTGGAGCCCGGTCGAGTGCCGGGCGAGCTTTAGTATACGCAATATCCTCATTATCCTGAAGATCTGCACCACCCTGCGGACGTTCTGGAACTGCTCGGTGGTGCTCTTGTTGGTCTCGGTCAGGCCCAGGGAGATGAAGTAGGGCATGATGGCCAGCAAGTCAATCACATTCAGTGGCCCCTTGAAGAACTTCCACTTGTTCGGAGAAGCCCAGAAGCGGGCCAGGTACTCAAGAGTGAACCAACCGATGCAGACCGCCTCTACCACGGCCAGATCTTCGTTGTCCTGATTCAGCGTGGGGTCAGCACGGTCCTGGAGGGCCGGGATGGTATTGAGGGTCAGAGCGATGGTGGACAGCACAATGAATAGGATGGAGATGATGGCAACTACCTGCAGAGGGCGGGTATGGGGGGGGGGGGAGAGACGTGATTATTTTATTGAGATTAGGAGAAGAGAATTTGAGAGTGTGAGGAGTCACCTACCATTGTTGATACCTGACAAGCCAGTGATATTTACTTTAACTTTAACTGAATTTAAAGTATTTCATTGTGGCACTGATAGCAGTAGGAAGAAAAAGTGGAGTTTTTGATAGGTCAAGATGTCTAATGAATAATTAGTTCAATTTTTGTTCAATGCATAAAAAAAATAAGTATTACACTGGAACTGACTGAGAATAAGCGATGTAAAGTTTTTGAGGGGGAAAAACAACTATTGATATTTATAAAAACGTGTTTCAGAGGACCATAGTTTGATTGTTTGTAAAGCCAAAGTTTGATTGTTTGTAAAGCCAAAGTTTGCTTGTTTATAAAGCCATAATTGATTGTTTGTAAAGCCATAGTTTGATTGTTTGTAAAGCCATAGATTGATTGTTTGTAAAGCCATAGATTGATTGTTTGTAAAGCCATAGTTTGATTGTTTGTAAAAAGCCATAGATTGATTGTTTGTAAAGCCATAGATTGATTGTTTGTAAAAACATAGATTGTTTTATGTGTCTAAAATATTTAAATTTAGTATTACAGCTAGAAATCGCAAACGTGTTGGGCAACAGTGGCGTAGCGAGCTTAACTCGCGCCCGGGGCACAATACCTTTTTAGCGCCCCCCCCCCTTATTCGAAAACCATACAATATTTAGTAAAATATACCATTTGGCGCCCCTTTGTGAGTAGCGCCAAGGGAATGATGCCCCCCCTTGCTCCCCCCTCACTACGCCACTGTTGGGCAACGTTCTTTTCAAATAGCAATCCACGAAATTGAAAACTCAAGATACATGGAGATGAATGAGATGCCGCTACAGAGTATGCTATACACAAACTAGATGGTCAACAAAGAGGTTCATCGATGGGCTTAACGGAACAGTTCACAGATAGGCTTATGCATGGGCTTAACGGAACAATCAACATGTTGGTTGATGGATGGGCTTGAAGACAATTGACAGATAGGTTTACTGATGGCCTTAACGGAACGGAACCAACTATAAACTAAATAAAGCTTTGAGGAATAACGTGGTGTAAAAATAAACTATTTTAGGAACCAAATGAAATAAACGAATGACAAAAGTTTGGGAAGAATAAACGCCTTAAAATTGTTTATAATTTCTCCAAAGTCCTTAAGACGGATGTATTCAAACAAATTTAACTCCTGTGTAATTTCTCTAGTCCTCAAGACCAGGGCCGGATTAAGCCATTTTAGTGCCCAAGGCACAAAACCACATGGGTGTCCCCATCTGCCCGGGGCCCCTGATCTTTCACTGACCGTGACCGCTGGTATGTTCAATATTATTCAGAGAAAACAGTTGTTAACAAATATGTTTGTAGTTTGTACTACTATCACTTATATAAAACCTACAATAAAGTATTTCTGTATTAAAATTAATAGTTAATAAATTTTGAAATAATAATAGAAAAAATATTTCATTTTTTATTAGATGAAAAAATCAAAAAGATATTGTCATTTACATTTTAAAGATTTTTTTCCTAGATTTACATCTAGCGAAGTTTTTGAGTATATCGTCAAAGTTAATTTTGCGCAACACATCTGCCTCGATCACAAGCAGAGATAAGGAATCGAGCCTTTCTTGTTTCATTGTTGATCTATTTGGATTTTTTGTAACTGAGAAAAAGAGCGCTCAGTTGAACAATTAGTAACAATTAATTTTAAAAATATTCGCAAGGCGATTTCAACATTTGGAAAGACACACTCGATGTTGTCTCTAACTATTACTTTGAATAATTCTCCATGATTGAACGTGTTGTTTTCCAATTTTGATGCAGGAAACTTGTGGCGAATATATGAATGAAACTGTTGTAGTTCAGTACATAAATTATTGTTCAGATCTTTAGGATAAGCATTTATTAGTTCTTCACAACACTGAGATGTTTGTGATAGTGATACATCGACCAAACAAGAAAATCGAACTGCTACATCATTCTACACGTGGTGATATTATTTTTGCAGCTTCTTCAAATCTTTCAAATTCATTCCTAGATTTATACAAGTGATCTGCTAGTGAAGAATACAAATTAGCACACGTTCTCAAGTTCACATGCTCATTTTGTGTCTATTACTAAGGGGTTCCCGGTCGAAATAATTAATTAATGTTATTATTTTAATATTATTTATTGAAAATATAAAAATGGTTTAAATTTTTTTATAAAACTTCCCAAAAATTTTTAAAATTCGAATACGACCGCATTATTTATTTACAAGCCGAGTGAGTCCGCATGGTCCGCATTTTGCTCATTACTATTTACCAGGAGGTTTTTAAATTTTTTATGCGCTTAATTTTTAAGCATTCAAGATTGTACCAAACTTGAATGTGAATTTTTATTATAATGTATTTCTTCATTTTCATAGCACTTGTTCAATTTTCAGTTGTTTCTGGAATTAAATTTGTTCCAAAAAAAAATTCTTGAGGACTTGTGGTGCCCCCAAACGTTTAGTGCCCAAGGCACGTGCCTTGTTTGCCTAGAGGTTAATCCGGCCCTGCTCAAGAAGTTGTATTCAAACCAATTAACCAATTAAGCTCTGTTATAGTCTCACCCCCTTCCCCCCCTTGGGTCACCCGCTTACGCATACGTTTGTTTGAATATTATTGGGAAGTTTGTTTTAAACATCGCAATTTCTGTGATATACATATTTTAATTTACGCTAACATCTTAATGAAGTGACTTATGCGTTAATACCAATACATCTGAGTATTTTGTCCAACATACCAATACATCTGAGTACTTTGTCCAACATACCAATGCATCTGAGTATTTTGTCATACATACCAATGCATCTGAGTATTTTGTCCAACATACCAATACATCTGAGTATTTTGTCCAACATACCAATAATACATATGAGTACTTTGTCCAACATACCAATACATCTGAGTACTTTATCCAACATACCAATAAATATGAGTACTTTGTCCAACATACCAATGCATATGAGTACTTTGTCCAACATACCAATAAACATGAGTACTTTGTCCAACAGACCAATAAACATGAGTACTTTGTCCAACATACCAATAAATATGAGTACTTTGTCCAACATACCAATAAATATGAGTACTTTGTCCAACATACCAATAAATATGAGTATTTTGTCATACATACCAATGCATCTGAGTATTTTGTCCAACATACCAATACATCTGAGTATTTTGTCCAACATACCAATAATACATATGAGTACTTTGTCCAACATACCAATACATCTGAGTACTTTATCCAACATACCAATAAATATGAGTACTTTGTCCAACATACCAATGCATATGAGTACTTTGTCCAACATACCAATAAATATGAGTACTTTGTCCAACAGACCAATAAACATGAGTACTTTGTCCAACATACCAATAAATATGAGTACTTTGTCCAACATACCAATAAATATGAGTACTTTGTCCAACATACCAATACATATGAGTACTTTGTCCAACATACCAATGCATCTGAGTACTTTGTCCAACATACCAATGCATCTGAGTACTTTGTCCAACATACCAATAAATATGAGTACTTTGTCCAACATACCAATACATCTGAGTACTTTGTCCAACATACCATACATCTGAGTACTTTGTCCAACATACCAATACATCTGAGTAGTACACCAAGTCACCATACTTATACACACTCAAAGAATGAGAAACACTAAAAGGGTTGGGACCAGAGAGCTGCTAGATGACTCATAGTCTTATGTCTGACCTGGCTTGACGCCCCGTAACAGTCTTACATCTGTCACGGTCTGAAATCTGTCACAGTCTTACATATGTCTCGGTCTGACATCTGTCACGGTCTGACATCTGTCACTGTCTTACATCGGTCGCTGTTTTACATCTGTCATGGTCTGACATCTGTCATTGTCTGACATCTGTCACCGTCTTACATCTGTTACGGTCTTACATCTGTCACGGTCTTACATCTGTCACGGTTTTACATCTGTCACGGTCTTACATCTGTCACGGTCTTACATCTGTCACGGTCTTACATCTGTCACGGTCTGACATCTATCATATTCAAACATCTGTCACTGTCTTACATTGTCACGGTCTGACATCTGTCGCAGTTTTACATCTGTCAATGTCTGACATATGTCACTGTCTTACATCTGTCACGTGTATAAGAATCAGGTTATAAAGAATACATCAACTTTCTGCATAAAAATTTATTTACTCAACATCTTCCATAACATATAGCTCGTATGATCGTATCAACCAACATATAGCTCGTATGATCGTATCAACCAACATATATCTCGCATGATCGTATCAACCAAGATGTAGCTAGTATGATCATATCACCCAACATATAGCTCGTATGATCATATCACCCAACATATAGCTCGTATGATCATATCACCCAGCATATATCTCGTATGATATCAGGCTATAAAGAATACATCAACTTTCTGCATAAAAATTTATTTACTCAACATCTTCCATAACATATAGCTCGTATGATCATATCAACCAACATATAGCTCGTACAATCATATCAACCAACATATAGCTCGTATAATCATAGCAACCAAAATATAGCTCGTATGATCATATCAACCAACATATAGCTCGTATGATCATATCAACCAACATATAGCTCGTACAATCATATCAACCAACATATAGCTCGTATGATCATATCAACCAACAAATAGCTAGTATGATCATATAAACCAACATATAGCTCGTATGATCGTATCAACAACATATAGCTCTTATGATCATATCAACTAACATATAGCTCGTATGATCATATCAACCAACATATAGCTGGTATGATCATATCAACCAACATATAGCTGGTATTATCATATCAACCAACATATAGCTCGTATGACCATATCAACCAACATATAGCTCGTATGATCGTATCAACCAACATATAGCTCGTATGACTTGTGTACATATAATTCATAGTTTGCGTCAAACCTGTTTGTTCACGACAGTTAACATTTAAAAGTAAAATATGTCTAAAGAATTATAAATGTATCTAGGTCACTTAGAAAAATAATTCTGTAACTTTTGTTCTTTACTATAAGGAAGGAGATTAGTTTCCAAAATGTTCACCTCACAGTTTGCACAGAACTATGAGTTTTGTTCAGCTACACTCTGAAGTTTGCACAGAACTATGCGTTTTGTTCAGCTAAACACTCAAGTATTATATCAAGAGACTTTCAATCATTTTTTACAGGGTGATAGTACTGGTTTTATAAATTTTTTCTATTCAAAAGTGAAATGTGTACCGAGAAAATGTGTACCGGGAAAATGTGTATCGGGAAAATGTGTACCGGGAAAATGTGTACCGGGAAAATGTGTGTGTTGAAAAAGGGTGTATTGCAAATGTGTAAAATGATGTGTATTTTGAAAAAGTGTATAGTTATTGAAAATGTGTATAGTGAAAATGTGTATAGTGAAAATGTGTATACTGAAAATGTGTATATTGAAAATGTGTATACTGAAAATATGTACATTGAAAATATGTACATTGAAAATGTGCATAGTGAAAATGTTCATGTATAGTAAAAATGTGTTTATCGTTGATATCACAAAGGCTTCCTTTACAACTTGAGAAAATAAATGAGAAATTTCTATTGGATGAAGTAAAGAAAACACAACCAGTATTTACAAATAGATAAATATGACTGGTAGGAATGCATCGGTTTGGTAGAACTATTGAACTACATCATTTGTGTTTGGTGGAACTATAGAACTACACAATTTGTGTTTGGTAGAACTATTGAACTAGATCATTTGTGTTTGGTAGAACTATTGAACTAGATCATTTGTGTTTGGTAGAACTATTGAACTAGATCATTTGTGTTTGGTAGAACTATTGAACTAGATCATTTGTGTTTGGTAGAACTACTGAACTACATAATTTGTGTTTGGTAGAACTATTGAACTACATAATTTGTGTTTGGTAGTACTATTGAACTACATAATTTGTGTTTGGTAGAACTATTGAACTACATAATTTGTGTTTGGTAGAACTATTGAACTACATAATTTGTGTTTGGTAGAACTATTGAACTACATAATTTGTGTTTGGTAGAACTATTGAACTACATAATTTGTGTTTGGTAGAACTATTGAACTACATAATTTGTGTTTGGTAGAACTATTGAACTAGATCATTTGTGTTTGGTAGAACTATTGAACTAGATCATTTGTGTTTGGTAGAACTATTGAACTAGATCATTTGTGTTTGGTAGAACTATTGAACTACATCATTTGCGTTTGGTAGAACTATTGAACTAGATCATTTGCGTTTGGTAGAACTATTGAACTAGATCATTTGCGTTTGGTAGAACTATTGAACTAGATCATTTGCGTTTGGTGGAACTATCGAACTAGATCATTTGCGTTTGGTAGAACTATTGAACTAGATCATTTGCGTTTGGTGGAACTATTGAACTAGATCATTTGCGTTTGGTAGAACTATTGAACTAGATCATTTGCGTTTGGTAGAACTATTGAACTAGATCATTTGCGTTTGGTGGAACTATTGAACTAGATCATTTGAGTTTGGTGGAACTATTGAACTAGATCATTTGCGTTTGGTGGAACGACTCGAATCTATTCCATTCAATGGCTTTGTGTTGGACGCCATTGAATTTGTACCTATTGTGCTTGGTTGCGAGGTGCAGCAGCCAATCAGACACACTCAATGCCAGTGATGAACTCATCTACGTTTTGCTAACGATGGAAGGATGGGGCTGTGGGCGAAACAGGATGGGGCTGTGGGCGAGACAGGATGGGGCTGTGGGCGAGACAGGATGGGGCTGTGAGCGAGACAGGATAGGGCTGTGGGCGAGACAGGATGGGGCTGTAGGCGAGACAGGATGGGGCTGTGGGCGAGACAGGATGGGGCTGTGGGCGAGACAGGATGGGGCTGTGGGCGAGACAGGATGGGGCTGTGGGCGAGACAGGATGGGGCTGTGGGCGAGACAGGATGGGGCTGTGGGCGAGACAGGATGGGGCTGTGGGCGAGACAGGATGGGGCTGTGGGCGAGACAGGATAGGGCTGTGGGCGAGACAGGATGGGGCTGTGGGCGAGACAGGATGGGGCTGTGGGCGAGACAGGATGGGGCTGTGGGCGAGACAGGATGGGGCTGTGGGCGAGACAGGATGGGGCTGTGGGCGAGACAGGATGGGGCTGTGGGCGAGACAGGATGGGGCTGTGGGCGAGACAGGATGGGGCTGTGGGCGAGACAGGATGGGGCTGTGGGCGAGACAGGATGGGGCTGTGGGCGAGACAGGATGGGGCTGTGGGCGAGACAGGATGGGGCTGTGGGCGAGACAGGATGGGGCTGTGGGCGAGACAGGATGGGGCTGTGGGCGAGACAGGATGGGGCTGTGGGCGAGACAGGATGGGGCTGTGGGCGAGACAGGATGGGGCTGTGAGCGAGACAGGATGGGGCTGTGGGCGAGACAGGATAAGGCTGTGAGCGAGACAGGATGGGGCTGTGGGTGAGACAGGATGGGGCTGTGGGCGAGACAGGATGGGGCTGTGGGCGAGACAGGATGGGGCTGTGGGCGAGACAGGATGGGGCTGTGGGCGAGACAGGATGGGGCTGTGAGCGAGACAGGATGGGGCTGTGGGCGAGACAGGATGGGGCTGTGGGCGAGACAGGATGGGGCTGTGGGCGAGACAGGATGGGGCTGTGAGCGAGACAGGATGGGGCTGTGGGCGAGACAGGATAGGGCTGTGGGCGAGACTGAGCAGAACTAGAACATTAAACCAATAGAGTCTGTTCTATTTATAAATCGTATCCGGAAATTTGATCGAAAGAAATTTCGTCGACGGAAAATTGATCGAACGGAAATTTGGTCGAATCTGTTTTTTAGTTTATACGTTAAAATTGTGCGCCAAATTTCTTTTTCAACGCATTATTTTGTTTTACTGTATAGTATAGTGCGTTCAAAAAGAAATTTGACGAAAATTTTAACGTCTGAACTGAAAAAAAGATTCGACCAAATTTCCCTTCGATCAAATTTCCGTCGATCAATTTTCCGTCGACGAAATTTCTTTCGATCAAATTTCCGGTAACCATTTATAAATAGAACACTGAACGTCAGATTTTTACTTCCTTCTAAAGCAGACGACAAAATAAGTTATTATGAAAATATAATATTGAAGAAAACAAAAATTAATAAAATGAATAGATAACGACTTTTTAAGGATCGCACTTTCTAAAAATGTATCTCAATTATACAATCCAATTTACTGATACTAGCAACCGACCCCCGTTCTCCACACAGCGATAAATAAATGAAGGGCTTTGTTGTCCGTTGTGATAAGAACTGGGGAACACGACTTCATATCAGGGTGACTCACTGTGACGTCATAATCCGTGACTCACTGTGACGTCATAATCCGTGACTCACTGTGAGGCCTCATCGGCGGCTCATTGAAATTAGAGATAAGCAATTAATCCGTTTAGAGAGTATGTAGATGAGACGGCTCAGCAATTAATCCGTTTAGAGAGTATGTAGATGAGACGGCTCAGCAATTAATCCGTTTAGAGAGTATGTAGATGAGACGGCTCAGCAATTAATCCGTTTAGAGAGTATGTAGATGAGACGGCTCAGCAATTAATCCGTTTAGAGAGTATGTACGCCATTTACAATCTTTTTTTCGTGTGTGTCTGGATTCACCACTCCAGGGTCTCAGTTGAAAGGGTAATTATAAACAGTTGTGCTTGCGAATCTGTCATACTAATCTATAAGGCATTTAACTAATCACAACAAGAGCCTTTCAGATAGCATGTATATTTTGGTGGATTCCATACTTTCAAAAGATATCAACTTAATCTCACATACACGAGGCCAATTTTAAGTAATTCATACACTTTTATTGACCTTTAACCTCTATACTTCAATCTTTGAAATATTTACACGTGACCTACTTATAATATAAAATATTTACCCGTGACCTACTTCTAATATGAAATATTTACTCGTGACCTACTTCTAATGTGAATATTTACCCGTGACCTACTTCTAATATGAAATATTTACCCATGACCTACTTCTAATATGAAATATTTACCAGTGACCTACTTCTAATATGAAATATTTACCCGTGACCTACTTCTAATATGAAATATTTACCGTGACCTACTTCTAATATGAAATATTTACCCGTGACCTACTTTTAATATAATTTAACACTGAGCTACTTCAGATATTATTTATTGTCTTGAAGAACTTCTCATTTTATTTTTTGACTCTGACCGACTTCAAAACTTGCATACACTTTAAAATTATTCTTTTCACTCGATTCGTCATAAAATAGCTTAGACCCATGATATCATCGTACAAAACAAACCATGATATCATCGTACGAAACGAACCATGATATCATCGTACTAAACGAACCATGATATAATCGTACGAGACGAACCATCTACTTCGCATCGGCGAAACTCTAAAATAAGATTTCAAAATATAATTTTCGGCTCCAATTTGTCTGAGTCTGACAATCTGTATGATTCTGACAATCTGCCTGAGTCTGACCATCTGTCTCTGTCTGGCAATCTGTCTGAGTCTGGCAATCTGTCTGGGTCTGGCAATCTGTCTGAGTCTGACCATGTGTCTGGGTCTGGCAATCTGTCTGAGTCTGACAATTTGTATGATTCTGAGAATCTGCCTGAATCTGACTATCTGCCTGAGTCTGGCCATCTGTCTGGGTCTGGCAATCTGTCTGAGTCTGACCGTCTGTCTGGGTCTGGCAATCTGACTGAGTCTGACAATCTACCTGAGTCTGACCACCTGTTTGGGTCTGGCAATCCGTCTGAGTCTGAAAATCTTTATGATTCTGACAATCTGTCTGAGTCTGACAATCTGTCTGGGTCTGGCATTCTGTATGACTCTGACAATCTGTCTGAGTCTGACAATCTGCCTGAGTTTGACCATCTGTCTGGGTCTGAGAATCTGTTTGAGTCTGACAATCTGCATGAGTCTGGCAAGCTGTTTGAGTCTGTTAAATTTCTGATAAAGTTCTTATCCGTGCCTTAGAACCACCCCCGTAACACACATACACTAATAAAAATCTAAACACTTATACTTATATATTTTGTTAACTGTAAATTTGCTCGACACAATTCCAACAGTGATCTAATTAATAATACATGTTGACTTGGTATTGAGACTGATTATATTCAGAGACGCTGTCAAGTAAGATGAAGGAGATGAAGATCGATTGCTGTGATGACAAGTGAAGGAGATGAAGATCGACTACTGTGATGACAAGTGAAGGAGATGAAGATCGACTACTAAGATGACACGTGAAGGAGATGAAGATCGACTACTGTGATGACAAGTAAAGGAGATGAAGAAGATCGACTACTGTGATGACAAGTGAAGGAGATGAAGAAGATCGACTACTGTGATGACAAGTGAAGGAGATGAAGATCGACTACTAAGATGACACGTGAAGGAGATGAAGATCGACTACTGTGATGAAAAGTGAAGGAGATGAAGAGGATCGACTACTGTGATGACAAGTGAAGGAGATGAAGGAGATCGACTACTGTGATGACAAGTGAAGGAGATGAAAAAGATTGACTACTGTGATGACAAGTGAAGGAGATGAAGAAGATCGACTACTGTGATGACAAGTGAAGGAGATGAAGGAGATCGACTACTGTGATGACACGTGAAGGAGATGAAGGAGATCGACTACTGTGATGACAAGCTTAAGCCAAAGGATTGGATTGGAGCAGCAGAGAGCCTGGTCTTTTCGACTTTGGCATTCCGAAAACCTTTCTTCATACAAGACTTAAGGCGCTTAGTCATGGGGGGAGGGGAGAGGGTAGGGGTTGGAGGATAGCTGTCATCCAGCCAGAAGTTGGGAAAAATTCTTGATGATAGGAGGTATTGAGAAGGGCTTATGAGTGTGTTTTGTGGGGGGGGGGGGTTGGAGGATGTGGGGCGTAATAACTGTTACACTATTAGCTGCTTAGGAGTCTTCCTAAAGAGATGTGTGGCGTGAGGGATTGTGGGGGATTGTGGAGGAGTGGTATAACCTGTACGAGACGGCTTAAAGTGTTATGTGATATGAGAGATTGTGGGGGATTGTGGAGGAGTGGTATAACCTGTACGAGACTGCTTGAAGTGTTATGTGGTATGAGAGATTGTGGGGGATTGTGGAGGAGTGGTATAACCTGTACGAGACTGCTTGAAGTGTTATGTGGTATGAGAGATTGTGGGGGATTGTGGAGGAGTGGTATAACCTGTACGAGACTGCTTGAAGTGTTATGTGGTATGAGAGATTGTGGGGGATTGTGGAGGAGTGGTATAACCTGTACGAAACTGCTTGAAGTGTTATGTGGTATGAGAGATTGTGGGGGATTGTGGAGGAGTGGTATAACCTGTACGAGACTGCTTGAAGTGTTATGTGGTATGAGAGATTGTGGGGGATTGTGGAGGAGTTGTATAACCTGTACGAGACTGCTTGAAGTGTTATGTGGTATGAGAGATTGTGGGGGATTGTGGAGGAGTGGTATAATCTGTACGAGATTGCTTGAGGTGTTATGTGGTATGAGAGATTGTGGGGGATTGTGGAGGAGTTGTATAACCTGTACGAGACTGCTTGAAGAGTTATGTGGTATGACGGATTGCGTGGAAGATTGACAAAAGCTGTAGAACTCTAGTTGAAGAGAAGTGGTGTGTTTGTATGTGTGTGTGTATGTTTGGCGAGAGGGTTTGCAGCTGTAGCCTAAGCTGTAAGCTGGGTTTTATAAAGCCGAAGACTATTGAGCAATATTAGAGGTCTCATGGGCATCTCTTAGTGTTTTTAAAAAAATGTAGTCAATCTGTATAATGTAAGGTTGACGCGCCTGTGGAAGGCCTGGTCTAGAGTAGAGCTCGAGGAAGCGATGTCTTTGCTAGTGTTGCTGCCGCCGTCCAAAACTCGTGAAGGAACTCAAACTTGAGGATGTGACGCTTCAAACTTGAGGATGTGACGCTTCAAACTTGAAGATGTGACGCGTCAAACTTGAGGATGTGACGCGTCAAACTTGAGGATGTGACGCGTCAAACTTGAGGATGTGACGCGTCAAACTTGAGGATGTGACGCGTCAAACTTGAGGATGTGACGCGTCAAACTTGAGGATGTGACGCGTGTCTAGGGCGCCTCGTGGTTTTTTGGTTTTGTTTTGGTGCTGCTTAGATGTTTTTGTGGGCGCCTTGATGAAGCGGTTTGGCATAGACAGTAAGCCTGAAGTGACAGCGGTGCCCTAGTTCTGGCTCTCATGTGCTCATCCCATCATGGTGCACAATTCCGTCGAACAAAATCATATATTTGTGACGTTAAAAAAAAATGATGGACGACAATGGATCTCGGCATGCGTGGATTGTGAACATGATGACACACTAAGTGTCAGAGCTGTTGAAAGAACTGGCACAATTGTTAGATGACAGATCAAGGAATGGTCAAACAAACACAACTTCAAGCCTGTTGGCCCCCCCGAGGCCACATCAGGTGACAACAACAAAAAATTCCTGGAAATTCTAGAAAACTACGATGGAAAAACAAAACAAAACACATGGTACTGAAGAGTCGTCACCACCAGAGCAGGATCAAAATGAAGACATGATAAACTAGAACACTCGAGTGAGGGGAAGGGGAAAAAAAAACATGCGTGGATAGCCAACTACAGACCCGTGCACAGCCAACTACAAACCGGTGCACCTTGGCGGTCATGGGAAAAAATTAAATTGTTGAATAAGCTTTTTCAAACTACGGACAAATGGAGAGAAAAACATGGCGTGCCAACTGGAATGTCAGGCGTGAATAAAAAAACAAAGTACTAAGATGCGCATTCCGCTGTCACACAGAAATGAGAAGTTCATCAAAAAGTGCTGACGTTCTGAAGAATGTGTGCTAAACAAACAAATATGCACGACAGCTTCAAACGTTACTAAGTCACATGCTTGCAAAATGCACTAGAAATGATTGGTGTAATTTTTTTTTCTAAATGTCTGAAACCAGAAGATGGGGAGCTTTACGGTAGTGGAGATCAGTAGATAAGTTGGTAGTGTAATAGCTTTATTTTACTGTTGTGGAATGTATCCAGTACAAGTGAACAAACAAAGGTTTTTATAGTAAGAACAAGAAAACACATTTCATGCAGAAGACGGTCTAAGGCAGGCTGATGGTCGTATACGTTTAAGGCTAGGGAAGTAAAGGAGTCGGTGCTAAGGAAGTAAAGGAGTCGGTGCTAAGGAAGTAAAGGAGTCGGTGCTAGGGAAGTAAAGGAGTCGGTGCTAGGGAAGTAAAGGAGTCGGTGCTAGGGAAGTAAAGGAGTCGGTGCTAGGGAAGTAAAGGAGTCGGTGCTAGGGAAGTAAAGGAGTCGGTGCTAAGGAAGTAAAGGAGTCGGTGCTAGGGAAGTAAAGGAGTCGGTGCTAAGGAGTAAAGGAGTCGGTACTAGGGAAGTAAAGGAGTCGGTTTTAGGGAATTAATGGAGTGGGGGGTAGGGAAGTCATGGAGTGGGTGATAGGGAAGTCATAGAGTGGGTGATAGGGACGGAATGGAGTGGGTGATAATGAAGGAATGGAGTGGACGCTAGTGAAGTAAAGGAGTGGGTGTTAGGGAAGTCATGGAGTGGGTGATATGGAATGAATGGAGTGGGTGATAAGAAAGGAATGGAGTGGGTGTTAGGATGTAGAGGAGTGGGTGATATGGAAGTAAAGGAGTGGGTGCTAGGATGTAAAGGAGTGGGTGATAGGGATGTTATGGAGTGGTTGATAGGGAAGTAAAGAAGTGGACGATAGGGAAGTAAAGGAGTGTGTGATAGGGAATTAAAGTAGTGGAGGATAAGGAAGTAAAGGAGTGAATGCTAGGGAAGTCAAATAGTGGGTGATGGGGAAGTCAAGGAGTGGGTGATGGGGAAGTCAAAGACTGGGGGATATGATAATAAAGGAGTGTGTGTTACGTAAGTAAAGGAGGGGTTGCTAGGGAAGTCAAGCAGTCAGCGCTAGGGAAGTCAAGGAGTGGGGTCTTTGGAAATTACTGAATGAATTTCGGCGCGAGGGAAATACGGTGCTACTTATACGACAACAATGTTTACTGGAAATGAAGGGCTACTCACACGGCAACACTGTTCACGGGAAAAAAGGGCTACTCACACGGCAACACTGTTCACGGGAAAAAAGGGCTACTCACACGGCAACAATGTTGACGGGAAATAGTGGCTACTCACACGGCCACAATGTTCACGGGAAATAGTGGCTACTGACACGGCCACAATGTTCACGGGAAATAGTGGCTACTCACACGGCCACAATGTTCACGGGAAATAGTGGCTACTCACACGGCCACAATGTTCACGGGAAATAGTGGCTACTGACACGGCAACAATGTTCACGGGAAATAGTGGCTACTCACACGGCCACAATGTTGACGGGAAATAGTGGCTACTCACACGGCCACAATGTTGACGGGAAATAGTGGCTACTCACACGGCCACAATGTTGACGGGAAATAGTGGCTACTCACACGGCAACAATGTTCACGGGAAATAGTGGCTACTCACACGGCCACAATGTTCACGGGAAATAGTGGCTACTCACACGGCCACAATGTTGACGGAAATAGTGGCTACTCACACGGCAACAATGTTCACGGGAAATAGTGGCTACTCACACGGCCACAATGTTCACGGGAAATAGTGGCTACTGACTAAACATTCGTGTACATAGTTTACAAGCCTTGATGAAGTCGTGTTTTGAAAAGAACAGTAAAGAAAATTTTCAGTTACCGCAAGATAGTATCGTGAGAATATTATATAAGCCAGGGGCGGAGCGTATGGAGAGTTGGGGGAAGGGGGGCTGGGAGGCTTGGGGGGCTGGGAGGCTTCGGGGGCTGGGGGGGTTACTGGAATATGAGGATCAGCATAGTTAACAAAATAAATTATTTAGAGGAATTGGGAGAAAACACAAACAAACTGTAGTAGTATCTTTGAAAATCTAATTTGGAATTCTCAATTCTAGAATCTATAACATGGAGACCATCTGTTACATTAATGACAGTCGTTTGTCAATCTTTCGTGTTTTGTAGACAGTCACGCCATGGTTGCTTTTGGCACACGATTAAACTTTTCCCTTTTGATATCAAGGGACGTCCCTTGTCGGCCAACTGCTGAGTTATTTTTTTCGCGGAAAAGGGCGGCAAAATTGTGTAGCGCCCCAGGTGGCATGAGACCCTGTATAAGCAAATGAATAGAGGGAAACGGTCTCATGACAACATTGAATAAATAATTGTCATTTCAACGATCCTTGTATAGAAGGAAAACACTTTATAACCAGACTTGTTGTTTCGATAGATTTATGGTCTTGATGTATTTGTCGACCAGATAGACTCTTCGTTGCGATAGATTTATGGTCTTGATGTATTTGTCGAATAGATAAACTTGTTGTTTGGATAAATACGTATGCTTTATGATACAATGATATGTTAAAAGCAGCAACAACAACAACAACAACAAAGAAACAAACGTTTGAACGTAATCACCTAAAACTTTACATAAACATTTCTTGTGTGCTTAAGTCCACCAAATTTAAACAATGCCTTTAAAAACTACTTAAAAAAACGTAAAGAAACAACAACAATGTCAACAGCAACTATTTCAGCAGCAACCGTATCAACAATAACAATGTCAACAACAATACGACGCTCAACAGAAATGATGTGCGCATGACACAAAGTCAACAGTTTCCGGTTACATCGAAATTGCTGTTCTATTGACATAATAACAAGCTCATTTCCCGATTCATACGTCATATACTCTTATCGCAATTAAACAGACCTGCTTGAAGAATTCATATATCTAATCGCTAGTAAGTAGCCCTAGTTGCAGACATCATATGTCTACTCGCCAATTAAGTAGCCATACTTGTCTGCTGGCCGATTAAACAGCTCTGGTTGTCTACTGGCCAATTTGAAAGCTCTGGTTGTCTACTGGCCAATTAAATAGACCTACTTGTCCACCTGCCAGTTTAACAGCTCTACTTGCCTAACGGCCAATATAGCAGGCCAACTCGCAGAAGTCATATGTCGACGTCAGATGTCTACGTCATATGCCTACGTCATGCTTGCAAACGTCGTCCATAATTCATCGCCTGTTTTTCTCCCCTCGAGATGAAAAGAATGTACGGCTAGTTCTGATATGGTGTGTTGGCGACTGGGACAGGGGCGTTCATCCATACTGCAAGAGGTTTCTTAAGCCAGCGGTCTCAAACATCTGAGATGTGTTGGGGTTGGGAGGAGGAGGGAAAGGGGGGGTGACTTAAGGCTCTACATAATTAATTGAACAGCTCGTCGGCGGCTTGGCTACAAGTGAAAAGGAATCGATTCCATAGGTATTTTTTTTCCTTTTTTTACACTTGAACTCGATTACCTTACGTACTTGCAATCCAAGTCATCCCTCTGAGTGGTTACACTTTTACACTTACAGATTTCCGTTGATGGCCACAAGACAGAAAAGATTTCCGTTGATGGCCACAAGACAGAAAAGATTTCCGTTGATGGCCACAAGACAGAAAAGATTTCCGTTGATGGCCACAAGACAGAAAAGATTTCCGTTGATGGCCACAAGACAGAAAAGATTTCCGTCGATGGTCACAAGACAGAAAAGATTTCCGTTGATGGCCACAAGACAGAAAAGATTTCCGTTGATGGCCACAAGATGGTTACCGTAAATTTGATCGAAAGAAATTTCGTCGACGGAAAATTGATCGACGGTAATTTGATCGAACGGAAATTTGGTCGAATCTTTTTTTCAGTCGAGACCTTAAAATTTTCGTCAAATTTCTTTTTGAACGCACTATACTATTTAGTAAAACAAAATAATGCGCTCAAAAAGAAATTTGACGCAAAATTTTAACGTATAAATAAAAAAAACGATTCAACCAAATTTCCGTTCGATCAAATTTCTGTCGACCAAATTTCTTTCGATCAAATTTCCGGATACGCCACAAGACAGATGGCCAAGTCAACGGTCACCCGAATAAAATTTGACAACGAGAAAGCGTGGCGTGACTTTGTACACATGAAGGTTTTATTCACCCCAATATTCGACAACATTATTCAGGACAGTTCAAACATTCAGTGGTATAAAAATTGTATACACCTTCACGCCCCTTTCTAGAAGGCTTCAATGCTAACAATGTCCTCTCATTTTCAATACTGACATGTCCTGTCATTTTCAATACTGACATGTCCCTGTCATTTTCAATACTGACATGCCCTGTCATTTTCAATACTGACATGTCCTGTCATTTTCAATACTGACATGTCCTGTCATTTTCAATACTGACATGTCCTGTCATTTTCAATACTGACATGTCCTGTCATTTTCAATACTGACATGTCCTGTCATTTTCAATAATGACATGTCCTGTCATTTTCAATACTGACATGTCCTGTCATTTTCAATACTGACATGTCCTCTCATTTTCAATACTGACATGTCCTGTCATTTTCAATAATGACATGTCCTGTCATTTTCAATACTGACATGTCCTGTCATTTTCAATATTGACATGTCCTGTCATTTTCAATATTGACATGTCCTGTCATTTTCAATATTGACATATCCTGTCATTTCCAATACTGACATGTCCTGTCATTTTCAATACTGACATGTCAAGTCATACTACGATTATCTTTCCAACTTGATGTCAAAACGTTCTGACTTATCAGGCCGTAACTTTTACTGAACGACCCATCAGTCATGCCATCCAACTACTGAACGACCAATTCTTACTCAGTCATTCCATCTAACTACTGAACGACCCATTCTTACTCAGTCATTCCATCTAACTCACAAATATTTCAGCTTGTCCACACAATCGATACGTTCATTTTTCCTAAAGTAGTCAACGATTTTCTCCAATGTCCTTTTCAACGGTTCAATTTCTAACGTCAAATTTACGGTGACATTTCTATCATCACATTTCTACTGCATGCCGAAGTACGCGCGTATTCGAAAAGGAAAAGTGTTATCAAGAGTTGTTGAGATAGGAATGAAGCTTCCTGGAAGGAAAACATTGCTTCGTGCTTGAAAATGGCTGACAATATCAATGGTCATAGACGAACGGTAGAGGCATGGAAGAGATGGGTGTCAGTAGAGGCATGGGAGAGATGGGTGTCAGTAGAGGCATGGGAGAGACGGGTGTCAGTAGAGGCATGGGAGAGATGGGTGTCAGTAGAGGCATGGAAGAGATGGGTGTCAGTAGAGGCATGGAAGAGATGGGTGTCAGTAGAGGCATGGAAGAGATGGGTGTCAGTAGAGTCATGGGAGAGATGGGTGTCAGTAGAGGCATGGAAGAGATGGGTGTCAGTAGAGGCATGGAAGAGATGGGTGTCAGTAGAGGCATGGGAGAGATGGGTGTCAGTAGAGGCATGGGAGAGATGGGTGTCAGTAGAGGCATGGGAGAGATGGGTGTCAGTAGAGGCATGGGAGAGATGGGTGTCAGTAGAGGCATGGGAGAGATGGGTGTCAGTAGAGGCATGGGAGAGATTGGTGTCAGTAGAGGCATGGGAGAGATGGGTGTCAGTAGAGGCATGGGAGAGATGGGTGTCAGTAGAGGCATGGGAGAGATTGGTGTCAGTAGAGGCATGGGAGAGATGGGTGTCAGTAGAGGCATGGAAGAGATGGGTGTCAGTAGAGGCATGGGAGAGATGGGTGTCAGTAGAGGCATGGGAGAGATGGGTGTCAGTAGAGGCATGGAAGAGTTGGATGTCAGTAAGGGCATGGAAGAGATGGGTGTCAGTAGAGGCATGGAAGAGTCGGTGTCATTAGAGGCATGGAAGAGTTGGATGTCAGTAAGGGCATGGAAGAGATGGGTGTCATTAGAGGCATGGAAGTGATGGGTGTCAGTAGAGGCATGGAAGAGATGGGTGTCAGTAGAGGCATGGAAGAGATGCGTGTCAGTAGAGGCATGGTAGAGTCGGGTGTCAGTAGAGGCATGGAAGAGATGGGTGTCAGTAAGGGCATGTTAGAGTCGGGTGTCAGTAGAGGCATGGTAGAGTCGGGTGTCAGTAGAGGCATGGAAGATTGGGGTAGCATGGAGATGGATACAATATCCATTCATGACACCAGGGACTGATTCCACGTCCCGTGCATGACGCGCTGTTCGATCTATCTGCTAACAAAATGACTGAAGATGGCTTCCACCAACATCACCTCACTAACATCGCCTTGGTTTCACGTCAAAGCGGAATATCCTGAACTTGATGAATTTGCCTCGAAAGTTCTTCCCCTCAATGTCTTTCAGCTGACCTCTGCGAAACTGGCTTTCTCGGACATGGAGATATTAGAACAATGGACGTGGAGCAAAGTGTTACTCTTTCTCCTTTTGTGTGTAGCACTGTCTGCAATCAGCCAAGATTTGATTTTCATGTCAATAAAAGTAAGCCCGCATTTCTCATTAATTAGTCACAGCGTTCAAAGACAACCCCCTCCCCCCCCATATATGTTTTGTATTTTCAATGAAAGCTTAAGTTGTAAACCTATAAAAAATTCTGCTAATGAAGTGTCTTTTTTTTAAAAAATGTTAAAACATCCTTAACAAAGAAAAACAACAGCACAACGGAACAAACTTTGAACGGATAAAATGTAAATGGTGAAAGTTTTATCGAGTCCAATCAGAGTGGCTGATTGTGAATGAACAAATATTTAATAACATATTTATCATCCAAAAACACAGAACAGTAATTCATAAGCCTGGCACAGGTGCTTCGCGCAATGGGAAACTTTTACACTGGTCCACCCAACTAAAATGTTGGGAAACGCTACACTAGCTTATGTTATTGGGATGATGATGATTGGTGATTGATTACTTGTAGAGCGCTTGTGGCCATATTATTTTGGCATGATCACAGCGCTCTGAGGTCATGAAATGAATTTAAAGAAAAAAAGACTTGAATTACAATGTCTCTAAAATGATTTTTAAAAATAACTTTCAATTGCCCTCAAAGATTGAGGCAAACTGTTCCACAATTTAGGCGCTATAGCTTCAAAAACAGATCTCAAGCTGATGGTCTGGAGTTCAATCCCCACAAAGGCCCAGTCAAGCAAAAAGCATCACCAGCACCCCGGGTGGATGGGACTCGTTAACCTTGGACGGCAACTCATCTAAGAGAAGGCAACTCTGAATTCAAACCCGGAGATGGAGTCCCGAAGACGGATAACATTGATACAATGAAACATTCCGACAACTCCTACGACGCCACTGGTGCCAAACTGTATCATCCACATGATGTTCCCTTGGGGTCATCCAGCGGCGTGGAGAGAGGCGATTTGCTGTTGGGAACCAGCTTACAATACTAGAAGAATAATCCCAGGCCTTGTGGATTTCGTCCTGCGAATTTCACACCATCGTCACCTTGTGACGTCCACACCATCGTCACCTTGTGACGTCCACACCATCGTCACCTTGTGACGTCCACACCATCGTCACCTTGTGACGTCCACACCATCGTCACCTTGTGACGTCCACACCATCGTCACCTTGTGACGTCCACACCATCGTCACCTTGTGACGTCCACACCATCGTCACCTTGTGACGTCCACACCATCGTCACCTTGTGACGTCCACACCATCGTCACCTTGTGATGGACGGATGCCAACAAAAAATAGCTTCAAAAGAGCGCGCTCCGTATGACTTCGTTCTGTGTTCATCCACACTGGGAACTCTGGGTAGGGATGAGGTGCACTGGTGTTCACCCGCTGCAATGGTCGGCAAATTCATTAGACAAAAGAGCCAAAAAATCAGCAGCAGGAAGATTAATTTTTTTTTGAGAGCCAAATTCCTTTTCAAGAACCTGTCAAGAACCATGTTTTTCGGAGCCAAAACCGATCTGTGGCCGAGGTGCACTGGGGTCGTTAAAGAGCCGCAAGCGGCTTGCGAGCCGCGATCTGCCGACAACTGACCTACTGCAACATATCAGTCGTTTTACCGTTCTGTCTTTCCAGTACCATTCCAACCATGAATTGTACAGTCTATATCAGGATCCCACGATTGTAGGAGAAATATAAAAAGGGCAGGCTATGCTTTGCAAGACACTGAGAGAAAATGTCAAATGACAGAGGAGTGAAGAGGGTGCATCACCAAAACCAAGAGGAAAATGGCTCAAAGGCAGACGAAGGCTTAGATGCATGGATGATATGGAAAAAGATCTACAACAACTGAATCCAAGCATGGAAAAGAAAAGCTTTAGTTAGGTCTGAGTGGCAGGAAGTAGTGAGGCAGGCCAAAGCCCTACATGGGCTGTAGGGCCACGGGGATGGATGGTCTGAGTGGCAGGAAGTAGTGAGGCAGGCCAAAGCCCTACATGGGCTGTAGGGCCACGGGGATGGATGGTCTGAGTGGCAGGAAGTAGTGAGGCAGGCCAAAGCCCTACATGGGCTGTAGGGCCACGGGGATGGATGGTCTGAGTGGAAGGAAGTAGTGAGGCAGGCCAAAGCCCTACATGGGCTGTAGGGCCACGGGGATGGATGGTCTGAGTGGAAGGAAGTAGTGAGGCAGGCCAAAGCCCTACATGGGCTGTAGGGCCACAGGGATGGATGTTTTAATATTGGGAGCAATCTAATTTATACATTTTGAAAACATCAATATCTTCATACTATTATTATGTATACAAAACTCTGCTGCCAGCCAAACTTGTGTGTACGCATATGTAGTGCTAGCCACCGTCAGAACTATTACATTAAAAATGAAACACCTCAATTGAAAAGAACTTGGCTGATGGAAAGGAAGCTATATTATGTTCGCCAGGAGTCCGTGAATGGTTCTAATACATTGTTCGCTGAAGAAGGCTTTTTGCCGACACATTCATTGTTAGTTTCGTCTGTTTTCAAGCCCCCCCCCCCCCCAACCACCTGATGCTTTTTAAATCATTTTCATAACCTGATCCCAGACTCCACTTTTTTTTAAAAATAAAAAAATTATTATTCCGAACAACTTTGCCAAATGAAACCCATGTGTACCTAAGGGAAGTTAATATTATTGAATCCGTTTGTTAACTTCTTCTCCCACTGTGACGCCACTGTGACACCACTGTTACGCCACTGTGACGCCACTGTGACACCACTGTGACACCACTGTGACACCACTGTGACGCCACTGTGACACCACTGTGATGCCACTGTGACGCCACTGTGACGCCACTGTGACGCCACTGTGACGCCACTGTGACGCCACTGTGACGCCACTGTGACGCCACTGTGACACCACTGTGACGCCACTGTGACACCACTGTGACGCCACTGTGACACCACTGTGACACCACTGTGACACCACTGTGATTACTAGTGTGTCAAGTCATGTCAATTAGCGTGCTATGACATGTTTTCCAGTGTGTCATGTCATTTTTACTATTGTGTCAAGTTGAGAAGGGTTGCATGTTTACTATTGTGTCTTGTTTAATAGTGTGTCGTGTTAACTTGTGTCTTGTTTAATAGTGTGTCGTGTTAACTTGTGTATTGTCCGATGTTTCATTTTTAAAAAAAAATCAATTTGACAGGGGTTCTCAAACTTTTTTTTTAAATCTGAGGTCAAATTCACTTAAGGGCCCGGTTTACTGTCTCACTGTCTCCCAGACTCCTGAGAGGCCAGTTTACTTTGGGTACCGATTAGGTCAATGTCCGGGTCCATCTTTGTCACTGTTAGCCGGGTAACCGGAAGACGTTCAGTCGGGCCGGGCTTAGGACACCTGGCGAGCCGCATCCCGCATCTTGCCCGAGAGCCGTAGCTTGAAGACCCCTGCACTGAGAAGTCTCTTAATATAAAAACTTCTAGTCATAGATACTCAGTCAGTAAGATCTTTATCAATATCTGTATCAATATCTGTATCGATACCTGTTATGAATATCTGTATTAATATCTGTATCGATACCTGCTTCAATATATGTATCAATATATGTATCAATATATGTTTCAATATCTGTATTCGTATCTGTATCAATATCTGTATCAATATCTGTATCGATACCTGTTTCAATATCTGTATCAATATCTGTATCAATATGTTTCAATATCTGTATTCGTATCTGTATTAATATCTGTATCAATATCTGTATCGATACCTGTTTCAATATCTGTATCGATACCTGTATCAATATATGTATCAATATCTGTATCAATATCTGTATCAATATCTGTATCAATATCTGTATCAATATCTGTATCAATATATGTATCACTATATTTATCAATATACTGTAAGCTGTTCAATCAGTAAAGTAAAGCAATGTTTTTTTCCACCCTGAAGTTATCTCAACTGAGTGAAATGTTACGGGCCTTGTACGCGGCAGACGAGAGAGAAGTCATTGTCGTAGAAGGAATGGAGCCAAAAGAATTCAAAGTGGGTGTTATAAATGGCGAAGACATGATTTTGTCCAGCTCTCTGTGATGGCGAGGTGTGAAAAGAGGTGCTTCGCTGTGAGTCTGCCACGGCTTCGAGGATCGACCGCTTCTATCGACCACAGAGAGTATCGATCGCCGGCTGACAGTAAAAGATGCCAGAATCCCCCCCCCCCCCCGCCCACTTCTTCCCAACTCACACTCTCGCTACCCTACGCAACCCCTCGTATCCCTAACCGAACCCTCACTTCCCGTTCTCTCTTTCACAGGGTCGAGTGTTTCAACTCTATGACACAACGCAACAATATAGTAAACATAGAGGTGGCTTGATGTAACGAGGGGAAGAAGGCAGACAATATAGTAAACATAGAGGTGGCTTGATGTAGCAAGGGGAAGAAGGCAGACAATATAGTAAACATAGAGGTGACTTGATGTAGCAAGGGGAAGAAGGCAGACAATATATTAAACATAGTGGTGGCTTGATGTAGCAAGGGGAAGAAGGCAGACAATATAGTAAACATAGAGGTGGCTTGATGTAGCAAGGGGAAGAAGGCAGACAATATAGTAAACATAGAGGTGGCTTGATGTAGCTTTTACTGTCAGCCGGCAGACAATATAGTAAACATAGAGGTGGCTTGATGTAGCAAGGGGAAGAAGGCAGACAATATAGTAAACATAGTGGCTTGATGTAACTGGATTGTCAAACAAGGCAGACAATATAGTAAACATAGTGGCTTGATGTAACTGGATTGTCAAACAAGGCAGACAATATAGTAATCATATTGGCTTGATGTAACTGGATTGTCAAACAAGCCAGACAATATAGTAAACATATTGACTTGAAATTGCAAGGGGAAGAAGGCAGACAATATAGTGAACATAGTGGCTTGATGTAACTGGATTGTCAAACAAGGCAGACAATATAGTAAACATAGTGACTTGAAATTGCAAGGGGAAGAAGGCAGACAATATAGTGAACATAGTGGCTTGATGTAACTGGATTGTCAAACAAGGCAGACAATATAGTAAACATAGTGACTTGAAATTGCAAGGGGAAGAAGGCAGACAATATAGTAAACATAGTGGCTTGATGTAACTGGATTGTCAAACAAGGCAGACAATATAGTAAACATAGTGACTTGAAATTGCAAGGGGAAGAAGGCAGACAATATAGTAAACATAGTGGCTTGATGTAACTGGATTGTCAAACAAGGCAGACAATATAGTAAACATAGTTGCTTGAAGTAGCAAGAAGAAGAAGTCAGACAATGTAGTAAACATAGTGACTTGAAGTAGCAAGGACAAGAAGACAGACAATATTGTAAACATAGTGACTTGAAGTAGCAAGGACAAGAAGACAGACAATATAGTAAACATAGTTGCTTGAAGTAGCAAGAAGAAGAAGTCAGACAATGTAGTAAACATAGTGACTTGAAGTAGCAAGGACAAGAAGACAGACAATATTGTAAACATAGTGACTTGAAGTAGCAAGGACAAGAAGACAGACAATATTGTAAACATAGTGACTTGAAGTAGCAAGGACAAGAAGACAGACAATATTGTAAACATAGTGACTTGAAGTAGCAAGGACAAGAAAGCAGACAATATAGTAAACTTAGTGACTTGAAGTAGCAAGGACAAGAAAGCAGACAATATAGTAAATATAGTGACTTGAAGTAGCAAGGACAAGAAAGCAGACAATATAGTAAACATAGAGGTGGCTTGAAGTAGCAAGCATAAGAAGGCAGACAAGTAAAACTAATCATTGCCCTTTATCGCATATCTGACTGCATAGATAGGTTTAACTTGTTCCACCCACACACGCTCGAAGAAGTGAAAAGATGTTAGGAACCCCCCTACCGCCCCCCCCTGGTTTGTTTTCACCTAAGAAGTGGCCTAGCTAATTCAACCATCACACAAAATACTGTCAACTTCCTCTAAACAAACACAGTATATTTAAATATCTTATATCACTAAAATTGACGTTATCCCTCTCACAAAAACGCACACAAAATGTTTCTCCTCACACACATTAACACACACAATGCTATTTCCCCACACACATATACAGTTTTGAGATGTGCCGGGCATATGCTGAAATGGAGACTGGCTTAAAAAAAAAACATGATCATTCGTATGTTAGACAACATGAGGCTGATAAGTTGGACCATATATTACGTACGGAAATATGTCAAAATTTCATAACCCGTCTTTTGCATTCGTACATTTCAGGAAACGCCCCGGAGTACGAACAGGTAAGACCACCCCCACCCCCCCCCCCCCCCGTCCCCAAAACCCTTAATATAAATGTATTTAAAGTCAATTGTGACTTAATCTTACAGTCGCTAGTGCGATATCTATAGAGCGAGTTTATGAGCGAAGAATCAAAGCAGCAGTATGGGCGATCGTTAGCAAAACTTTAGGTTGATATTCTAACAGCCTTCGAAAATCATTAGAAAGCACCGACTTCAAGATTCCACAAGAGTTTAAAGGGCCACATAAAGATTTATAAGAATTCATTGACAGTCATAATTGTTAAGATGATTATGACAGAATTTATGAATAGATTTACGTACATTCTGCCGAGACTCCCTCCCCCTTTTTTAGTCCCGGGAAATTCGTTCACGTATGCGTAAAATTTTCAACACCTACCCCCCCTCCTTTTTTTTTTCCATCTCATTGTCGACGCGCCCATAATTTATGGATTGCCTCATACAAAGGGCCACAACTCATATACATCCGCTTAAAAAAATTCACCAATTATTCCACGGATTAAGTGAAGAGCGTGAGGGTGCCTTGCAGTGGAAAGAGCTGGCGGGTTTATAGGGGGGGGGGGGTGGTGTTACTATGGATGGCGGATGTGTGGGCTGAGGGTGGGGTATGGTAATTTATGTATTTGTTTCTGAATATATGTATACATTATTTCATTTCTTTTTCATGTATTTAATTTTGAATTAATGTTTGAGTTAATCTATGTATTGGTTTATGCATAATTGATTTGCTCTTTTAGGGGGGAATGAGATAAGGGGGTGGGGTAGGCTGCAATCTGGTTACTTAGAAAAAATAGATCTTTCCCTCTCGCATGAACTGAATGAGTTGAATGAGTTAAATGAGTTGAATGATTTGAATGAATTGAATGAGTTGAATGATTTGAATGATTTGAATAATTTGAATGAGATGAATGAGTTGAATGATTTAAATGAGTTGAATGAGTTGAAAGGCAAAGGTTTTAAGTTGAACCGATGAATTATTAGTTTTTACCAGATTACACATTCAACCTATTTCGAATGATTACCGAATCCATTACAGGTCGGTGGTGTAATAGCCTGCATGGATAAACCAGAGAACAACCCGGCATATCCGAATTTCTATTCGGGCTTGCGGCGCTGAAATTTATCTGGCTATGACGTAGGAGGTTTTTTTTTTTTTTTTTTTTTTTTTTTTTGTGAATGAAAACGGACCCAATAAGCCAGTTGGCCGGGTCCCACGTGCAAAATCAAATGTAATTCATCGAGATAAGGTCTTTGATTTTGATGTAATCTGCTCGAGGGGGGATAAAAACCTGGCCTACATTGCGGATTTAATGGCGCACCAGACGCCTGGGAAAAAAAAGAACAGGACTGTGAATATCGCTGGTTTATTGAACACGCCCAGAAAACCGGCACTCAACAAAAGCTAACCTTATTATTCCTAACACACAAAACACGGATGGGGTACGCCTTTGAAAGTGGTAACCTTCTTTACATAGCGCTTGGCAAATTATTTAAGTAATGGAGGGACAACACGAGAGACTGTTCGACTGAATAAAACCAGGGATGGCCATTTCATTTCCCTTCAAACACTTGATATCCTTGTGCTTGTAATGCCATGGTGTTTTGTAATAAGCGGTGATTTAGAAAGATATTGTGAAATGTTTTTTTAGTTGTTTTTTTTGGATAGATGTGTTGCTGAGATTGTGTAGGGGGGAAGGAACTCATTTCGTGCCACTGGGAAAATGCCGGACTCCGGAGATCCGTGTGTAGCAAGGGAAAGTACTTGGGATTTTGAAAAAGGTATAATGAGACTTCGCGTGTTGTTAGCATCATTAGTCAGAAGGTGGCCGCGCCACGGTGCGGCCCTGCACGGGGACGGACGGTGCATTAGTCAGAAGGTGGCCGCGCCACGGTGCGGCCCTGCACGGGGACGGACGGTGCATTAGTCAGAAGGTGGCCGCGCCACGGTGCGGCCCTGCACGGGGACGGACGGTGCATTAGTCAGAAGGTGGCCGCGCCACGGTGCGGCCCTGCACGGGGACGGACGGTGCGGATACTGGACGCTAGGGGGGTCGCAATCCGGGATTCCGAATTTCGAAAATACCGGAATACCGGACCATAATTGATGCTCGAAAATACCGGGATTGGATTTGTGGGAATCCGGGATTTTCGGTAATCCCGGGATTTCATTTTTAAATTTAAAAAAAAATAGTTTTTCTTAGTTTCCACGTCGTAGTTAAAGCAAGACATAACAATAATTTCTGAGACCTGAAAATCCGTCACACCACGTGTCTCAAGTTCAAAGAGAGCCGACCGACGGGCTAGATCTGTGTACTCTTATTTGTCCGAATCATCACGTGATTAGATTTGTTTTTACATCATGCAAGTGTGTAGTGTGTAAGTGCAGACGAGTCACGACCTGAAGGTACAGGATTGGTAAGTAAATAAATTAAATGTCTTAATATTAATATTATTGCCAAATAAGTAATTGGTATTGTCGAATGGAGATCGAATGTTGACTTCTATTCAGAGTTTGTATGGAAATAATAACCCGTTGCACTCAAATCACGGGGTCAACTTATAATTTAAAAATGTTTTTGATTGCTTGATTTCTTTTAATTATGCCAAAAAAACTACACATTAAAAAGTTGGGTAAACCCGTATTTTGATATTCCAATACCTTAAGTTTAAGACACAGAAAAATAATGTTACTTCTATTTTGTGATAACAATATTAATAATTTACATTCAGCTCATACTTGATTTTCGAGCTATTTTGTCTCAGTCTGAATTTCCCAGTTTGTCTGTAACGTACCTAGCCAAAATTTACATGACTGAACGTCCCAATTTGTCTGTACCGTACTTAGTCAAACTTTTACATGACAATTTAAAAATTAAAAAACAGTTTTACACGTCAAATCAATTCGATTGAATTAATAATTTTTTAAATGATTTATTTTCTCAGGTTGATAGAAAGAAATGGGGGACCCTGAAAAAAATAAACCTACATTTGAAAAGCATATGAAACTATCGGAAACAAGACATCAGTTTGGCATTATTTCTTGAAAGCTACAGACAATCTCTCAGCTAAATGTATTAGATGTAACAAGATACTTGAAACATTGGGAGGAACAACTTCAGGCCTTCACTCTCAATTAAAGTTTGCACATTCCAGTGATTACTTGGACGTATTTCTAAGGCCAGATTGTGACCAGATGCGAAAACATATAGTGAATATTCAAAAACTTGGTCAGACAGCGGATTCCTCGTTGGCAATATCTTTGAACAATGAAATTGAACATCTTGGATCTGAGCATGATGAACTTGATGATACACTGCCGCTTAAGAGACAATTAGAAATTGAAGAACAAAAGAAACTTCAGGTTTAGGATAATACTTCCAGACCAACAGATGGAGACATTGATAAATTGGTAAAAATAGAAATAGCTTTATTTGAGAAAGGCGGTTCAAGAGGAAAATATCTAGAAATTGCGTATGATAGCCATTGATAGCCATTGACAGCCATTGACAGCCATTGACAGACATTGACAGCCATTGACAGCCATTGACAGACATTGACATCCATTGATAGCCATTGACAGCCATTGATAGCCATTGATAGCCATTGATAGCCATTGATAGCCATTGATAGCCATTGATAACCATTGACAGCCATTGACAGCCATTGATAGCCATTGATAGCCATTGACAGCCATTGATAGCCATTGATAGCCACTGATAGCCATTGATAGCCATTGATAGCCTGAGATCCATTCCTCCGACCAGTGTGGATTCTGAGCGGATGTTCTTTTGTAACCATTTGAGGTCAAAGTTAAATGACCCAACATTAGATACGTTGTCATTTTACGATATTAATATTTAAATTTAACCAAAGATTAAAACAACACCAGTTATTTTAATATGTGATTTATAAAACTATTTAAATTAAAAAGTTTTAAAAAAATATTTTTTTTCATTTGATTAAAGTCTGAAGATAAACATTTGTGTTATTGTTAAAAGCTTATTTAAAATCAAAATGTGATATTTGTTCTGAATGTTTTTATCTCATTGATAAATCCTCAACTCTAATCTCGAATCTCGACTTAAAATTGTCTAAATATCGAAAATACCGGGATTCCGGTATTCGTAAGCTGCAATATCGAAAATACCAGTTTTGGCAAAGGGGACCGGTTTTGTGACCCCTACTGGACGCCTATTCAGACATGTCTCTGCTCTAATCTGCCAGAACACCTTCCCACGCCCCCCCCCCCTTTTTCAGAATCAAGATGTATAGTTTTGAGTATACTTTATTTTAATGTTTCTATTTTACTTTTTGAACGGTGAAGGACATTTGGTTTTGTTGGAGGCATTATGGCACTTATTGAAATACATAAACTGAATTCACTCCGTTCATGGCGTGACCCAGGGTAATCATTTGGCACAAGCTTATAATCAACCCCATACTGTACCATTGATCAGCGTGAGAGAAGGGGGTGCAGAAATTTAGAGTGCTAAAGCAGTCGAGCAAACTCAAAAGGCAAGGGTACATTTTGGTGCATACTTGAATTTATTGTTTCTTTCAGACAAATTTTGATGTTGAATTATAAACTTTTGCTGGGAAGTGCCAAAATTAGCCATAATAATGATCAAAGACACATTAAATTCCCCAACAGCGGGACGTAAACTTAATTCATTCTAGTTGTGTCACCATTTAGGGTACGCTTTTGTCCTAGCTTAATATCGCACAGTAAATCTTTATAGTCTCCATAAACATTTTGATAAATTAAAAATACAAAAATGCATTTGTCACATATCTGAATTTATTTTTGCAACATTTAATTGCAGAGCAACGGCAGATATCCTTGTTAAAAAATGTAGGTGTCACTTAACCTTAGAACCATCGTGTGCACCCAACAACCACTACGATGCAGGGTGCCTCGAATATTTTAGAGGTTTAAAGATGTGATGAGGATATTTTCTTAATTATAAATGCAGGGTGGAAATAAAGAGGGTCGGGGGGGGGGGGGGCGGAGACTAAGACGGAAAAGTGCTTGACCTGCTTGTGTTGTGCAAAGAAAAAAAATATTAATGTGGCTTTAATTTTTTATTGACTTTTGTGTGTGTGTGTGTGTGGGGGGGGGGGATAGCTACTTAATTAATAAATGAATTTTCAACCCACAAAATAATAATAATAATTAAAAAGGATTCCATAACTAAAAAGCACCGCAAACATTATTTTATTTGCTGAACGCATATGGAAAGAAAATTACTTATAATAATTAAACGACATTTCCTAAATATTTCCAAATTTTACCAGAGTCAAAAAGAAAACAAAAACCAATTAATTAGAAAGGTCTATACATTTTTATAGGTTTTAAAAACTGGCTATGTTTATAAATCGAATATGAACGTCATAACTATTTTAAGAAGACATGAGTTGTTTACAAAAGACATTATACATTTATTAATGTGTGATTTTTATCTAAGGGAAATCGTATGCAAATAAAGTATATATTTCCCAATATTCAGTTTGTTGAAATGTTGTGTTTTTTGGTAATTAATTATAAAATACTATAACTTTTTTCAGATAATTGACAAATTGCCCTTTAGATATACTTTAAAACACTTTTTAAAAAAAACCACAAAAAAACCCAGACAAATTCACAAATTTATTTTAAATTGAATAAATTAGGAATAAGATTTTTTTCTAAAACTACTAGGCCTACCATCAAATTTATTTTATATTGTTAGAAAAGTAGCACATTAAAATAAAAGCATTTCGATATAAAAATTAATAAAATGTGCGCTTTTTGTATGCGCCCGTTAATTTCTTGATTAGAAATAAATGTCTCGTCTTTTAAAGTTTCCATTTGATATAATTCAACACACGATGAATCGATTAAATTTATGATTTGTTTAAAGCACAACGCCATCATACAATTTATAATTAACACCTATCCCTACTTTAAAAGTCCTGCTTTTATGATGAAATATAATTTGAAAATAGATTTAAAATATTTGATAATTAGCAAGAACTATTATTAAAATTTTAGACGTTTTTATTGATATAAAGGTAATTAAATACAGTGCAATTCAAATCTTTAAACTTGCGAGGTTGCACAAAATAAATAAATAAAATAACACATATATTATTGCTAACTACAGGAAGTAGGAAATCGGCTTATAATTTGGAGTGGCCAGTGCGATATTTATAATCGAACACTATACGCCTTTAACAAGAATAGCCTTAAATATACAGATTATCAAATATATCGAGCGTAGCGATATTTTATAGATTCCTCTATCGCAATCGGTTAAAGGCGCCAGATACTAATCTTTTTAAAACTGTATAAAAAAGACAATTAAGTCGTTTTAAAATTTAAAAAATATTAATCTTTATTTTGTTGTATATATTTTGCTACGGGGGTGGGGCACTTGACCTTTACCGGGGGTCCCCCCCCAGACATATGCCTAAAAAAAACCATGCCCCCCTACCCGTGATATAATATGTGCACGGAGACTTAGAGAACTGCTTGTGTAGAAAAAGATGCGGGAAGCTCGAATGGTTTAAGGATGACTTTACTAAGCCAATCATATCCAATAACTTAGGAAGTCAAGGATGACTTTAATAAGCCAATCATATCCAATAACTTAGGAAGTCAAGGATGACTTTACTAAGCCAATCATATCCAAAACTTAAGAAGTCAAGGATGACTTTACTAAGCCAATCATATCCAATAACTTAGGAAGTCAAGGATGACTTTACTAAGCCAATCATATCCAAGAACTTAGGAAGTCAAGGATGACTTTACTAAGCCAATCATATCCAATAACTTAGGAAGCCTTAAACGCATGAGAGAAAACAAGATTTTCACGAAAGGAAAAAAAGAAAAAAAAAGATTTATTAAAATAGAAGTTTAGAATTTAGGAATTAAAATGAAAATAATGATGCCGATTGGTCTAAAGACCGACCATTTTATGGACTGACTTATCGAATGGACCAACTGATCTAATGGCCCGACTTATCTCATGGACCAACTGATCTAATGGCCAGACTTATCTCATGGACCAACTGATCTAATGGCCCGACTTATCTCATGGACCAACTGATCTAATGGACATAATCTGGTACTGGAACAACTGATCTAATGGACCGACTAATCTTGTGATATATTGGTCATTGACCTGCTCCCTGGTATATATTCTTAATAAACTACCTGGACACTGCCATTGTTACAAGCGTAACTGGATGTCTTTTGTACGTCTTAAGGTGAAACACTAAATGTGGGAGGGGGGGGGATAAAAGGTTACTTCCCTAGCCAATGTGTTATATGTTATGTCACAATTTGTCAGTCTACCAATTCTTGTCTAAGTCAAATGTGTATTTCTGTCAATTCTTTTCTAAGTCAAGATAGGACTGTCTACTAATCTTGTCTAAGTCAACATATGTCTGTCTACTAATCTTGTCTAAGTCAAGAAATGTCTGTCTACAAATTTGTCTAAGTCCCTCTCAAGTTTAGCTCTAACGTGCATTCCAGTTTCATGCAAATGATCTATAACATAATGGCAGTACGGTTTTAAGATGGGAGACGAATGAAGCCTAGAACGAGGCTGAAGGCGTACTCTTGGCTTAATGGCCCACCAGGGGCGGTCTCAACAAACCCCACAAAAAATGTATTATCTGGAGGAATATCCCCCCTCCCCTCCAACCTCAGAGGGGATCGGACGTAGCCACGTGACGCCTGCGAGCTCGTTCTAATAGAACTTTCCTCGCCCATCTCAATTGTACTATGACTATAAAAACTATTTGCTTTTTCTACGGGGTTATCTTCACCTTGTTGTTTTAGTTTCTTCTTAAAAGGGATCTCTCGTTTGAAAAAGTCTGTTCAGGGAGTAGTTATTGTTGTGATCACTGGTTTAAAGGGAGTGCTGGTTGATGTTTGAAAAACTTTTCAGGGAGTAGTTATTGTTGTGATCACTGGTTTAAAGGGAGTGCTGGTTGATGTTTGAAAAAGTCGATTCTTAGAGAGTGGCAAGGTAAAACTAAAAAAAAAATTGAATACTGTAAAAAAAAATATTTTCTCATACATTTTCAGTTTCAAGCGATTTTTGGAAATACTTGCAAAGCCAAAATCAAAACATTCAACAAAATATGTCAAGGTCGTTCAATCATTTAGACTTTCATATTTTAACATATTCAGTAGACCGTATCGATTTCCTAAAATCTAGAAGAATGTCTGAGATGTTGAGCTAAGTGTAGCCATGACGTCACTTCCTCTTGTGTAAACCCCATGGGGCGTTTCTGTTGAAAGCTCTAGGTTTGTGTCAGATTGTTTGTGCCAGATGGTTCGTGTCAGGTGGTTTGTGTCAGATGGTTTGTGCCAGGTGGTTTGTGTCAGGTGGTTTGTGTCAGGGGGTTTGTGTCAGATGGTTTGTGTCAGGTTGTTTGTTTCAGATGGTTTGTGTCAGATGGTTTGTGTCAGTTGGTTTGTGTCAGGTGTTTTGTGTCAGGTGGTTTGTGTCAGGTTGTTTGTTTCAGATGGTTTGTGTCAGATGGTTTGTATCAGATGGTTTGTGTCATATTGTTTGTGTCTGATGGTTTGTGTCAGGTGGTTTGTGTCAGATGGTTTGTGTCTGGTGGTTTGTTTCAGATGGTTTGTGGCAGGTGGTTTGTGCCAGATGGTTTGTGTCAGATGGTTTATGTCAGTTGTTTTGTGCCAGATGGTTTGTGTCAGATGGTTTGTAAGAATATTAATTCCATGCTAGAGAGTTAGTCCACTATTAGCGTTATAACCCATGACAACCAATGTCATGACAACTGCTAACTTGACAAACGCTGACATGACAGCCGCTGACTTGACGACAGCTGACGTGACAGTCACTGTCTTGAAGAAAACAGCTGCCGTGACAATCGATGCCATGACAACCGCCGCCACGACAGCCGACGACGTGATAGCTGATGACATGGACAGAGCGTCGGGTTAGTCTTTCATGATAACAATGGCTGCTTAAAGAGATGGCTCCACGGTGCTAGAAATATATCGCAGTGGTTCTCAAACTCTTTTTGCTTCACGGCGTAGCTCTGATACGCATAGAATATGTGACGTTGTGACGTCAGATTTGTCTTATTCCTTAACGACTGATAAATATCTAAGTTCTTATCAGCTAATGAACATCTTCTTAGTCTGCAACAACAAAGACTATCTTGGCTTGTAGCAAGCAGACGACCACTCGCCAAGTCTTCTTATGGGAGGACTTACTAAAAGCACAACAATAGATTTCTAGTGTTGGTGTCAGTTTAAAGTATGGCTTGTCATTTACTTCACCAGGGTAAAAAATATCACAGAATTTAATGAGGATATTTAATGAGGATATTTAATGAGGATATAGGTCAGTCATGTATTGGGGATACATCCCAGGAATTTTTGGCGGATAAAATCCCAGTTTAATTCCCCCCCCCCCCCCCCCTAGTTATTGTTCAAGTAATAGTTGGATCGATTTTTTTCCCCGGAATTTCTGAATTCTATTATTTCATCTGAACACATTACAAAATAGGCTGGACGAAGTCAAGTGTCCATGGGCATGAGTTGAGAACCACTGATGTTGGGGTCTGTTAGGTGGTAGTACGGTTTCATATAAAAAAAAAATAAACATAAATTTGGACTTACTTTCCCAGCAGTCTGCCACTAAGAGAAAAAAAAAGTTCAAGAAAATCTCAGTTTGCTTTACAAGAAAATCTCAGTTTGCTTTACAAGAAAATCTCAGTTTGCTTTACAAGAAAACCTCAGTTTGCTTGACAAGAAAATCTCAGTTTGCTTTACAAGAAAATCTCAGTTTGCTTTACTAGAAAATCTAAGTTTGCTTTACAAGAAAATCTCAGTTTGCTTTACAAGAAAATCTCAGTTTGCTTTACTAGAAAATCTAAGTTTGCTTTACAAGAAAATCTCAGTTTGCTTGACAATCTCAGTTTGCTTGACAAGAAAATTCTCTCTGTTTTAAAATATCTAGTCATGAGGACAGTCGCTCTATTTTGAGATTTCTTCAGAGGTTTCTTTGAAAACATCAATGTTCTTATTCGCTCAAGGTGAATCATTTAAGTGTCAAATTGTCTGGAACTTCCCATGAAGCTACTCTAAAAAAATATATCGATTTAAGTCAAGGGAATTTTCCCTCGCTAAGGTCAGTTAATTGATTTATTCTAAGATAATTTCACCCCCGTTTTTTTTTTTGGTAATCAGATTCAGACAAAAACAGGTTTTCCCTTGAAATGAAAAAGTCTAACGTCCTTGACACTCTCTGCTAGCTCACCAAATTGTTAAATTGTAGTATCAGACCAGGGGATTTAAAAAAAAATAGTTTTCGTACAGGAAATATAAAAATTCAATCAATTTTCTCCTGTTTTAAAAGTTGTCTTAAATGTATGCCAATGTACGTAGTGTGTATGTGGTTTGAGTTCTCTGGAGGATTAAAAATAATAAGTATTCTGCCAAGTTATGGGAATATGAAAAAAAAAGAATTTTTTGAAGTAAAACAAGCAGTACCATAAATGATCAAAATGATTTTTTTAAAAAAAAGGGGATTACCGATCTTTTTTTATAATTCCAGGAATGCTAAATGGGATTGTGTATTCCTGGAAGCATGATTCAAGGAAATGTTGACGAGGTATATTGTACAAGTGGACGAGAGGGCGTGCATGGCACTACACTAACAGAGTCAATCTAAAAATAGAAAGTAAAGCTAAAAAAAGAACTACTCGCCTATCATATTCATGAAGGTGAGCTAAAAAAAATTGTTGACATTTGTGCAAATTGAAGAGACGAAAACGAAAAAAAGATCTAGTCCAACGAAAACAAGACAATACCAACTTGAACTTGGCATACGAACTTGACAAGTTCAAGCTTAAAAGCCTGGAAAAAATTAAATGCAGCTGATAATAGTGAAATTAAAAATGTTCCAATAAATGAAAAGAATCAATGGATAAATTGAATGCAAATAGTTTTGACCGGACACGCTTACCCGGGCAGCCATAGACGTTGTCGGCTTCTCGAGAAGATCCCAGACTTTCTGCCGCCAGTGGGCGCAAACTCCATTGCCGAAATCGTCTTCGTCTCGCTGCCTAATCGACTCCGCCTCTTTCCGAATCTCCTCGTAGACGTGCTCCTTGCGCTGGTGGTACCTGTGCTGGCAGCACGACTCCAGGTACAGTTCGTCCACGCCCCAGTACTCCAGGTCCTCGGAGAAGGATAGGACGCACATCTCCTCGACGAGGTGGAGGCGGCCGGTGCGGTAGAAGTTGAGGATGGAGGCGAAGGAGCGCGGGTGCCTGTCGAAGAAGTACTCGTTCTCCGAGATGTTGTAGTCGTCGCAGAGCTCCATCAGGGCCTCGTGGCACGTGCAGTCGCGGAGCTTGCCCAGGCGGGTGTGAGGCATGCGCTCCAACGTCCTCCATAAGACTTCGTGCTTGACGCCGCCCACGTTGAGGATGACGCGCCTACTCCTCTGACGCGATCGAGCTATGGCGAAGGCATCCGGTGGGTTGGGATCGTTGGAAGGGTAATAACGTCCGTGGGACGGCACCGGCATGGGCTGGGCGCGCCCCTGATCCGGATTGCCTGATCCTCCCATGCTGATGAGGGAGCCCGCCGTGGAGGACGGCGACGGGGCGCTTGGCGTGTAGCCGGCGATCTTCACCTCCAGCCGTTTTTGATCAGGTCGCGACTTGAGGCACGAGGAGGTCACGTGTTGGTTGCCGGTGGGCGTGGTCGAGGGCCCCTGAGAGAGGGGGGAGTGCTCCCTTTGGTCTCTTAGAACTGATAGTGGGGCCAGTTCTTTGCCCACATCGGCAGTCGAGGACGGGGATGAGGGCCCCCTAGAGCCTCCCCCCGAGTCCTTTTTGCGCATGCTGGCGGGTCCTGAGTGATGTCTGTAGGGGACTCCATGCCCCCCTCCTAGACCGCTGAGCCCCTCCCCGCTCTGCGTTGAACCAGAGCTGCGAATAAGAAAGATAAAGACGAGTAAATATCTCAGATAATCCCTTGTGTCAGTATTGGTCAACAGGTAAAAAAATCATATCTCAGATAATCCCTTGTGTCAGTATTGATCAACAAGTAAAAAAATCATATCTCAGATAATCCCTTGTGTCAGTATTGATCAACAGGTAAAAAAAATCATATCTCAGATAATCCCTAGTGTCAGTATTGATCAACAGGTCAAAATTCATATCTCAGATAATCCCTTGTGTCAGTATTGATCAACAGGTCAAAATTCATATCTCAGATAATCCCTTCTGTCAGTATTGGTCAACAGGTCAAAATTCATATCTCAGATAATCCCTTTTGTCAGTATTGGTCAACAGGTCAAAATTCATATATCAGATAATCCCTTGTGTCAGTATTGGTCAACAGGTCAAAATTCATATCTCAGATAATCCCTTGTGTCAGTATTGGTCAACAGGTCAAAATTCATATCTCAGATAATCCCTTGTGTCAGTATTGATCAACAGGTAAATAAATCATATCTCAGATAATCCCTTCTGTCAGTATTGATCAACAGGTAAAAAAATCATATCTCAGATAATCTAACATGTATAGATTTGAGATTACACAAATCAGTTCTCGTTTCGATCCGTATGTCAGCCTACGAGATAGTTCTACAGCAGCGGTTCTCCACTTGCGGGTCGCAACCTCTTTGGGGATAAAATGACCTTTACACAGTGGTCACCTAAGACCACAGGAAAACAGCAACGAAAGTGGTGGCAAGTAACAAGGAATATAATTTTACGATTGAGGGTTACCTCAACATGGGGAACTGTATTAAAGGGTCGCGCCATTAGGAAGGTTGAGAACCACTGTTCTACAGGTTTGCAGACTTGTCAAAATTGGCATATGATACAATATTCGCTTTTTATTTAATATGAAAGGAATATTGTAGTCAATGTTAAAATCTCAACCGATGTCTCAACCTATGTCTCAACCTATGTCTCAACCTAATAGCCCTTTTGATCACAAATATGCATCTTGTTAGTATGTTGTAGAGATCACGTAGCAGAAGTCATGCTGTAGAAGTCATGTTGTAGAAGTCTTGTTGTAGAAGTCTTGTTGTAGAAGTCTTGTTGTAGAAGTCTTGTTGTAGAAGTCATGTTGTAGAAGTCATGCTGTAGAAGTCATGTTGTAGAAGTCTTGTTGTAGAAGTCATGTTGTAGAAGTCATGTTGTAGAAGTCATGTTGTAGAAGTCATGCTGTAGAAGTCATGTTGTAGAAATCATGCTGTAGAAGTCATGTTGTAGAAGTCTTGTTGTAGAGTCCATCTTGTAAAAGTCATCTTGTAGAAGTCATGTTGTATAAGTCATATTGTATAGGCCATGTAGTCGAAGTCGTGTTTAAAGTCATGTTGTATAAGTCATGTTATAGAAGTCATGTTGTGGCAGTCATGTTGTAGGAGTCATGTTGTAGAAGTCATGTTGTAGAAGTCATGTTGTAGAAGTCATGTTATAGAAGTCATGGTGTAGAAGTCATGGTGTAGAAGTCATCTTGTAGAAGTCATATTGTATAGGTCATGTTGTAGAAGTCATGTTGTAGAAGTCATGTTGTAGAATAGAAACTATTTCTATTCTAGATGTAATAAGAAGCAATACCCCGTCTGCTAATGGAAATATCAGTTCGATTAATTCTCTTCATGGTTACATCTTACTGGTCAACATTCAATTCATGTAGCTGTCAATACATTGAAGTCATGTTGATGTAAGTAAATTAAAGCCATGTTGATGTAAGTACATTAGAGTCATGTTGCTGTAAATCAGCAATCAGAAAATGTACATATGAAGAAATGTTGTGGTGGTTGCGTTAAACTAAAAGCCATCAAAATATTGTGGGCACTGTTCCATCTATTTGTAAGTCAGCTGTCATCAAACCATTGCTTAAGAAGCCTGGTCTGGATGAAAATAATTTTAAAAACTATAGACCTGTATCTCACTTATCATTTTTGTCTAAGGTCATTGAAAAACTAGTTCTAAAACAACTTTTTGCTTACTTAAATGACAACTCTCTTCTCAGTCCTAATCAATCAGCCTATAGACCTTTCCATAGCACTGAGACGGCTCTCTTGAAAGTCACCAATGACCTCTTGCTTGCATTGGACAGTGGTGATGTCTCCCTCCTGATCCTCTTGGACCTCAGTGCGGCCTTTGACACTGTCGACCATGAAACCCTTTACAAAACGCTTGAAAATTACTTTGGCATTTCTGGTTCTGTTTTGTCTTGGTTTAGGTCGTTCCTCTCTGATAGAACGCAGGCAGTCGCTGTCGATGGCTGTATCTCCAGCAGTGCTGACTTGGTGTATGGAGTGCCACAGGGGTCCGTTTTGGGCCCGGTTCTATTTACAATGTATACCAGGCCACTGCTCCTCTTGCTCGAGAGGCATGCTGTTGGGAGCCAGTCTTTCGCGGATGATACGCAACTATACAAGCATACCCATCCCTCTCTTGTAGATTCAGCTGTCCGGACTTTGCAGGAGTGTATTGGTGATGTCAAGTCATGGATGATACTCAGCAAGTTGAAACTTAACGATGACAAAACGGAAGCACTTCTTATTCATGATCACAAATCATCCTCTAACTCAGCTCTCCCCACCTCATTTCAAGTAGGTAACTCAGACATACAGTTTACATACTCAACTAGGAATCTTGGTTATATTCTGTCTAACAACATGTCTCTAGATAAACATATATCTCACATTTGTCGCTCTGCATACACTGCTATCCGTCAGATCAGCTCCATCCGCCACTACCTCACAGTTAGTGCAACAAAAACCTTAGTCTGTGCTCTTGTTCTCTCTCGTCTTGACTACTGCAACTCTCTTCTGTCAGGCTCACCAAAACACTTCTTAGAAAGATTACAAAAGGTTCAAAACTCAGCTGCTAGGCTAGTTTTAAAGGCAAAAAAACGTGATCACGTCACACCACTACTTCATTCACTTCATTGGCTCCCTGTACAAGCACGGATTGATTATAAACTCTCTGTTCTGTGCCACCACTTTTTCTCGAATTCCTGCCCTTCATATCTAACCGAAATTCTCTCTGTCTATTCACCCCTTCGACAGCTTCGCTCCTCCGCAGACGATCGTATTCTTTCTGTCCCTAAGACTCGCACAAAAACATACGGTGAAAGATCTTTCTCTTACTGTGCCCCCAAACAATGGAATTCTCTTCCACTACACATCAGAAATATATCAACCATCACAGCCTTCAAAACTGCACTCAAAACACACCTCTTTAAACTTTACTATCCTGACTGATTCCCCCTCTGAAAGTTAAACGATGCTGCTGAGTGCCGTCCATGGCTTCACATGTAAATTGTTATGGAATGGTTGGTTTTTAATTTATATTTTTAAGTTCATTTTAATTTGCATGTACAGCGTGGTGAGCCCAGCCCTAGGCTGGGGTACCACGCTATAGAAAACTACCCATAATAATAATAATAATAATAAACATTCCACACAGGGTCGAACTGATTACAATTTGAGATTCAGACCAAGCGACGCGCACAAAGACATACGTCGTTCAAATAATAAGAGATTAATACATGATAAAGTGCACTTGACAGTTATCGGATTCGAATCTTCACACGCGCTCTGAGCATCGGAAGAAAGGTGCAGACGACACGGACAGTTGGCTAAACGCGGCAGATTCTTGTGACCAACATTCCGAAAGTAAACCAGCTGCTCGAAATATTCCATTGTGTACACGATAATTAGGAAACTTACTCAATACAAAGATGTTGTGGTGTACATGAAGATATGATGCGGCTAGCATTCAAAGATGTGGTGTACATTCATATATGATTAAGTGTATATTCAGAGATGGTGTGGTGTACATTCAGATCTGAGTAAGTGTACATTCACCGATAGTGTGGTGTATTCATACATGATGGTGAGTACATTCAAAGATGATTCGGTGTTGATTTAGAGATGCTGTGAATCTATTGACATGAGATGACATGCAACTGTTGACATGGGGTCACATGAACCTATAGACTTGGGATGACACGAAACGTCTGACCTGCTCATGGGTCAACTATCTGTTTTTATTATTGTCGTGGCACCTGTCCAAGCATAGGTATAACGCATGCGCAGTGGCATCAGGATAGAAAAAAAAAAGTTTCGGAAAAAAAACGCGTTTTTGGCAAAGATTGTTTGGATGTAAGTTAATATTTTGGCTGGATTTCTTTCTGCGTTCTCGGGAGGATGAGATCACGGAGAAATAAAACATGGCTCCTGATGGTTGATAGATCATGGAATGTTCTTTTTTTTTAAAGCTATAGGCTGTTTAGGATTAGAGAATGGGGAAACAAGAGTATGAATAATGGTGGAGGTATTATTTTCAGGGCAGCGGTTCTCAATATATTGACACCAATTGTCAAAGGTTATAGTGTAATATTTTCAGGACTGTCTTTGTAGAAATAAATACCAATACAATATTTTAGTGTAAGAAACGACAGAGTCAAACATGTTCACGTTATTAAAATGTTATCAAGTCAATTCCTGTATCGGCCGTACGTAAATCTACATAATTGAATGTTGGGGCCCAGACGTGGCGCGAAAATATAACTTAAATCACCCTGATGGCAGGATTGCGACCTGTCTCTTGTTTTAGTTCTCAAGGTAATGAGGGAGTTGGGGGGGGGCAACCCTATAATTTTCTCGGGTGGGGCAGGGGAAAAAAGTTAAGAAACGCTGACGTGAGAAATGGAGAGAAATAATTCTAATTTATAGGTACACCAGAAGAGCTGTGATTGGCTGGACGTAAGTGCGGGGCCTTTGTGCTCCTCTGTACTGAGTAACAACAGATGCAAACATTCTCAGAAGTTGGCAAATAATCAGAAAGTCGGCGGCAACCCGGTAAGACAACCTTCCTGGTTTTGATCATCTTTCTGTTTGATAGACTTGCCATTTACAAGAATAGTTATAGAAGAATTGCCATAAGACATACACGATAAGACAAAAGTGATAAGACATGATTGATAAGACATGATTGATAAGACATGATTGATAAGACATGAGTGATTAGACTTACGTGATAAGAGACTTTACTGCTTAAGGCTCAATCAGGTTAGAAGCCTACAAATATGTTTGGTTTTAAATCAATCGTTTGGTGGGGATTTTATTATGCATCTAGTTTCTGTGATCTTTTTAATGGTGTCCGTCTCTCAGTTATAATGCATCAATCCTTTGTAAGGTGTCCATCTCTCAAATCTATTCTATCATTCCTTTGTAAGGTGTCCGTCTCTCAGTTCTAATGTATCATTCCTTTGTAAGGTGTCCGTCTCTCAAATCTATTCTATCATTCCTTTGAATGGTGTCCATCTCTCAGTTATAATGCATCAATCCTTTGTAAGGTGTCCATCTCTCAAATCTATTCTATCATTCCTTTGAATGGTGTCCATCTCTCAGTTATAATGCATCAATCCTTTGTAAGGTGTCCATCTCTCAAATCTATTCTATCATTCCTTTGAATGGTGTCCGTCTCTCAGTTATAATGCATCAATCCTTTGTAAGGTGTCCATCTCTCAAATCTATTCTATCATTCCTTTGAATGGTGTCCATCTCTCAGTTCTAATGTATCATTACTTTTAATGGTGTCCGTCTCTCAGTTATAATGCATCAATCCTTTGTAAGGTGTCCATCTCTCAAATCTATTCTATCATTCCTTTGAATGGTGTCCATCTCTCAGTTCTAATGTATCATTACTTTTAATGGTGTCCAGCTCTCTCAGTTATAATGTATCATTACTTTTTATGGTGTCGATCTCTCAGTTATAATGTAGCATTACTTTTAAGAAGAACCTGTCAATTTACATTACTTTTCTCTAGGCCCACCAAGCACTCTATTCACCTTCTCTCCCACTTAAGGATTACACTCACCGTGATAAACCCTCCCCTCTTCCCTACACAACATCTGCTCCCTGACATTTAAAGATATAAGCCATTTTCCCATTGCCCAGACATTCACATCTACGATATAAGCCATTTTCCCATTGCCCAGACATTCACATCTACGATATAAGCCACTTTCCCATAGCCCCCAGACATTCACATCTACGATATAAGCCACTTTCCCATAGCCCCCAGACATTCACATCTACGATATAAGCCACCTTCCCATAGCCCCAGACATTCACATCTACGATATAAGCCACTTTCCCATAGCCCCCAGACATTCACATCTACGATATAAGCCACCTTCCCATAGCCCCAGACATTCACATCCAGGATAAAGCCTTGTTGAACAAGACTCAGAACGCCAAAGAGTCATTGATAAATGAAATGTTAGAAAAATGACACTTATATAAAAACTAAAAAGTATAGTCACCTTTACAAGCCCATGTTACAGGTAATGTACATTTTTACACGCTTAGACATTTTACATGTATAGAAATGTTACAAGTTACATGGCTCCGATCAACGCAAGGCACACAACTCATCCACCCAAAACCTGTATCAGAACAGTGCATGCCACCCATGACCTCTGAATGTCACATGGCGTGGAAAGGTCATCGTGATTTTTGATGTAAAATGTATAGCTATTGACATTTGAGGCACGCAGAAAAGGTCGTTGACACCAGTCTTACATTCTTAGAGCTAAAACAGGCATGTACCAACGTCATAATATATAATTGTAAGCGGTTGGAATTGCAACACTTTTAATAACCGGAGAACCGTTGAGACTCACTGTTACACGCCCTATGCGTAGACGTACTATAATTGGAAACATACTGCCACGCAAGTGCAGGACGACGGTTCTAACTACAGAACGTAGACCACCGCCAAGAATCAAAGTTATAGGACAAGATCGTAAGGGTGCGTCCTACTTTCTACCAGAGTAAGAACTACATACTAATATCCAGCACGTATCGTGACAGAAAGAACTTGTTCACATCAAACAAATGTCATGGCAAGAATAATTGTATTACTAATAGCTGCCAACAGAAAGATAGAACATCATGTTGTCATTGGTGTGTCCAGAGTGTTGTCACTGGTGTGTCCAGTGTGTTTTCACTGGTGTGTCCAGTATGTTGTCGCTGGTGTGTCCAGTATGTAGTCATTGGTGTGTCCAGTAGGTTGTCACTGGTGTGTCCAGTATGTTGTCACTGGTGTGTCCAGTATGTTGCCACTGGTGTGTCCAGTAGGTTGCCACTGGTGTGTCCAGTAGGTTGTCACTGGTGTGTCCAGTAGGTTTTCACTGGTGTGTCCAGTTTGTTGTTATTGGTGTGTCCAGTATCATGTTACTGGTGTGTCCAATATGGTGTTATTGGAGAATATTTGGGAGTTATCCATAGTGCATTTTAAATTAGAAATGCTAATCTAAATCAAATAAACTACCACCAGACTACAATCAGACTACCATCAGACTACAATCAGACTACCATCAGACTACTATCAGACGGGTCATGTAAACCCTTTTACCTCACCAAACCCGAAATTCAAGTCTGACAGAAGTCATATCAACAGTAACACAAGTCAGAAGTTACATGTAACACAAGTCAGAAGTCACATGTAACACAAGTCAAAAGTCACATGTAACACAAGTCAGAAGTAACATGTAACACAAGCCAGAAGTCACATGTAACAAAAGCAAGAAGTCACATGTAACACACGTTAGAAGTCACATGTAACACACGCCAGAAGTCACATGTAACACAAGTCAAAAGTCACATGTAACACAAGCCAGAAGTTACATGTAACACAAGCAAGAAGTCACATATAACACAAGTCAAAAGTCACATGTAACACAAGCAAGAAGTCACATATAACACAAGCCAGAAGTTACATGTAACACAAGCAAGAAGTCACATGTAACACAAATCAGAAGTTACATGTAACACAAGCAAGAAGTCACATGTAACACAATCCAGAAGTCATATGTAACACAAGCAAGAAGTCACATGTAACACAATTTAGAAGTTACATGTAACACAAGCAAGAAGTCACATGTAACACAATCCAGAAGTCATATGTAACACAAGTCAAAAGTCACATACAACACTAGCAAGAAGTCACATGTAACACAAGCAAGAAGTCACATGTAACAAAAGCAAGAAGTCACATGTAACACAATCAAGAAGTCACATGTAACACAAGCCAGAAGTCACATGTTACTCAGTACGGGCCGTATCGATACACTTTTGCGGCTACTAACGTCATTCATTATTCACTCAATCAAATGGCTTTCCAACATTCCGCTCACTGAATGTGTCCAGCGTCAAGTCAAAACTCTCATTTCAGTCATGTTCTTGGTTGCTCTTGGGTGCTTGAGGGTGGGCTGGGGTGGATGGGGTTATATGGGGGTAGATGGGGGGGTTGGGGGTGGAGGGATGCTTTCTGTGGTAGAGGGTGGCTTTCTGGGGTAAGAGGGTGACTTTCTGCGGTAAGAGGGTGGCCTAGGGATGGAAGGGATGCTCTCTGGGACAGGAGAAGGGTGGTCTGTGAGCGAAGGGGGCTTTCTGTGGGAGGAAGGGTGTTCTCTGGGGGTGGATGTGGCTTTCTGGAAAGGGGAGCTGAGGGTGGTTTGGGGTGAAGGGGCTTTCAGGGGTGTGGAGAGGGTCTTTCTGGTGTAAAGAGGGTCTCTCTTATCTAAGGATGGAAGGTGGTTGTGGGCTGAGTTAGGACTCGGGTGGAAGGTTGGCTTGGATTGAAGGGTGGATGGATGGTGTAGGCCAATAATCAAGTTTTATTTAGCACTTCAAAGGTCGGACAAATCAGGTTAAAATGTTTAACACATTTTAAAAAAAAAAGAAATATATTTTATCGAGTAAGAATGACTGGACATAATGCTGGCTAAATATGGCGGATAGAACTAGCTGTCTATAAAATGGCTGAAACAGAATGGTTAGTCAAAATGAATGAATAGGTAGGTAAGAACTTAATTTATCCTTAATAAATAAAATAAAACCCTACATACATATATATTGTATTGATTTATTTTTTTAACATTAGTGAAAAACCTTAAGGGTACGTCTTTATAAGTAGGTCGAGTGAGTAGGTCAAGGGTAGGTCTTTATCAGTAGGTTGAGTGAGTAGGTCAAGGTTAGGTCTTTATCAGTAGGTCAAGTGAGTAGGTCAAGGGTAGGTCTTTTGAGTAGGTTGACTACGTAAGGGTAGGTCTTTATTAGTAGGTCGACTAGGTCAAGGGTAGGTCTTTATTAGTAGGTCGACTAGGTCAAGGGTAGGTCTTTATTAGTAGGTCGACTAGGTCAAGGGTAGGTCTTTATTAGTAGCTTTATTGGGTCAAGCACTCGTCTTTATTAGTTGGTCGATAAAGTCAAGGGTAGGTATTTATTAGTAGGTCGACTTGCTCAAGGGTAAGTCTGTATTAGTAGGTCGACTAGGTCAAGGGTAGGTCTTTATTAGTAGGTTGACTAAGTCAATGTAAGGTCTTTCTTAGTAGGTCCATTAGATTAAGTCTACGTCTTTATTAGTAGGTAAACTAGGTCAAGGGTAGGTCTTTATTAGTAGGTTAACTAGGTCAAGGGTAGGTCTTTATTGGTAGGTGAATTAGGTAAAGGATATGTCTTTATTTGTAGGTCGGCTATGTTAAGGGTATGTCTTTATTAGTAGGTTGACTAGGTCAAGGGTAGGTCTATATTAGTAGGTCAAATTAGGTCAAAGGTAGGTCTTTATTTGTAGGTCTATTAGGTAAGAAGGTAGTTCTTTATGAGTAGGTCAACTAGGTCAAGGGTAGGTCTTTATTAGTAGGTCAATTAGATCAAGGGTAAGTCTTTATTAGTAGGTCGACTAGGTCAAGGCTAGGTCTAATGGTGCGAGTAAACAGAGGGTGGGATACTTTTTAAAACTTAAAAATGGCGGAAAATCTTTAAATAATCATATCATTTTATCCTATTAGGTACCCTTGACTCTATAAACTGCCAATGCCTGGAGATGAGAGACCAGAGAGTTGTTCAGCATGCTTGTGTCTATGTCTGAGTGTCTATGTGTGTCCATGTCTGTGTGTCGGTGTGTGTGTGTGTCAATGTATGTGTGTTTTTGTGTGTCTACGTGTGTGTCTACATCTGTGTATTTATGTGTGTCCATGTCTGTGTGTCTATGTGTGTGTGTGTGTCCATGTCTGTGTGTGTCGACGTCTGTGTGTCAGTGTGTGGGTCCATGTCTGTGTGTCTGTGTGTGTCTGTGTGTGTGTCCATGTCTGTGTGTCTATGTTTGTGTGCGTGTGAGTATGTGTGTATGTGTGTGATTGGGCGTATGTGCACGTGTCAAACATAGAAGCGACCGAGACACTCCATAACCATTTAGACTTAGACGGCTATACGAATCAGATACATAATTACAACCAGCACAGGCCACCATTGTTTCATATTGTCTCCCTTCCATCAGTCAATATAGAAACCAATTCCCCTGAATTCACACAAGAAATCTACGTGCAAGTCCATTACGATTAGATCACAGGTAAATAATCTTAAACAAGTGCAAAAATATTGTGTCCCACCTTACAGTTGCTAGGCAACTACTCCTGACAATTCTCTATGTATAATACCGCGCTACTTGACAGAAAGGCTATTTTCATATGTCCAGGACTTATAACGTCTTCAAGAATAAGGTGAAAAAGTATGTGTATGTCTTTAAGCTATTTATGCACAATCTTCATATTTACACTAACACATCCTATCACGTACTTTTACGTCTTGTAGCTAGTCGCAGCACATGTTATGATCCTGTTATAATCCGGTTAAAATCGGGCTATAATCCTCTGCTATCCAGAGCATCAGCGCCATGCCTGGCGGAGGTTAGAGTCATTCTGTGGAAACGCGTTCTGGGACATTCCAGGCCTAGAAGCCAATGTATGTATGCAGGCATCCACACCAAGTGGATAATTATTGCCAAATAGATGAGCAACATGAGGGTGGGAGGAGGCTGTGCTCGCCAGCAGTGCACGCACACACACACACGCGCGCGCGCACACACAGGCACTGCACGTGTTAGCCAAGATGAGGCTCCGATGTACCTGTTATTTCAGTGCCACGGCCAGGTTACCTGGCTTTTGGTTTTATGTTCACGTGAATGTTATGTTGTGGGTATGTGAGTGTTATGTTGTGGGTATGTGAGTGTTATGTTGTGTGTATGTGAGTGTTATGTTGTGGGTATGTGAGTGTTATGTTGTGGGTATGTGAGTGTTATGTTGTGTGTATGTGAGAGTTATGTTGTGTGTATGTGAGAGTTATGTTGTGTGTATGTGAGTGTAATGTTGTGGGTATGTGAATGTTATGTTGTGGGTATGTGAGTGTTATGTTGTGTGTATGTGAGTGTTATGTTGTGTGTATGTGAGTGTTATGTTGTGTGTATGTGAGTGTTATGTTGTGGGTATGTGAGTGTTATGTTGTGTGTATGTGAGAGTTATGTTGTGTGTATGTGAGTGTAATGTTGTGGGTATGTGAATGTTATGTTGTGGGTATGTGAGTGTTATATTGTGTGTATGTGAGTGTTATGTTGTGTGTATGTGAGTGTTATGTTGTGTGTATGTGAGTGTTATGTTGTGTGTATGTGAGCGTTATGTTGTGGGTATGTGAATGTTATGTTGTGGGTATGTGAGCACATGCGTGTGGTGGTGTGTATATGTGTTAATATTGAATGTGTCTGTGAGCATATTGCATGCTTGAACGCCTTAGAATGAGACGTTTTGTGGGCGATTTCATTGTATTTGTTCACTTCCACATGAACCATCTCCTGTGCTGTGTTTGGACTTTGTATTTGTTCACTTCCTCATGAACTATCTGCTGTGCTGTGTTTGGACATTGTATTTGTTCACTTCCACGTGAACCATCTCCTGTGCTGTGTTTGGACATTGTATTTGTTCACTTCCAAGTGAACCATCTCCTGTGCTGTGTTTGGACATTGTATTTGTTCACTTCCACGTGAACCATCTCCCGTGCTGTGTTTGGACATTGTATTTGTTCACTTCCTCATGAACCATCTCCTGTGCTGTGTTTGGACATTGTATTTGTTCACTTCCACGTGAACCATCTTCCGTGCTGTATTTGAACATTGTATTTGTTCACTTCCACGTGAACCTTCTCCTGTGCTGTGTTTGGACATTGTATTTGTTTAGATAGGTGTGCTTCAAACATTAATATCTGAAGTCTAATTTATGCATGTGTCCAAGATAAAGGTCATCTAAAACGTTTTTAAAAATAACAACCCTTTGAGACCTAGAGAGCATCATTGTAATCCGGAGACACTAAGGTTGAGAGAGCTACATTGTGATCTGGGGACACTAAGGCTGAGAGAGCTACATTGTGATCTAGGGACACTAAGGCTGAGAGAGTTACATTGTGATCTGGGGACACTAAGGCTAAGAGAGTTACATTGTGATCTAGGGACACTGAGGCTGATAGAGTTAAATTGTGATCTAGGGACACTAAGGCTGAGAGAGTTACATTGGGATCTAGGGACACTAAGGCTTAGAGAGCTACATTGTGATCTGGGGACACTAAGGCTGAGAGAGTTACATTGTGATCCGGGGACATTAAGGCTGAGAGAGCTACATTGTGATCTGGGGACACTAAGGCTGAGAGAGCTACATTGTGATCTAGGGACACTAAGGCTGAGAGAACTACACTGTGATCTAGGGACACTAAGGCTGAGAGAGCTACATAGTGATCTGGGGACACTAAGGCTGAGAGAGTTACATTGTGATCTGGGGACACTAAGGCTGAGAGAGCTACATTGTGATCTAGGGACACTAAGGCTGAGAGAGTTACATTGTGATCTGGGTACACTAAGGCTGAGAGAGCTACATTGTGATCTGGGGACACTAAGGCTGAGAGAGCTACATTGTTATCTGGGGACACTAAGGCTGAGAGAGCTACATTGTGATCTAGGGACACTAAGGCTGAGAGAGCTACATTGTGATCTGGGGACACTGAGGCTGAGAGAGTTACATTGTGATCTAGGGACACTAAGGCTGAGAGAGCTACATTGTGATCTAGGGACACGAAGGCTGAGAGAGTTACATTGTGATCCGGGGACATTAAGGCTGAGAGAGCTACATTGTGATCTGGGGACACTAAGGCTTAGAGAGCTACATTGTGATCTGGGGACACTAAGACTGAGAGAGTTACATTGTGATCTAGGGACACTAAGGCTGAGAGAGCTACATTGTGATCTGGGGACACTAAGGCTGAGAGAGTTACATTGTGATCTAGGGACACTAAGGCTGAGAGAGCTACATTGTGATCTGGGGACACTAAGGCTGAGAGACTTACATTGTGATCAGGGGACACTAAGGCTGAGAGAGTTACATTGTGATCTGGCGACATTAAGGCTGAGAGAGCTACATTGTGATCCGGGGACACTAAGGCTGAGAGAGTTACATTGGGATCTAGGGACACTAAGGCTGTGATAGTTACATTGTGATCTAGGGACACTGAGGCTGAGAGAGTTACATTGTGATCTAGGGACACTAAGGCTGAGAGAGCTACATTGTGATCTAAGGACACTAAGGCTGAGAGAGTTACATTGTGATCCGGGGACATTAAGGCTGAGAGAGCTACATTGTGATCTGGGGACACTAAGGCTGAGAGAGTTACATTGTGATCTGGGGACACTAAGGCTGAGAGAGCTACATTGTGATCTGGGGACACTGAGGCTGAGAGAGTTACATTGTGATCTAGGGACACTAAGGCTGAGAGAGCTACATTGTGATCTAGGGACACTAAGGCTGAGAGAGTTACATTGTGATCCGGGGACATTAAGGCTGAGAGAGCTACATTGTGATCTGGGGACACTAAGGCTGAGAGAGTTACATTGTGATCTGGGGACACTAAGGCTTAGAGAGCTACATTGTGATCTAGTGACACTAAGGCTGAGAGAGTTACATTGTGATTTGGGGACACTAAGGCTGAGAGAGTTACATTGTGATCTAGGGAAACTAAGGCTGAGAGAGTTACATTGTGATCTGGGGACACTAAGGCTGAGAGAGTTTCATTGTGATCCGGGGACACTAAGGCTGAGAGAGTTACATTGTGATCTAGGGACACTAAGGCTGAGAGAGCTACATTGTGATCTGGGGACACTAAGGCTGAGAGAGTTACATTGTGATCTAGGGACACTAAGGCTGAGAGAGCTACATTGTGATCTGGGGACACTAAGGCTGAGAGACTTACATTGTGATCAAGGGACACTAAGGCTGAGAGAGTTACATTGTGATCTGGCGACATTAAGGCTGAGAGAGCTACATTGTGATCTAGGGACATTAAGGCTGAGAGAGTTACATTGGGATCTAGGGACACTAAGGCTGTGATAGTTACATTGTGATCTAGGGACACTAAGGCTGAGAGAGTTACATTGTGATCCGGCGACATTAAGGCTGAGAAAGTTACATTGTGATCTAGGGACACTGAGGCTGAGAGAGCTACATTGTGATCTAGGGACACTGAGGCTGAGAGAGCTACATTGTGATCCGGGGACACTAAGGCTGAGAGAGCTACATTGTGATCTGGGGACACTAAGGCTGAGAGAGTTACATTGTGATATGGGGACACTAAGGCTAAGAGAGCTACATTGTGATCTAGGGACACTAAGGCTGAGAGAGTTACATTGTGATTTGGGGACACTAAGGCTGAGAGAGTTACATTGTGATCTAGGGACACTGAGGCTGAGAGAGCTACATTGTGATCTAGGGACACTGAGGCTGAGAGAGCTACATTGTGATCTGGGGACACTAAGGCTGAGAGAGTTACATTGTGATCTAGGGACACTAAGGCTGAGAGAGCTACATTGTGATCTGAGGACACTAAGGCTGAGAGAGCTACATTGTGAACTGGGGACACTAAGGCTGAGAGAGTTACATTGTGATCCGGCGACATTAAGGCTGAGAGAGCTACATTGTGATCTGGGGACATTAAGGCTGAGAGAGTTACATTGTGATCTAGGGACACTAACGCTGTGAGAGTTACATTGTGATCTGGGGACACTAAGGCTGAGATAGCTACATTGTGATCTGGGGACACTAAGGCTGAGAGAGCTACATTGTTATCTGGGGACACTAAGGCTGAGAGAGCTACATTGTGATCTAGGGACACTAAGGCTGAGAGAGCTACATTGTGATCTGGGGACACTGAGGCTGAGAGAGTTACATTGTGATCTAGGGACACTAAGGCTGAGAGAGCTACATTGTGATCTAGGGACACTAAGGCTGAGAGAGTTACATTGTGATCCGGGGACATTAAGGCTGAGAGAGCTACATTGTGATCTGGGGACACTAAGGCTGAGAGAGTTACATTGTGATCTGGGGACACTAAGGCTAAGAGAGCTACATTGTGATCTAGGGACACTAAGGCTGAGAGAGTTACATTGTGATTTGGGGACACTAAGGCTGAGAGAGTTACATTGTGATCTAGGGACACTAAGGCTGAGAGAGCTACATTGTGATCTGGGGACACTAAGGCTGAGAGAGCTACATTGTGATCTGGGGACACTAAGGCTGAGAGAGTTAAATTGTGATCCGGTGGCATTAAGGCTGAGAGAGCTACATTGTGATCTGGGGACACTAAGGCTGAGAGAGTTACATTGTGATCTGGGGACACTAAGGCTAAGAGAGCTACATTGTGATCTAGGGACACTAAGGCTGAGAGAGTTACATTGTGATTTCATGACACTAAGGCTGAGAGAGTTACATTGTGATCTAGGGAAACTAAGGCTGAAAGAGTTACATTGTGATCTGGGGACACTAAGGCTGAGAGAGTTACATTGTGATCCGGGGACACTAAGGCTGAGAGAGTTACATTGTGATCTAGGGACACTAAGGCTGAGAGAGCTACATTGTGATCTGGGGACACTAAGGCTGAGAGAGTTACATTGTGATCTAGGGACACTAAGGCTGAGAGAGCTACATTGTGATCTAGGGACACTAAGGCTGAGAGAGTTACATTGTGATCTAGGGACACTGAGGCTGAGAGAGCTACATTGTGATCTGGGGACACTAAGGCTGAGAGAGTTACATTGTGATCTAGGGACACTAAGGCTGAGAGAGCTACATTGTGATCTGGGGACACTAAGGCTGAGATAGCTACATTGTGATCTGGGGACACTAAGGCTGAGAGAGTTACATTGTGATCCGGCGACATTAAGGCTGAGAGAGCTACATTGTGATCTAGGGACACTAAGGCTGTGAGAGTTACATTGTGATCTAGGGACACTGAGGCTGAGAGAGCTACATTGTGATCCGGGGACACTAAGGCTGAGAGAGCTACATTGTGATCTGGGGACACTAAGGCTGAGAGAGTTACATTGTGATCTGGGGACACTAAGGCTGTGAGAGCTACATTGTGATCTAGGGACACTGAGGCTGAGAGAGCTACATTGTGATCCGGGGACACTAAGGCTGAGAGAGCTACATTGTGATCTGGGGACACTAAGGCTGAGAGAGTTACATTGTGATCTGGGGACACTAAGGCTGTGAGAGCTACATTGTCATCCAGGGACACTAAGGCTGAGAGAGTTACATTGTGATCTGGGGACACTGAGGCTGAGAGAGCTACATTGTGATCTGGGGACACTAAGGCTGAGAGAGCTACATTGTGATCTGGGGACACTAAGGCTGAGAGAGTTACATTGTGATCTAGGGACACTAAGGCTGAGAGAGCTACATTGTGATCTGGGGACACTAAGGCTGAGAGAGCTACATTGTGATCTGGGGACACTAAGGCTGAGAGAGCTACATTGTCATCTAGGGACACTAATGCTTAGAGAGCTACACTGTGATGTGGGGACACTAAGGCTGAGAGAGCTACATTGTGATCCGGAGACATTAAGGCTGAGAGAGCTACATTGTGATCTGGGGACACTAAGGCTGAGATAGCTACATTGTCATCTAGGGACACTAAGGCTGAGAGAACTTCATTATGATCTAGGGACACTAAGGCTGAGAGAGTTACATTGTGATCTGTGAACTCTTTAAGTTTCAATTACAAATGCATTTTTATTTTATGTTTTGTATTGTCTGCTGACGAAGGCGTTTAACCGAAACGTCCCATTCATTGTTCTGTCTCTCTTTTGTTTCAAGCCTTTTACCACTATTTATTAACCCTCGCTACGCCCCTGATACCTGGCTACGCCCCTGATACCTCGCTACGCCCCTGATACCTGGCTACGCCCCTGATACCTTTCTACGCCCCTGATACCTGGCTACGCCTCTGACACTTCGCTAAGCCCCTGATACCTTACTACGCCCCCCCCCCCTGATACCTCGCTACGCCCCCTGATATCTCGCTACGCCCCATGATACATCGCTTCGCCCCCTGATACCTCGCTACGCCCCCTGATACCTCGCTACGCCCCATGATACCTAGCTACGCCCCCTGATACCTGGCTACGCCCCATGTTACCCGGCTACGCCCCTGTTACCCAGCTACCCTCAAACCTTATTATTGCTGAGAAAATAGGTCCAAGAATTATTTTCCCCCAGCCATCCCATATCCTCTAACCCAGTGGTTCTCAACCTTTCTACTGCCGCGACCCTTTAATACAGTTCCTCATGTTGTAGCGACACCCCAGCCACAAAATTATTTTCGTTGCTGCTTAATAACTGTAGGTGATTTGTGTTTTTCGATGGTCTTAGGCGACCCCTGGGAAAGGGGTCGTTCAACCCCCCCCAAAGGGGTCGCGACCCACAGGTTGAAAGCCGCTGCTCTAACCCATCTACTTAAAAACCCACAAGATCCCACAATCATCGACCTCAGCACAGCATCTGTCGCCATCGTACACAAGGTGCTGTTTTGGACTCTCAAAGAAATTGATGCCCGCAAATACGCAGGATCAACTTGGCCTTGTATTAAATGCGTTCAGATGGATTATGTTAATTTTATGTTAATTGGTTTCAGCTAGTATTTGATCTAAAATTATCATTCTGTCTTGGGCCTCATAAGTGGGTATCCGGATGATATTAGAATGGCTACAGCCATTAGCACAAACTTGGGCACTGGAATTTCGATCGAAAAAAGGGGCCATAACAATATTGATGACATCAATAACATTGAGTGCATCCCACGAAACATAACAACACTAACGTTTGAGGAATATGAATAATCATGTCACTTTCTTAACATAGCATTATATGTTTGACAACAAATAATCATGTCACTTTCTTAACATCACATACGTTTGACAACAAATAACCATAGAACGTACTTAACATCACATAAATTTGACAACAAATAATCATACAACTAACTTAACATCACATACGATTGACAACAAATAACCATAGAACGTACTTAACATCACATACATTTGACAACAAATAATCATACAACTTACTTAACATCACGTACGGTTGACAACAAATAAGCACGTCACTTTCTTAACATCACATCAGATTGACATTAAATAATCACGCGATTTCCCTGTCACAGTTTATTGCTGTCAGCAAATAATCACCGGCCGGTCATAATTACGTTACACAGTCACACACGAACGTGAGTTGTTGTCACGTGTCAAAACCAAGATTAGTCAAGTGCTCACTCTATTTGCCTCTCTCTGAATGTTAATTATAATGGCAGCCTTGCTTGCTGGGTGTTCCCATAGGTCTTGTTCGGGAACTCTTCAAAAGTTTGGGGAAAAAATTCTATGTTCAGTTACAATTCCATGAACAGCTATATTCTATTACATTTTTAAACAAAAGTATATTTATGACATTTACATTGAAACTCCCCCCCTCCACCCTCCCAGTTATCTTATCATAAAAACATGTACATGTATTCTAATAAGACATATTGATTGTATCATACAAACAAACAAGTGTATCAGACAGATCCATATAAAAACACACGCATTGTATCTTTCAAACAGCCACGCATTGTATCTTTCAAACAGCCACGCATTGTATCATACTAAAACACTGACAAACCCAAAAACACTGACTCTGTATCACACAAACACACGGACAATGTACCACACAAACACACTGACAATGTACCACACAAACACACTGACAATGCACCACACAAACACACGGACAATGTACCACACAAACACACTGACAATGTACCACACAAACACACTGACAATGCACCACACAAACACACGGACAATGTACCACACAAACACACTGACAATGTACCACACAAACACACTGACAATGCACCCCACAAACACACGGACAATGCAATACACAAACACACTGACAATGTACCACACAAACTTACTCATTTGCGATGGCGCCACACGCCCCCACTTGAATCATGTATAGACGTAATCCAAACAATCCATTGGATGAAATGTCCCACCTGTGGGTCAGATATCCACCCAGTGGGTCACTTGGATGTATCCATGCGCGACGTTAAAAGAAACCTCGAGTTATCATCTAGTTGAATATGCACGGATTGGTCAAAATTGATGTACCATCCTACTATTGATGTACCATCCTACTATTGATGTACCATCCTACTATTGATGTACCATCCTACTATTGATGTACCATCCTACTATTGATGTACCATCCTACTATTGATGTACCATCCTACTATTGATGTACCATCCTACTATTGATGTACCATCCTACTATTGATGTACCATCCAACTAATGTTGATCTTAACACGGTAACAATTGCATAATTAAGTTTCGATCCGTTGTCCGGTCAGTTGAATTTTTTAATTTTATATTTCAGCTATATTGGACTTTTTCACCCTGAGATTTTTCTGAATAATCAGCAATTATATAACATTATTGAATGACTTGGCTGTGTGGTCAAGTGTGGCGTCATCAGAATATGGCTGACAAACTTGAGGGTTAAAAATTTAAACCCCAAGAAAACCCAGGTAAACCCCGTAGAATATCGAGGAATGGGCAGCAAAAAAGCAAGGAATACCCAGTTCAAACCCAGGTATACCCAGACAAACCCAAGGAATACCCAGAACAAACCGGGGTATACCCAGACAAACCCAAGGAATACCCAGAACAAACCCAGGTATACCCAGACAAACCCAAGGAATACCCAGAACAAACCCAGGTATACCCAGACAAACCCAAGGAATACCCAGAACAAACCCAGGTATACCCAGACAAACCCAAGGAATAGCCAGAACAAACCCAGGTATACCCAGACAAACCCAAGGAATACCCAGAACAAACCCAGGTATACCCAGACAAACCCAAGGAATACCCAGAACAAACCCAGGTATACCCAGACAAACCCAGGTATACCCAGACAAACCCAAGGAATACCCAGACAAATCCCAGGTATACCCAGACAAACCCAAGGAATACGCAGAAAAACCCGAGGTATACCTAGACAAACCCAAAGATACGCAAAAAATCCTGAGGTATACCATGACAAACCCAAGGAATACGCTGAAACCCCGCAGATATACCCAGACAAAGCCAAGGAATACGCATAAAATTCCCAGGTCAACCCAGGTGCCAAATAATATGACCCACTTTATGTTCACTTAGGCCTGGAAAACAGCTAATTCTACATAAAATCATATTTAAAAAAAATTAATTATTTGTCTCCAAAGAAACATTGTAAAAAATCGATTCAGCATTGACACATTAACACCAATAAACACCACTGACACATACTGGCTCATAATACAGAGCCAATCAAGTAACACGGAGCCAAACTAAGCAGAATCACAGAGCCAAGCAAACCAGAAGCACAGAGCCAGACTTACCAGAAAACAGAGCCTAAATAACCAGAATCACAGAGCCAAACTATCCAGAAACACAGAGCCAAGCTAACCAGAATCACGTTGCAAAACTAACCAGCAACACAGAACCAAACAATCCAAAAAAACACCGAGCCAAACTATCAAGTAACACAGAGCCAAACAGTACAGCAACACAGAACAAGACTAACCAGTAACACAGAGCCAAACTATCCTGCAATACAGAGCCAAACTATCAATAACACAGAGCCAAACTATCTAGCAACACAGAACCAAACTATATAGAAACTCGGAGCCACTACCAAATAACACAGAGCCACTACCAAGTAACACAGAGCCACTACCAAGTAACACAGAGCCACTACCAAGTAACATAGAGCCACTACAAAGTAACACAGAGCCATTACCAAGTAGCACAGATCCACTACCAAGTAACACAGAGACACTACCAAGTAGCACAGAGCCACTACCAAGTAACACATAGCCACTACCAAGTAAAACAGAGCCATTACAAAGTAACACAGAGCCATTACCAAGTAGCACAGAGCCACTACCAAGTAGCACAGAGCCACTATCAAGTAACACACCAGCTCTGGTTTGAAGACTGACGTACGTCCGACCACGGCATCGGCGGCAGTTCCGGATGCAGCGAAAATCGATATGGAATAAAAGGACCACTATCAAACATCTAGCTAAAGCAAACTCATAGAACTGTGGGGCGGGGGGGGGGGCGGGGGCAATAGGGAGGGAGAGAGTGAAGTATCAACAAATAGCTTGACAGGGTGGGTTGGTAAGAGGAGAGGAGATGCCTGGGACAAACTGTGTATGTGATTACGTTGCGTGGAGTTGTTTATGAGTGGTGGGGGTGGATTTTGAAGGGGTCTGTAGGTTTGGGAAAGGGTGGTGCTTCGAGAAATACTACGCGAATCACTAGCGCACCTTAACTAAATGCTAACTGGGTAAAGCATCCAAAAATACCACCCCCCCCCACACCGATTTTTTTTTCTATTATGTATACCTGATTTAAAATTCCATTGGTATTATAGTTCTTCCTGAAGATAAATTTCTTACGTCTGCTAATTCTTCATATGCCCATCTTTGCGAACTATCTTTGATCAGCTCTTCAAAATCCGTCTGTATTGCAATCTTTTATTTAGTACCTGATGTAGTAAGACTTGCGAACCATTGATCGGACATATTTCATAAATATAGCAAGACTTGCGAACCATTGATCGGACATACTTCATAAATATAGCTCTAATCTAATAATGTTAAGGCAATTCATTTTGACTTCTAAATCAAGTTTGCTTTGAAAGTAATAATCAATCAGTCTCCATTTATACAGTTCATTTCCAACTCTTTCCAAGCTCAGATTTTGTCCAATGTGTAGGATTTTGTCCAATGTGTATGATTTTGTCCAATGTGTAGGATTTTGTCCAATGTGTAGGATTTTGTCCAATGTGTAGGATTTTGTCCAATGTGTAGGATTTTGTCCAATGTGTATGATTTTGTCCAATGTGTAGGATTTTGTCCAATGTGTAGGATTTTGTCCAATGTGTAGGATTTTGTCCAATGTGTATGATTTTGTCCAATGTGTAGGATTTTGTCCAATGTGTAGGATTTTATCCAATGTGTAGGATTTTGTCCAATGTGTATGATTTTGTCCAATGTGTAGGATTTTGTCCAATGTGTAGGATTTTATCCAATGTGTAGGATTTTGTCCAATGTGTAGAATTTTGTCCAATGTGTAGGATTTTGTCCAATGTGTAGGATTTTGTCCAATGTGTAGGATTTTGTCCAATGTTTAGGGTTTTGTCCAATGTGTAGGATTTTGTCCAATGTGTAGGATTTTGTCCAATGTGTAGGATTTTGTCCAATGTGTAGGATTTTGTCAAATGTGTAGGGTTTTGTCCAATGTGTAGGGTTTTGTTCAATGTGTAGGATTTTTTTCAATGTGTAGGGTTTTGTTCAATGTGTAGGGTTTTGTTCATGATCCTTTAATCAGGTCTTGCCAAGAATGAATAAATTTAAGTGTTGAAAAAGACAAAATTATGATTATATTAGGCGCGTAGTTGAAAAAGATTTTTTCCTAAACTTGCAATCAAGTTAGAAAACTATTTTGTTATCTGGAATGAAGTTAGCAAACTAATTTTTTCTTATTCTAAATTTGGAATGAAGTTAGCAAACTATTTTGTTATCTGGAATGAAGTTAGCAAACTAATTTTTTTCTTCTAAATTTGGAATGAAGTTAGCAAACTATATTTTTTACTGGAATGAAGTTGGCAAACTATTTTTACTTAATTTGGAATGGAGTTAGCAAACTATTTTTACTTAATTTGGAATGGAGTTAGCAAACTATTTTTTTTACTGGAATGAAGTTGGCAAACTACTTTAAATAAATTTGGAATGGAGTTGGCAACCTTTTTTTTACTGGAATGAAGTGAGCAAACTATGCAATGTCGTGATATTACCTACACATTTTTTTTAAAAAATCGTCCAAATTGTGATATGCAGGATTCCAACATTAGAAAACGAGAGAGTTATGCAAATGAAAGGAAAAATTACCCCAAAAGTAAATTCAACAATTTTTAAATTTTAAAAATAAAAAGCAAAAATTAAATTGCCACCCTTAAAATATGCCCCCCACCGGGAGGCCCCCCTCCGCAACCCCTAGGTGAGACATCAGTGTCATACGGTAGGTAGAGTCGGGGAGAGAGGGGTCACCAACTGGGTTCCCTTAGTTACGAGGCTCTCTTAGTTACAAGGCTCCCTTAGTTACAAGGATCCCTTAGTTACGAGGCTCTCTTAGTTACAAGGCTCCATTAGTAAAAATTCTCCCTTAGTTACAAGTCTTCCTAAGTTACAAGGCACCCTTAGTTACAAGGCTACCTTAGTAATAAGGCTCCATTAGTAACAATTCTCCCTTAGTTATAAGTCTCCCTTAGTTACAAGGCTCCCTTAGTTCGAGGCTTCTTAGTTACAAGTCTCCCTTAGTTACAAGTCTCTCTTAGTTACAAGCTTTCCTTAGTAACAATTCTCCCTTAGTTACAAGGCTCCCTTAGTTACAAGACTCCCTTAGTTACAAGCTTCCCTTAGTTACAAGACTCCCTTAGTATCGTATTTCATTTGAATATGAACTATTTTTTATAAACTACATGACAAATATAGAATATGAAAATATAATTTCTCGTAGAAGACAATCAATACATACCAGATCTAGCCAACATAGTTTCCAAACCAGAGCTAGTCTGACTTTAAGACAAATATGGCTCACGAACCAAAGCTAGTCCGACTTTAAGACAAACATGGCTCCCGAACCAAAGCTAGTCTGACTTTAGGACAAACATGGCTCACGAACCAGATTAGTCCGACTTTAAGACAAACATGGCTCCCGAACAAAAGCTAGTCCGACTTTAAGACAAACATGGCTCGTGAACGAAAGCTAGTCCGACTTTAAGACAAACATGGCTCCGGAACCAAAGCTAGTCCGACTTTAGGACAAACATGGCTCCGGAACCAAAGCTAGTCCGACTTTAGGACAAACATGGCTCCGGAACCAAAGCTAGTCTGACTTTAAGACAAACATGGCTCCCTAACCATCAACGCAAGCCGATTCTAAGACCCTTATTATAGCGTTGGGTGGCTGGATGAATGTGCGGGCACAGTCAGAGAACCGTTCCACACGATCAGTGAATCTTGCCACGCAATCAGTGAATCTTGCCACACGATCAGTGAATCTTGCCACGCAATCAGTGAATCTTGCCACGCAATCAGTGAATCTTTCCACACGATCAATGTATCATGTCATACAATCAAGGTATAATGTCACACAATCAATGCATAATGCCACACAATCAATGTATAATGTCACACATTCAATGTATAATGTCACGCAATCAATGTATAATGTCACACAATCAATGTATAATGTTACACAATGACCATACCTTTCCCCACAACCAGTGTATAATGCAATAAGCGTACAGTGCCAATCGATCAATGGCGATCATTCTTCTGCTGATTGATATCCCAATGCAATAGTAATGACATCCACCGTTGCTCCACTATTTGACGTTTGTAATATCTAAGGCTCTATCAATTATGATAGCGTAAGTGCTCATAAGCCCAGGTACAAATAAATTCATATTTGATTAAGATGAATTTTATAAGGAGCATAAAGCATTCAGGGACATTTGAAGCTGGTTTCTTCTGTGGATGACAATATGCGTTTTTAATGACACCTTAGTAACTCTACCTCAGTCCGGCACAGAAACTCTACGACAATCCGGTATAATCACTTTACGTCAGTCTGGCACAGTAACTGTACCTCAGTCCGGCACAGTAACTTAACGACAGTCTGGCACATCAACTGTACCCCAGTCCGGCACATCAACTGTACCTCAATCCGGCACAGCTCATGAGCTGACGACTCTCCAATACAAGTATTTGTGTTATGCTAACTCTAGAAATCAATAAAGCGATTTACTCGAGTCTCAGATCAACTAAATGCTTGTTACGATAACAGTGGGCCCGGACACACCACATGAAAGAAGGTCATTGAACACTTACTTAGTCCCGGACACACCACACAAAGAAAGCCATTGGACACATAGTCCCGGACACACCACAATAAAAACGATACTTGACACGACGTCCCGGACACACTAAATAAACAACGCCATTCGACACAGTTCTGGACACACTACACAAAGAAGGTCATTAGACACTTAGTCCCGCACACACTACATAAAGAACGCTATTCAACACGTACCGTACGTAGTACCGGACACAGCACACAAAGAAAGTCATTGGACACGTAGCCCGGACACACCGTACAAAGCATCCCCTTGTAGACGTAGTTTAACTTTGAACAGAGCGGCGCACTGTATCAATCCGGTTTACCATAGCAGACTTGAGGCTCTACCAAAGGGGGCAATGATTGAATCCAAATCTATTTATAGTTTCATTGATATTTCCAACATTCTAAAACCGCATCTGTGTACCTCGCGCCATCTTGTAATACGTCACAACGCATGTGTTTAATGCTTTCTCAACCGACATAATTTTGTGGATTTCTTTAAGCTCTCCACTCACGGGATTTTAAAACATTTAACACCCCCCCCCCCACCCCTTTAAACGTACGCCCCCTAAATCAAACTAATTTAAATAAAACGTTTTAAAAAAAAGATTATCGTTTGAAGGAGCAACTCTCGCGTGACGATAAGAGTGGAGTAGTTTTTTTTTGTTGGAATACAACATTGGTTGTACTTTGGTTGCGGAAGGCTTATCGTGGAACTACTTCCCGTGGGAGTTAACGTGAGCCTGGTGTTAATCTTTAGAATCAGTAATATGAAAGAGAGCAGCGCACGTAGCTACAATAGTAATAGGAAAGAGAGCAGCGCACGTAGCTACAATAGTAATAGGAAAGAGAGCAGCGCACGTAGCTACAATAGTAATAGGAAAGAGAGCAGCGCACGTAGCTACAATAGTAATAGGAAAGAGAGCAGCGCACGTAGCTACAATAGTAATAGGAAAGAGAGCAGCGCACGAAACTACAATAGTAATAGGAAAGAGAGCAGCGCACGTAGCTACAATAGTAATAGGAAAGAGAGCAGGGCACGTAGCTATAATAGTAATAGGAAAGAGAGCAGTTCACGTAGCTACAATAGTAATAGGAAAGAGAGCAGGGCAAGTAGCTACAATAGTAATAGGAAAGAGAGCAGGGCACGTAGCTACAATAGTAATAGGAAAGAGAGCAGGGCACGTAGCTACAATGGTAATAGGAAAGAGAGCAGCGTACGTAGCTACAATAGTAATAGAAAAGAGAACAGGGCACGTAGCTACAATAGTAATAGGAAAGAGAGCAGTTCACGTAGCTACAATAGTAATAGGAAAGAGAGCAGGGCCCATAGCTACAAATAGTAATAGGAAAGAGAGCAGGGCACGTAGCTACAATAGTAATAGGAAAGAGAGCAGTTCACGTAGCTACAATAGTAATAGGAAAGAGAGCAGCGCACGTAGCTACAATAGTAATAGGAAAGAGAGCAGGGCACGTAGCTACAATGGTAATAGGAAAGAGAGCAGCGCACGTAGCTACAATAGTAATAGGAAAGAGAACAGGGCACGTAGCTACAATAGTAATAGGAAAGAGAGCAGTTCACGTAGCTACAATAGTAATAGGAAAGAGAGCAGGGCAAGTAGCTACAATAGTAATAGGAAAGAGAGCAGGGCACGTAGCTACAATAGTAATAGGAAAGAGAGCAGGGCACGTAGCTACAATAGTAATAGGAAAGAGAGCAGCGCACCTAGCTACAATAGTAATAGGAAAGAGAGCAGGGCACGTAGCTACAATAGTAATAGGAAAGAGAGCAGCGCACGTAGCTACAATAGTAATAGTAAAGAGAGCAGCGCACGTAGCTACAATAGTAATAGGAAAGAGAGCAGGGCTCGTAGCTACAATAGTAATAGGAAAGAGAGCAGCGCACGTAGCTACAATAGTAATAGGAAAGAGAGCAGCGCACGTAGCTACAATAGTAATAGGAAAGAGAGCAGCGCACGTAGCTACAATAGTAATAGGAAAGAGAGCAGGGCACGTAGCTACAATGGTAATAGGAAAGAGAGCAGCGCACGTAGCTACAATAGTAATAGGAAAGAGAACAGGGCACGTAGCTACAATAGTAATAGGAAAGAGAGCAGTTCACGTAGCTACAATAGTAATAGGAAAGAGAGCAGGGCAAGTAGCTACAATAGTAATAGGAAAGAGAGCAGGGCACGTAGCTACAATAGTAATAGGAAAGAGAGCAGGGCACGTAGCTACAATAGTAATAGGAAAGAGAGCAGCGCACCTAGCTACAATAGTAATAGGAAAGAGAGCAGGGCACGTAGCTACAATAGTAATAGGAAAGAGAGCAGCGCACGTAGCTACAATAGTAATAGTAAAGAGAGCAGCGCACGTAGCTACAATAGTAATAGGAAAGAGAGCAGGGCTCGTAGCTACAATAGTAATAGGAAAGAGAGCAGCGCACGTAGCTACAATAGTAATAGGAAAGAGAGCAGCGCACGTAGCTACAATAGTAATAGGAAAGAGAGCAGGGCTCATAGCTACAAATAGTAATAGGAAAGAGAGCAGCGCACGTAGCTACAATAGTAATAGGAAAGAGAGCAGTTCACGTAGCTACAATAGTAATAGGAAAGAGAGCAGGGCCCATAGCTACAAATAGTAATAGGAAAGAGAGCAGGGCACGTAGCTACAATAGTAATAGGAAAGAGAGCAGTTCACGTAGCTACAATAGTAATAGGAAAGAGAGCAGCGCTCGTATCAACAAATAATGTCTCACAAATCTTGAATAGCAGCATCGGAGATAAGACATTCAACAAAGGTCACTGGTAAGCCAATCAGACGCGTCCGGCGCTTGTAAGACGTAAAAAAACGTAGCTGGGTGCAAGGTTAGAGCAAGTTTATTCCTACGTAAACCTTTTTAGTGTACACTGTATCGTAAAGTACACATTTCTTCACGTTACCGTTTGCACAACAATACAGCAAATTGTACATATTTCTTCACTTTACGGAGTGTACGGTATGCTGCCTACTTTTGTACACATTTATCATATTATTAGTCACACATTACATACTCCACTAAAATTAACTTTACATAGCCTGGGTACACATTATATTATGTACGCATTACACTGCGTTCAACTTATACTGTGTACCTAAATACATGTTGAGTTCTCAAGTACACCTTAAACTGAGTTAGTTTAAGAAAGTGGTCGGCAAAGTCATTAGTCAAAAGAGCCAAAAATCAGCAGCAAGACGATTAGAATTTTTTGAGAGCCACATTTCTTTTCAAGAACCTGTCTAGAACCATGTTTTTCGGAGTCAAAACCAATTTGTGGCCGACTGGCCGAGCCGCACTCAGATCGCTTAAGAGTCGCGATTTGCCGACCACTGGTTTAGGAAATACTAGTAGAATACCATAGAACTTGTATTTGTTTCTTATTAAATGGTTTGTACCTTAGAGTACTCATTGGCTGATGTTGGTGTATTATAGACGAAATCCATAAGGTTGTCATGAAAGGTGCGTACCGTCCATGTTGTACCCATTGTTGACTAATTATTTGACCTGAATTTGATAAAGACTTCTCTTCATCTGAGTCGCTTACTAGCAATTTGACTGACCGGGAACATTGCACCTATCATAGCATGTATCGCACGAATCGTATTCTTATATTGCACCGATCATAGCTTGTAATGCACCAATCATATATCACATTCCCCAATCATAGCTTGTATTGCCCCAATCATTGCGTGTACTGCATCAATCATAGTTTGTTTTCTATTTAAAACTGTGTCAATCGGGGGTGTATTGCTCAAATATCTACCCAAGTATCCGATCTGTCCCACTCTCTCACTCTACAGCAATAACTAAGAGAGCTTATTCTAAAGTCACAACTAAGACAGCTGTTCGCTCATTAAAAAATCAATAATATGGCAGCTGTTGTCTCATTCTAAAGTAAGAACTAAGACAGATGCTCGCTCATTCTAAAGTAAGAACTAAGACGGCTGTTCGCTCATTCTAAAGTCAATAATACGACAGCTGTTGTCTCATTCTAAAGTCAGAACTAAGACAGCTGTTCACTCATTCTGCAACCATAACTAAGAGCAATCTGCTGCTCTAGCATCCAATGACGTAAAAATATTGCCGAGAGATGAAGAGCTATTTGCTGAGTGTTTGCTTCGTGGCGCAGCTGGCCGTCCTGTGGAGGTCAACATGTAGCCGCACAAATCGATCAGGTCATGACTTAACTGTTAGGTGCCGGAGAAGATTTTCGCAGATCTGACCTACATCAGCATCATCATGTCCCGTAGTCCTTCGACCGTTGGGGTGCCACAGATGCCATGAAAACTATCCTTCTCCATTCCTCTCGGTCTTCTGCACTACGATAGCATTGCCTAGTTGTAATCCCGTCCATTCTTTGATGTTATCTACCCATCTTTTTCTCTGCCTTCCTCTTCTTCATCCTCCTCTAGTAGTGCCCTGCAAGATTTATTTGGCGAGCCCTTGTTTTCTGGTCACGTGGCCATATCATTCAAGTTTGCGCTTTTTTACATACACCAGGAGGTCATCGTACTGCGCATTGATCTGACCTTAACGGAGAGATAGAATTTAAACTCTTAGGCGAAGATTCTAAGACGCACACTGCCGCAATCGTTCAGTTGTGACGTTCGTAGGATTTCTGCTTGAAAACAAAATTCCATCAACGCAAAGTTCTTTTCCTACGCCTTTGCGTTTGGCCTTAAGCCCGCACATCAGAACGACGGCGTAAGCATTGTGACGTCATCGGTGGGATTTCGCTTGGTGAGCGCTAACGGTAGGTCTGAGCGCATGCGGAAGTCTTCCGGCGGCCAGCAGTGCGCCGCCTTTTTGACACCGGAAGCGGTTAGTGAGAGGTCACCTCAACCAAAATCCGTTTAATTTATGGGATGAACAAAAAGTTGGAGCTGTCATAAACTCAAGGTATTGATCAATCAAACAAACGGTTCATGATTTGGGGGGGGGGGGGGGGGAGGGAGGGGCTGTCCGGTGACCCTTGACAAAATTTATACAAAGCTGTTGTCTGAACATTCATTGAAATTTAAAAAAAAATTAAAATAGCGAATCCTATGGTAATTCTTTCATGTCGCACATCACTGAGCATTGGTCTCTCAAAGCTACAGAGTTATTGTCGTAGCTAGAAATTAATACGAAACCAGTTTGTACAAAACCAATTTTTACAAAACCAATTTTTACAAAACCAATTTTTACAAAACCAGTTTTTACAAAACCAATTTGAACAAAACTAATTTTTACGAAACCTATTTTTACAGAACAAATTTTTACAAAACCAATTTTTATGAAACAATTTTTATGAAACAATTTTTATGAAACAATTTTTATGAAACACATTTTTATGAAACAATTTTTATGAAACAATGTTTATGAAACACATTTTTATGAAATAATTTTTATGAAACAATTTTTATGAAACAATTTTTATGAAACAATTTTTACGAAACCAATTTGTACAAAACAAATTTTTAAGAAACACATTTTTAAGAAACTATTTTTCATGAAACCAATTTTTAAGAGAACAGTTTATACAAAACAAATTTGTACTAGGGAATTTTCTTCCTACGGAAGCTTGTTTACCATCAGAGGTACCATCATTGCAGTACCAGCAACAAAACAATGCTCATTACAAATATGACTATTGCCCAAGGCCTTATAAAATGAAACATAAAGTTGATGACGTCATCGACCCTAACTAGTCACCATTTTGAAAACTTATTTTTAGGAATGATTCAAATTATATACCTTTGAAATATGTATTTGTATGCTAGCATATATCGTCGTAGGTCAAGTGTCTTAAACGTTTTTTTCAAAAATTGAACTAGAGCCATTAAAAAAAAAAATCCTTGACACTTACTTCGCTTTTGTTCGTGGCTGGCGGGCTGGGTGGAGGTGGGGGGGGGGCGGCGCAAAAATATTCGGACGGCTAATTCACCCACTTTCCGTCAACCTATCGAGCTGAAACTTGGAACATATTCTATCTAATTGTTCAGCCCCCTCCCAACCCCAGCTCCACACAAATTCAACCTCCTAAAATCTATTGGTCCTGTTTTTGGTTCAAGGCGAAGATGAAAGAAATATGCTGACATTAATTTCACGAAATAAAATTACCGGTAACTGCGCTAAATGAGATTTAAAAAAAAACGCAGTAATATATTCTTTTGCTTTTCTGAAATAGAATATTAATATAGCTCAGGGGCGTGAAAAAAACATGGGCGGTCGCGAGCCTTGGGGAAGGGGGGGGGAGCACTAATTGTGATTCTTATAAAGTGCGTTACTTGTATGCATGCTTTGTCAAATTCCACCCCCCCCCCCCCTTTTTCCAACCTCTGGCGAAAAACTGTGATTTTTTGGTGTTGTTGGATTATTATTATTTAATTATTACTTTGTGTGTGTGTGTGTACAAGAATGGGACAAGTAGTCCAGTGGTTCTCAAACTTCCTAATGCGTCGACCGTTTAATACAGAGTCTCATGTTGTGATGACCCCCAACCACAAAAATTATTTTCGTTATGGTTCATAAACGTGTGTTTTCCGATGGTCTTAGGCGACCGCTGTGTAAGGGTCGTTCGACCCCTACCCCTACAAAGGGGACGCGACCCACATGTTGAGAACCGCTGGTGTAGTCTAACACGTAGCTAAAGGTCTGCAGGTGCTTAACATAATTGACCAGGAAAACGGTGGTTATAATAGTGGTCGTTTGCGGGCGAACTCGCAGCTACCTCATCAATACTAAAATTAGGCAAATTAAATGGGGCAATAATGGCAACACTAATAGGCAATAAATGTCGGCACACAGAGCAAGTCAAAGATTGCTCTGCGGCGCCACAAATTGTTCCGCATTGTTAACTGAATGGATGGCTGGTAGCTTTCAAACACGGCCACGCCACACGCTGAAGAGCACGAAGGCGACGTGGCGTCCTTTGCCAGTGACAAGATTTAGAGAAAGTCAATTTTTTAAATTCGGTCGCTGACAAGTCTGACATTTCCCATTTCAAATAATAGAAGAGTTAATTTTTTTAATTTAAACAAAAAGACCTGGGATTACGTTCGGCTGGATTAGAACCAAAACAAAATAACCGAGGAACCTGTTGAAGTAGCTTCACACAATATGACTATACCGATTAATAGACTTTGTCTAGGAAGTTGACCTCAATAACATATACAGTGAAATACTCTAACTCAGGCCTGCACAACTCAAAATGTAAGGCGGGCCGTAATACTTTATGAGAAACTTGTGCGGGCCAATAGAAAATAGAACACGACTTGTGCGGGCCAAAAGAGAATAGGGCAGGACTTTTGCGGGCCAAAAGAGAATAGGACAGGACTTTTGCGGGCCAAAAGAGAATAGGACAGGACTTTTGCGGGCCAAAAGAGAATAGGACAGGACTTTTGTGGGCCAAAAGAGAATAGGACAGGACTTTTGCGGGCCAAAAGAGAATAGTTAGGACACGACCTGTGCGGGCCAATAGAAAACAAGACAGGGGGAAAGCTATTAAGAAAATAATAAGAGTAAAGAATATTTCGTTACTTCGCGGGCAGCAAAGTGGGTGCTAGCCCGCCGTATGAGGCCCGCAGGCCTAATGCTGTGCAGGCCTTTTCTAACTTCATGCAGTAACTTATCACCCTGCTGGTGAATCTCATTTTCTTAACGGAGAATAGTTTCCTATCAAAGAACACTTAACACTTTGTTGTCTATAAGCACGCATTGGAACAAATCAAAGAACACTTAACACTTTGTTGTCTATAAGCACGCATTGGAACACATGTCTTAAGTATTGAAGAATGTTTTGATCTGGTGATTTATTGAGACAAGTATTTCTTGAAGTATTTTGAGAACAAAAGTAAATGAAAAGTAAGGCACGAAATCTGACGATTAAATTATATACTCTACGTCAGCGGTTCTCAGCCTGTTGTCGCGACCTCTTTGGGGGGTCGAACGACCCTTAAAGAGGGGTAGCCTAGGAACATAGGAAAACATATTGATGAAGTAGCAACAAAAATAATTTTATAGTTGCGGGTCACCACAACATGAGGAACTGTATTTAATGGTCACGGCATTAGGAAGGCTGGGAACCACTGCTTTAAGTAATTCACTCATACTTTAAAAATACTATCTCACTATTAATAGAATTCAAAGACATTTTGACTGCACCACTATTAACGAACGATGGTAAGTCAAAAAAAAAACAAAAAAAACCCCACAATTTTCTTGATTCGAATTTTGTCATATTTACCCGAGGATGAACATATCAAACTGATTATGTGGCGAAATGATGCAGCTGTAATCAAGAAAATTCAAAGCAATACACCTAAGAAATCCAAACCATGAGAAATCCAGGAATATTAAAACAATATAACCTACAAAAATAATAGGCCAAAAGGCGGTTGAGGTCCAATTCCCAACTCCCGGCAAAGATAAGTTACAAGAACAAACTAGTCGTTGGGCCGGTCGATGGCCCGCCTTTGTGCGTGAGCAGTGCACCACTCGGCGGTGGCACTAAAGGCTTAGACGTGAGTCGTTCAGTGTGACGGTGCGATGATAATGACATTGCTTGCTTGCTGGCGACGTTAATTGCAGATGTACGCTAGATCAATAACAACTCTATCTGTACAGACGTACGCTGGATCCATAACAACTTGATCTGTACAGACGTACGATGGATCCATAACAACTTTATCTGTACTAGATCAATAACAACTCTACCCCGTACGAATCTACACTAGATTTGTAACATCTATACATGTATGAATGTACACTAGATTTGTAACATCTATACATTTATGAATGTACAGTAGATTTGTAACATCTATACATGTATGATTGTACACTAGATTTGTAACATCTATACATGTATGAATGTACACTAGATTTGTAACATCTATACATGTATGAATGTACACTAGATTTGTAACAATTCTAGCGGTACAGATGTGCACTAGATCAATAACAAATCTACCCGCATGACCGTAAACTAGAACTATAACAACTCTATATACTGTGTATATGTGACACTAGATCAATAATTACCTTATCTGTATAACTGTAGGCTGGATCTTTAACAATTAAACTTTGATGGTACTGGCTTATGTCAGTCACAGCTCTACCTTGGTGATGTTTGCGTCTGTCAGTCATGTTAGCTTGGTGATAGACCAGTTTAAAAAATAACACCAATAAAACTAGTTCATGAAACCTGGACAGACACTTAAGGGAACATGGACAGACAGTTAAGGGAACATGGACAGACACTTTAAGGGAACATGGACTGCAAACTCATGAATGGTTATGTATAAATCGACACTATAAAGAGCACGACAATGAAGCGGTAAACGATGGCTGTTTTTAATGGGTCACAGAGAAGAACAATATGGAAGGAACTGGCTTATCTAACAATTATAATCTAACTTAAACGAAGCCCGACGAGCAACACTGCCCCTTTGTGTGACGAGTACAGTTGTAACAACTTGTCATTATGTTCAGAACAACCCCACCACCTCCCTCAGGCCGGCCCAACCCCACCACCTCCCTCTGGCTGGCGCAACCCCTATCTACCTCGGGCTGGCGCAACCCCACCACCTCCCTCGGGCTGGCCCAACCCCACCGCCTACCTCAGGCCGGCCCAAACCCTACCTCCCTCGGGCTGGCCCAACCCCACCACCTACCTCAGGCCGGCCCATATAATTGGCAAATCAATAATTTGTTTGAGTTTTCCCAAAAAACCAATGATTGATCAGCAGTCGTTTCTCTTGTAATGAAAATAATCGTAGAAATTATCATTAAAAAAAAAAGTGTGTCCCGAGGTCTCATTGTATAAGTGTTACAGTTAGTTAACTTAAGGGAGGTATTATTGTTAGATTGTATGAGTGTTACTGTTAGTTTGAACTAAAGGAGGTATCATTGTTAGATTTAAATAGGGAAGTTTCATTATCAGCGTTCTAGATCTCAACGCAAAAATCACAAAACTGTATATTGATTTAGATGCCCTTGTCAACATTGTTTTATCGCAACAAGAATCACATTGTCGTATTGTCTCCGAGTGGCTCGACGATGACCTGGCAGGATCGAAGATACATTCCCTGTTGGGAGGGGGGTCGTGGGGCTATAATCCCATTCTATCCTATCAAACGTAATATTTTGGCTGGGGGGGGGGGGTAAGTCGGGATAGATTGGGGGTGGGAGTGGTGTACACATATCAGTGTTGGAACGTGGAGAAACATATTGATTGTTCTTTGCACCATAGTGAAAGTGATGTTGATATTAATGGCCGTCCTTGTCGCTAGAAGCTTTTCTATTTATAGCTGTCCTAGTCTCTACAAGCATCTCTATTAATAGCTGTCCTAGTCTCTACAAGCATCTCTATTAATAGCTGTCCTAGTCTCTACAAGAATCTCTATTAATAGCTGTCCTAGTCTCTACAAGAATCTCTATTAATAGCTGTCCTAGTCTCTACAAGAATCTCTATTAATAGATGTCCTAGTCTTTACAAGAATCTCTATTAATAGCTGTCCTAGTCTTTACAAGAATCTCTATTAATAGCTGTCCTAGTCTTTACAAGAATCTCTATTAATAGCTGTCCTAGTCTCTACAAGAATCTCTATTAATAGCTGTCCTAGTCTCTACAAGAATCTCTATTAATAGCTGTCCTAGTCTTTACAAGAATCTCTATTAATAGCCGACCTGGTCTCTAAAAACATCTCTATTAATAGCCGTTCTGGTCTCTAAAACATCTCTATTAAAAGATGTTATTGTCACTAAAAACATATCAGTTAATAAATGCGCCCCAAGATAGCTGCATAAAGGCAAATTTGCAGGGTAAATGCCCACTAGGCAGGACATGAGACACACTGGGCAGGACATGAGACCCACTAGGTAGGGCATGAGACCCACTAGGCAGGGTATGAGACCCACTAGGCAGGGTATGAGACCCACTAGGCAGGGTATGAGACCCACTAGGCAAGGCATAAGACCCACTAGGTAGGGCATGATACCCACTAGGCAGGGTATGAGACCCACTAGGCAGGGTATGAGACCCACTAGGCAGAGTATGAGACCCACTAGGCAAGGTATGAGACCCACTAGGTAGGGCATGATACACACTAGGCAGGACATGAGCCCCAGTAGGCAGGTCATGAGACCCACAAGGCATATCATAAGAACCACAAGTCATGTCATGAGACCCACAAGGTATGTCATGTAACCCACAAGGTATGTCATGAAACCCACTACGCAGGGCATTCGTAAAACGTACAGGCCCATTGACCCGAAACATATTTATTCCTAGACTAATATGTCAATTGTCTGCATTGAATATCTTCATCTTTTCCATTGTCTGCATTGAGTATCTTCATCTTTTCCATTGTCTGCATTGAATATCTTCATCTTTTCCATTGTCTGCATTGAATATCTTCATCTTTTCCATTGTCTGCATTGAATATCTTCATCTTTTCCATTGTCTGCATTGAATATCTTCATCTTTTCCATTGTCTGCATTGAATATCTTCATCTTTTCCATTGTCTGCATTGAATATCTTCATCTTTTCCATTGTCTGCATTGAATATCTTCATCTTTTCCATTGTCTGCATTGAATATCTTCATCTTTTCCATTGTCTGCATTGAATATCTTCATCTTTTCTATTGTCTGCATTGAATATCTTCATCTTTTCCATTGTCTGCATTGAGTATCTTCTTTTTGTCCATTGTCTGCACGAGTATTTCCTCAAAATATTCACCCCACCTCTCCAGTACTCTACTTTTCCCCGTAATTAATTCATATTAATCACATCGTTCTTCATTTCAGCCATTGTGTATTATATGTATTCTCTGCTTAAATTTAACCCATACAAGTAGATGGCCAGAGTCTGCATCTGCTCCTCTATAGCTTCTTACATCTGATCCATGCGTCCAATCTCTTACCTCATGGTCAATTCGGTTGTGGCTGATTCCGTCTGTCGACCTCCAAGTAACTGTATTTATATTTTTGTGTGGAAACTTGGTGCTGCTGCCATCCTTTTACCTGAAGCAAATTCCATGAATTACATCACATTGTCATTGGATTCTTTGTGTAGACGCTCCTTGACAATATTTTTTCTTTCCCTATTATAGCATTAAAGTGTCCCCAATCACTATTTTAATATGAAGTCGTGGTGCCTCACCATAGCTTTTTTCCCAGCGTCTCATAAAATGATTATTTTTTTCCGACCTTCTGTATCTTTGGAGGGAACTTTAACACGATCCCTCGCACATGTAAAGAGCGCAATCTTTCATCCTCTGGTTTAAAGCCTATGACTTCACCGACGGCTTCTTTCGTCCTAGCAAAACCTGTTCCAAGACTGCTGATGAAATAACAGAACAGGAGTGTTAGTATTGTTACACTGTGAAAAATGGTGTAATCTTTTGTCTTGAGGATGTCTGCATTTTTTTCCATCGAATTTCTTGCAATGCAGCAATAGAGATGTTTCAATTAACCAGTTGATTTACTAGGTTGGCTAAGTAAATTGCAGGTCGTAATCCCAAAATCATGTCCATATCCAGGCATAGGTCATAGGGCATAGGGCATAGGTCAAAGGTCGATTTCCATTAGAATCGGGACGGCTTTCATTCTGTTGTTTGGCTTTTGTAACGTTTATACCTTTACACGACCGGGTTGTTAGCCCTGAGGGCAGCCACCTTGGAGATGTCCTGGTTGTTGGCCCTGAGGGCAGCCACCTTGGAGCTGTCCTGGTTGTTGGCCCAGAGCGCAACCATCTGGGGGCTGTCCTGGTTGTTGGCACTGAGAGCAGCCACCTTGGAGCTGTCCGGGTTGTTGACCCAGAGCGCAACCATCTGGGGGCTCTCCGGGTTGTTATCCCAGAGCGCAACCATCTGGGGGGGTCTGTCCTGGTTGTTGGCCCAGAGCGCAACCATCTGGGAGCTGTCCGGGTTGTTAGCCCTGCGCACAACCGCCTGGGATTTGGGGGGGGGGGTTGGGGGTAGCTGCGTAATTTTCAGTTAAGGTTCCCAAGCGTTTGTAGATCTCGCCACTTCCTACAAGTCAGTAGGTTCTGATTTTGGTCCACAACAGCTATTTTATTTCCGAAGTACCCGCCATATCAGGTGGGCTTTCTCCTATCCGCCACCTGGGGTGGGGGGTGGGGGGCACTCGATGGAAGATCAGTATCTCCACAAGAGATAGGCCCAAATCCCCCGACATATATTTATTCCTAGACCCTATAGGACAGTGGTTCTCAACCTTCCTAATAACGTGACCCCTTAATGCCGTTCCTCATGTTGTGGTGACCCCCAACCATAAAATTATTTTCGTTGCTACTTCATACATATGTGTGTTTTCCGATGGTCTTAAGTGAACCCTGTGTAAGGGTCGTTCGACCCCCAAAAGGAGCCGCGGCCCACAGGTTGAGAACCGCTGCTATAGGACATCATCGGTAAATGTAACTGACACGTTGCGGGAAATATTCCAAGCCGGCCCAGGGGATAGTTCAATCATTGAGACAGCTTTTGGGGATGTCCCACAATCACAATCAATGAGAACGTTTCAAAGTCCCAAGACGAGGCTACGACTAATGGAAGCGAGTTGTTGCCCTTGAAAAAATGGCGCGACAGGAGGCTTCCTAGCCAATCTATTGGTGGAGGACATTACTATGGGGGACATTACTATGTGGAGGACATAACTATGTGGGGAAATTACTATGTGGTGGACATAATATGTAGGGACATTACTATTTGGGGACTTTACTATGCAGGGACATTACTATGTTGGGACATTATTATGTAAGGGACATAACTATGTGGGGACATTACTATGTGGGGGATATTATTATGGGGGGCATAAGTATGTGGGGACATTACTATGTGGGTACATTACGATGTGGGGACATTACTATGTGGGGGACTTTAATATGTGGGGGACATAACTATGTGGGAGCATTATTATGTGGGGACGTAACTATGTAGGGACATTACTATGTGGGGACATTACTATAGGGGACATTACTATGTGGGGATATAACTATGTGAGGACATAACTATGTGGGGATATTCTTTGGACAAGGATACATTGGGCATATTTGCCTGCACTGTTAAGTTAGGACCATAATTGTTACAAGCTATAATGCGATACAGAAAGTCTGCATCTCTACTGGCCAGCACCGTCATTAGGGAATGGAATTGTAACAAGCTATTGAAGAATACAGAACTGCTCCTTCAAAATTACAGAACTTTTGTGAGGCTAGTTTTACTTGGCAGCCAATTAAAAGAATGACTTGATGAGACTCACTTTCAATCCCCTTTTTACCCACTTTCAACCCACTTTCAACCCACTTTCAACCTACACCCGAACAAAACGTTACGAATAAATATTTTGAAACATAGATGACCACTACAATGACAACTCAGATGGGCAACAAAATGAATACTAAGAAGAATAGGGAGTGACCAATAAGATGTCCAATGAGTGACCAGTAAGATGACCAATAAGATGACCAATGAGTGATCAGTAGATGACCAATGAGTGATCAGTAGATGACCAATGAGTGATCAGTAGATCACCAATGAGTGATCAGTAGATGACCAATGAGTGATCAGTAAGATGACCAATGAGTGATCAGTAAGATGACCAATGAGTGATCAGTAGATGACCAATGAGTGATCAGTAAGATGACCAATGAGTGATCAGTAAGATGACCAATGAGTGATCAGTAAGATGACCAATAAGAAGACCAATGAGTGATCAGTAGATGACCAATAAGATGACCAATGATTGATCAGTAAGATGACCAATAAGATGACCAATGAGTGATCAGTAGATGACCAATGAGTGATCAGTAAGATGACCAATAAGATGACCAATGAGTGATCAGTAAGATGACCAATAAGATGACCAATGAGTGATCAGTAGATGACCAATGAGTGATCAGTAAGATAACCAATAAGATGACCAATGAGTGATCAGTAAGATGACCAATAAGATGACCAATGAGTGACCAATAAGATGACCAATGAGTGATCAGTAAGATGACCAATGAGTGATCAGTAAGATGAACAATGAGTGAACAACAAGTTGACATATGACGCAACAATTGAACAATGGCCAGCATAAAATTACATATTGCTACCCTTGACCAATGGCCAACATAACAGTACATGACGCAATCCTTGACCAAACATAGACAAACTTAGACAAACATCGACAAACATAGACGAACATAGACCTTGTTGCAGGTTACCTTAAGCAAACCACGAGCCGTCAAATTAACGAAACAATCAATTAACCATCCATAGGGCACCGTTAACTGAAACGGTCTATTGTAACAATTTGAGTGAGCATCAAGGTGTAAACTTGTTGCAAAGGAATTGTTAACATTTTAAACAAAAATATCAACCAAACTTGAAAAATTTAACCTTTGACACCCGCAACCCCCGGGGCTTTTTATTGTCTGAAACAACAAACATAAAATCAATAGCGTAGAGCTGGATCTAAATTTAGACCCAAGATGGCGGCCTATAATGGCGGCCTGATGGAGCAACAAGTCCTACAACGTATGGGATGTGACAGAATCAAACCCTCGTAAGATAGCGCGAGTGTTATTAACAATGGGATTTGGTGAAAACACGGCCAGATGAAAGGACAAGACATGATGACAAGGACTGCTGGTGTGCTGGTACGGGATGACAAGTTAGCAATGACTGCTGGTGTGTTTGTACGGGATGACAAGTTAGCAATGACTGCTGGTGTATTGGTACGGGATGACAAGTTAGCAATGACTGCTGGTGTGTTTGTACGGGTTGACAAGTTAGCAATGACTTCTGGTGTGTTGGTACGGGATGACACGTTAGCAATGACTGCTGGTGTGTTGGTACGGGATGACAAGTTAGCAACGACTGCTGGTGTGTTTTTACGGGATGACAAGTTAGCAATGACTGCTGGTGTGTTTGTACGGGTCGACAAGTTACCAATGACTGCTGGTGTGTTTGTACGGGTTGACAAGTTAGCAATGACTGCTGGTGTGTTTGTACGGGTTGACAAGTTAGCAATGACTGCTGGTGTGTTTGTACGGGTTGACAAGTTAGCAATTATTGCTGGTGTGTTGGTACGGGATGACAAGTTAGCAATGACTGCTGGTGTGTTGGTACGGGATGACAAGTAAGCAATGACTGCTGGTGTGTTGGTACGGGTTGACAAGTTAGCAATGACTGCTGTTGTGTATGTACGGGTTGACAAGTTAGCAATGACTGCTGGTGTATTCGTACGGGTTGACAAGTTAGCAATGACTGCTGGTGTCTTTGTAGGACAAGACAGGTTTGTATTGACTGGTGATGTTTGTAGGACAAGACAGGCTTGTATTGACAGTTGATATGTTTGTAGGACAAGACAGGTTTGTATTGACTGGTGATATGTTTGTAGGACAAGACAGGTTTGTATTGACTGGTGATGTTTGTAGGACAAGACAGGCTTGTATTGATAGTTGATATGTTTGTAGAACAAGACAGGCTTGTATTGACAGGTGATATGTTTGTAGGACAAGACAGGCTTGTATTGACAGTTGATATGTTTGTAGGACAAGACAGGTTTGTATTGACTGGTGATATATTTTTAGGACAAGACAGGCTTGCAACTACTACTGGTGTCTTTGTAGGGAATGACATCCCAGAAATGACCTCGGAAACGAAATGATGGAACAGTGCTTGTCCAGCTTAGATAATAATATTAATAAAAGTATATTTATCTAAAATTGTATCTTATATCTAGATTTACATAGAACATCTAAATTTACATAGAACGTCTAGATTTACATAGAACGTCTAGATTTACATAGAACATCTAGATTTACATAGAACATCTAGATTTACATAGATCATCAAGATTTACATAGAACATCTAGATTTACATAGAACATCTAGATTTACATAGAACATCTAGATTTACAAAGAACATCTAGATTTACATAGAACATCTAGATTTACATAGAACATCTAGATTTACATAGAACATCTAGATTTACATAGAACATCTAGATTTACATAGAACATCTAGATTTACATCTAGCACATAATTCTAGAAGAAATATTTAAATGTACTTTAACACTACCACACATGCTCACAACTAAGTCCACATGCACTTCTACACTGCACTGTTAACAGGATGAAATGGAGCATTTAACATTGGTAATGGACTTTCAACGATGTACTGTATAAAACACGCGAACCATACAGCACCCCACCCACAGGGGTTGAACTTGGGGGAAATTTTACATAATTCACCAAGGGCTACCTGATGAATGCATGTGATATACCATTACATGTGCTGTACCATTATGTTTGATGTACCATTACATTTGATGTACCATTATATTTGATGTACCATTGCATTTGATGTACCATTACATGGGATGTACCATTACATTTGATGTACCATTATATTTGATGTACCATTGCATTTGATGTACCATTACCTGTGATGTACCATTACATTTGATGTACCATTACCTTTGATGTACCATTAAATTTGATGTTTCAAATGAAAAGAGGCCGTGATGTTTCTAGCATCAACTATTAGTTGTAAGTTGTATTATGTTTCACAACACAGAACGTATCAAATATCAAAAAGAGTTGTTATTATTATACACCATAATGTTTACGGTACAAGGTATAACTATTTATGTTGACGTTAACAGGTATCAATCACAGGTTCGATATACCATTATGTTGACGGTACACGGTACCTATCATTACATTGACGGCACAAGGTATCTATAATTACATTGACGGTACAAGGTATATATTATTACATTGACGGTACACGTTATTGTTGATTTGATCCAAACGACAATACATTGGATGTTCTATTTTTATATACAAATAAGTGAATGAGTTCAAATGTCAATAAATCGATTGCATTGTCCTTTGAGTTAATCAATGACTGTACAATAACCTTTATCATATGTTCATATTGCATGTTCATATGCTAGAAAACAATATCTGAACCTATCTAGAAACAGATCTCTCAAACTATCTAGAAACAGCTAACTCAACCTTTCTAGAAACATATCTCTCAAACTATCTAGAAACAGCTAACTCAACCTATCTAGAAACAGATCTCTCAACCTATCCAGAAACCAATATCTCCAGCTTTCTCACAAGAATCAAGATCTCACATTTTCTAGCAACCAATATTTCATATTTTCTAGAAACCTATCTCCCACATTTTCTAGAAACCAATATATCATCGTATTCACATACCACCAGTCAAAGAAGGACGCTTGCAACAAGAAATTATAATTCTTAACGTCTTGGTCTTAGTATTGGCTTAACTGAAAGCCCTGGGCGCTAACTTCCGTTTTTAGCAGACAAATTTATGTTAGTAAGAATCTTCTTGGACGGACGCCATTATTCAAGCAATGTCGGCCATCTTTAGACGAACGACCCAATTTGTACGAGCCGCACTTTGCCGCACTTTCTAAACAGCTGATGAACATTTTCAAAGGCACAAGACGGGAGGACACGACCGTAACAGCGTCAAAAACATTATGTCAACCGGAAATCAGTTCTGACACTGGACACATGAACGTTTACCGGAAAACCACCATGTTAGAAGACACATCCACACGAACCGGAACTTGCAGCCGTAACGGACACGACCGGACTAATCATTTGACCCCGATCGAGCAAACAATTTCATTGAAATGACGTCACTGAGTTAAACCATCACAAGAAGGTCGCGTCCAGGCACCGCAAGAGAGACGAAGATTGCAACATTGCGTGACGTCTCGGGCGCCAGCAACTGAAGGACGAAACACAGAGCACGGGGGAGAATGGCTTACGCAGGGGACGAGGGGTGGGGTGGGGGCGGGGTGCCGAAGAGTTAGCGGTGGGGGGGGGTGGTCCCCCTCAAGATGGCTGCCGGTGAATATAAAAATTTGGGAAACGCCGCGGTACGGCCTGATAAGCTTAGACCGTCCAATGGACGACTCTAAGAAACAACGAAATGAGGCCGAAAAATCGATACTAGAGGACGGTGCACGACTACGACACACAGGAGTGTAGTATATACAGCAAAACTCTGGCAAAAAGGTGTCTATTTTGTTACAGAAAGACTCACATCTGTGTGTGGGGTGGGAGGGTAGACCGGAAGCTGTGTGGAGTTGTTTGGAAGTGATTTATTTCATCCCAAACCATTAAAATAAACCGCCTAAAATGGCTAAAAATAAACTGGCTAAAGCATTAACTGAATAAAATAGGCAGGCTAAAAGGGCTAAAATTAAAATGGCAAATAATTAGCTGGGTAAGTTAAAAGGGTTAAAAATAAACTGGCTAAAAATAAACTGGAAATCCAATTCAAATTTTGAGCGTTTTGGAGTAGATTGCCTCAAAATAATCCAACAGAACTGAAAATGTAAGGTGTGCTTGATCCTGGTGTTGGACAACAGCGGAATGAGACTGGACAAATTTGTCAACTTTGCGAGTGCAATGGATCACGAACATTTTGTGCAGTAATGCTAATATAACAACTGATTATTGTATTTAGGTCTTACTATTTTAAGTCAAATGTAAATCTTGATTAAAAAAGTTGTTTTTGTTATTTGGGTGGGGGGGGGGGGGAAGGGGGCGTGTCATAATGCCAGGCTATAATAAGAACGTCTCCAAAACAAACACACACACAATAAAAGGAAAACAATATCGGGCTATTTTCCTGTTACGTTTCCCAATCTTCATAGTAGTCTCCCCTTTAAGCAAATAGATCCCTTATATTAGTCACCCGAGTTCTAATTAACAAATGTGAAAAAAAAATCCTGAAAAAATTACATCAAGTAAACTACTCACTGAAACCAACCACCGACAAGTAACTCTGTCCCACCAGTCCTGTTACAACCCACAACTCACTCTGCCCCACCAGTCCTGTTACAACCCACAACTCGCTCTGTCCCACCAGTCCTGTTACAACCCACAACTCGCTCTGTACCACCAATTCTGTTACAACCCACAACTTACTTTGTACCACCAATTCTGATTCAACCCACAATTCACTCTGCCCCACCAACTCTGTTACAACACACAACTCCCTCTGTCCCACCAGTCCTGTTACAACCCACAACTCACTCTGACCCACCAGTCCTTTTACAAACCACAACTCACCCTGTCCCACCTGTTAGCCGTGCTTCAGCTGACTCCCCACCTCCATGGCATAACGCACGTCGTGGCTTGTAGGCAGAGCTCTGATGGATCACGAAACAATCAGCAATATTTATTCATAAATGAATTCAAAACACCAAACTGCTTTCTGTGACATTGATCGTGTTTAGAGACATCTGATGTGTTTAGATGCATCCCGATGTGTTTAGAGACATCCGATGTGTTTAGCGACATCCGATGTGTTTAGAGACATACGATGTGTTTAGAGACATCCGATGTGTTTAGAGACATCCGATGTGTTTAGAGACATACGATGTGTTTAGAGACATCCGATGTGTTTAGAGATATCCGATGTTTTTAGAGACATCCGACGTGTTTAAGGCGTCAGATGTGTTTACATTTTAAATAAACATAAACATTCATAGAAAAAATGATATCCAAAACAACTGACCACAGGTCAATGTTATCCAAAACAACTGACCACAGGTCAATATCATCCAAAACAACTGACCACAGGTCAATGATATCCAAAACAACTGACCACAGGTCAATATCATCCAAAACAACTGACAACAGGTCAATGTTATCCAAAACAACTGACCATAGGTCAATATCATCCAAAACAACTGACCACAGGTCAATGATATCCAAAACAACTGACCATAGGTCAATGATATCCAAAACAACTGACCACAGGTCAATGATATCCAAAACAACTGACCACAGGTCAATATCATCCAAAACAACTGACCACAGGTCAATGATATCCAAAACAACTGACCATAGGTCAATGATATCCCACACCTCCCATTTATAATCGTATTTTCTTTTGATATAAATCTTATTTAGGCAAACATCTGAATGACGTCACGTGCTGTTTCTAAAGACAACAGGCATCTAACATCACACACCACTTAAAAAAGGGGGACGTTATATAAGAAAACACGAGTTCTAGCCCCTTTTCTCCTACTGTAACAGCGATTTACAGAATAAGGGAGACAATCCAATTGAATTGGAAGGAAAAACCTGATTATGTGTGAGGAAAATCGATAGAGGCGCATACTAGAACTTCTCCAGCCAGTTGGTGTCGAGGTTATGTGAAAAATAGATTCATAAATAGATGAGCAGAGCTCGCGGGAAAAAATTATAAGTAGGTTGTTGGTCGGGTTGGAGGTTGCTGGGACGGACGTGTGGGGTGGGTTTGTTGTGGTTCGGATTGATGGAAGTGGTTGGGTTGGATGTGACTGGGCTGGATGTGGTTGGGTTGGAGGTTGTTTGGTTGGAGGTGGCTGGGATGGAGGGTATGGTCGGGAGAATAGGAGATTTTTTTTAATGAGGACAAGAGGAGATTCTAATGGTGGAGGGATTAGAATAGAAAAATGAAATTACATTTGATACATCAATGGAGGTTGACTCAAAAGATCGTGATGGTAAATTAATTGTTGGATTTATATCAAGTTCCATAAGCAATCTGGAGTAACAGTGTTACAGGAGTGGTGGGATACACTGTGTAGTTGATGTGGTGTTAGAGGATTTATGGGATACGGTGTGCTGTTGATGTGGTGTTACAAGATTGGTGGGATACGGTCTGCAGTTGATGTGGTGTTACAAGATTGGTGGGATACAGTGTGCTGTTGATGTGGTGTTACAAGATTGGTGGGATACAGTGTGCAGTTGGTGTGGTGTTACAAGATTGGTGGGATACAGTGTGCAGTTGATGTGGTGTTACAAGATTGGTGGGATACAGTGTGCTGTTGATGTGGTGTTACAGGATTTGTGGGATACGGTGTGCAGTTGATGTGGTGTTACAAGATTTGTGGGATACGGTGTGTAGTTGATGTGGTGTTACAGGATTTGTGGGATACGGTGTTCAGTTGATGTGGTGTTACAGGATTTGTGGGATATGGTGTTCAGTTGATGTTGTGTTAGAGGATTGGTAGAATGGGTTCAAGTTGACAAATGAGCATCAAGAGTACTACTTACAAGCTGGTTCCACAGAAAAGGTCAATCCAATCAAAGAGTACATACATCTCCACACACACACACACTCCAACCAACCTCACCACACCCACTTTCTTATTCGTGGCGGGAGAAATTGAAAAGATATAAAATATGGCAGGCAAGCATCAGTCAAAAACACTGTTTTTAATTCTGTGATGGTACGTACAACACTGATGGTATGTACAATACTGATGGTATTTTAAAACTGATGGTACGTTCAACACTGATGGCATGTTTAACACTGATGATGTGTTCAACACTGATGGTGTGTTCAACTCTGATGGCATGTTCCACATTGATGGCATGTTCAACACTGATGGCATTTTCAACACTGATGGTATGTTCAACGCTGATGGTGTGCTCTACACTGACGGTATGTTCAACGCTGATGGTATATTCAACACTGATGGCATGTTATACAAGCTATTCGGTGTTAGCGTTTGTAGACCCACTGTGTGATGCTCACTCTTTAAAATGTTCCCATATCATCCTTAAACACATATCAGAAACTGTTCCAACAAGGTCACCCACATCCCTCAATCCGTCCCCATTTGACCTCTTTGCACATCTCTGAATCTATCCCAATTTCTCTCATAGGTCCATGACTTCATTGCAATTCGTATTTCTTTTTTTTGTTAAAAAAAAACGATGATAATTGGATCAGATGTAGTCTTTTAAAGAGGCGAATAGAACACATGTCATTAGTTTGACTTTCAACCCTATTTGACGAACACAACATTTATGTTAAAATTTTAATTAAGAAAACAAACACTGTAGAAGCACAGACATTGTCCAGACAAAATAAACACCCAGAAAAAGATCAGTGACTAAATCAACAAACATTGTTCAGACACAATAGAAACAGAGACATTGTTCACACACTACATAAACAAAGCCATTGTTCAGACACAATAGAAACACGCGTTTTCAGAGACAATAGAAACACACATTGTTAAGAAACGAAATAGAAGCACAGAAATTGTTCAGACACAATAGAAACACAGACATTGTTCAGGGTGCGAAAGAAAATAATGTCTCGAATCTTACGATGTAAGAACTGGGATAAAGTTTCCCTTTATTGAGGTTTCGGGACATCCCCAAGCGGCTAGAATCACATCGGGACATCCCCAAGCGGCTAGAATCACATCGGGACATCCCCAAGCGGCTAGAATCACATCGGGACATCCCCAAGCGGCTACAATCAAATCGGGACGCCCCCAAGCGGCTAGAATCACATCGGGACATCCCCAAGCAGCTAGATTCACATCGGGACATCCCCAAGCAGCTAGAATCACATTGGGGCATCCCCAAGCAGCTATAATCACATCGGGGCATCTCGAAGTGGCTAGAAGCAAATCGGGACATCCCCAAGCGGCTAGAATCACATCGGGACATCCCCAAGCGGCTAGAATCACATCTGGACATCGTCAAGCAACTGGTATCGATACATCGGGACATCCTCAAACAACTAATATCGATACATCGGGACACCCCCAAGCAACTCGTTTCGATACATCGGGACATCCCCAAGCAACTAGTATCGATACATCGGGACATCCCCAAGCAACTAGTATCGATACAAGACCTCCCCAAGCAACTAGAATCGATCCTCGGGACACCCCTAAGCAATTAGGATCAACACTTTATCATAATGGAATTTAGAAAACATATTCTTATGCTTTCTATGTTCTTGTAATAAACTTATGTGTCTATGTTCTTGTAATAAACGTATGTGTCTATGTTCTTGTAATAAACTTATGTGTCTATGTTCTGGTAATATGTGCTGGTAAAATTCTAGTTCTGGTAGCAATCGTCCGTATCTATATTCTGTGTCAATGTTACAGTAGCCAGCCAAAAACAGTATTGTAAGATGTAACGCTGCCTAAATATGTCAACATTTCCTGAGCTAAACTAATTTATTTGCATTGTTTTTGATGTACCATTCCTCTTCAGTTTATTTAAAGTTTTATTGATAGAAGACAACTAACTTCCAATTTATCCACCAAGTATAGATATTTTATCCACAACATATATATAATCCACAAAGTATATATTTCTTATCCGCAAAGTATAAATAGTTATCTAAGTATATATATATATATATATATTATCCACAATACATATGGATAAGATACATATATAAGATCAACAATATACACATATATATATATATATGTATATATTATCCACTAAGTATATCTATATTTAATTCACAAAGAAAAGATATTTATCCACCCCCGATCCATAGCTTCGTCATATGACTATTTAGCTATCAAGTAGATTTATGTTATATAGGTCAGAGCAGCTATGCTGGACAGCTTTTCCTCAGCCAGGGGAAGCATTGTGTCCAATATAAAAAAAGGGCAAGCTAATCTTAGCTAGCAATAATTTTTGTATACAAATTTGTGTTGCAGTTTAGGTGGATATATTTGTATCATTTAGCATACAAGTTACTGGGCAGTTTAGGTGGATAGATTTGTATCATTTAGCATACAAGTTACTGGACAGTTTAGGTGGATACATTTGTATCATTTAGCATACAAGTTACTGGACAGTTTAGGTGGATAGATTTGTATCATTTAGCATACAAGTTACTGGACAGTTTAGGTGGATAGATTTGTATCATTTAGCATACAAGTTCCCAGGCAGTTGCTATAAAACAATATGGCGTCGATAAAACAAGATAAATACCAAAAAAAAACACATGTTATTTGCGGTGTCATGGTGTCATAAGCGTGAACAATGTTCACAGGAGTCTCGAACAGCGATGAACAGGAGTCACATTGTGAAGAGTGTGGGGAAGTTGAGTCAACTTAGCTTCTGTGATGCCCCGCACATATTTAAGGCGAGTAACACCCTACCACAACCCCCGAGACACCCCCCCCCCCCTTTTTACATATAGCTCCTGTGATGTCGAGATTTAAGGCAAGTCCCCCCCCAACCCGCCACCCTCACTAACTTCTAATTGACAAGGCTCCTGTAATGCCGTCTCCTGCCACCCCCCCCAATCCTATCTCTGATACTGGCCCCCACCCCCCTGTGATGTAAGCGCCCCCCCCCCATCACCACACTGTGAAGCCGGTATTGATTTTAAGTTCCATTAGGCTGCGTGTTTGCATTTTTTCTCTGATAGCTCCACGATCAATACATGTTCTCTTTCTCTCTCTCTCTCTTTCTCCTAACACAAGGCATCGTTCTCTCTTTTCGTCCTTTCAATCTCTCTCTCTCTCTCTCTCTTTCTTATTCTTACTCCAGGCACTGATCTCGCACCCCTCTCTCTCTCTCTCCATCTCTCCCCCTCTCTGTCTCTCCATCTCTCTCTCCATCTCTCTCCATCTCTCTCTCTCCATCTCTCTCTCCATCTCTCTCTCCATCTCTCTCTCACCATCTCTCTCCATCTCTCTCTCTCCATCTCTCTCTCTCCATCTCTCTCTCCATCTCTCTCTCACCATCTCTCTCCATCTCTCTCTCTCCATCTCTCTCTCTCCATCTCTCTCTCCATCTCTCTCCATCTCTCTCTCCATCTCTCTCTCCATCTCTCTCTCCATCTCTCTCTCTTCATCTCTCTCTCCATCTCTCTCTCTCTCCATCTCTCTCTCTCTCTCATCATCCAATCCTTCAAATGTCACAAGTTTTTGCCGATATCTTCTATCGTCTCTAACAGTTACAGACCAACCGTCTTATTGTTAATATGTATTTTATTTCAACAAGTCTTCATTATGATCACATTTTCATCTTTTACTTATTTAAATACAATAAACTTCCTCTAACCCCAATCATGACTGACAGACCCCCAGTATGACTGACAGACCCCTAGCATGACCGAAAGACCCCCAGCATAACCGAAAGACCCCCAGCATGAGTGACAGACCCCTAGCATGACTGACGGACCACCAACATGACTGACACACCCCTAACATGACCAACAGACCCCCAACATGACTGACAGACCCCGCATGACTGATAGACCCACAGCATGACTGACATACCCCCAGCATGACTGACAGACCCCCAGCATGACTGACAGACCCCCAGCATGACTGATAGACCCCCAGCATGACTGACAGACCCGCAACATGACTGACAGACCCCCAGCATGATAGCTGTCTGCTGGTTTCTAACTTAAGGAATTTTGATTTTTTCCTTCTTTTCACGCTTCGTCTGCCCCCCACCCCCGTCCCACACCAACCCCAAACTGACTACTTTGTAGAACCTATTCCCTGCTCCAAACTGACTATGTGCAACCTCTTCCCTGATTATCTTTTAGCTTTGAAACGGCTAGCTATCTAAGACAAAAAGACTTAATTTGTCTAACCCTCTCTTGTTTATGAGATACAAAGACTTAATTTGTCAAACCATCTGTGGTTTATGAGACAAAAAAGACTTAATTTGTCTATCGATATGTCATTTCTATGACACTTTATTTAGACATCTGTTGCTTATGTTTTTATCCATTATTTTGTTGAGAGAATGTTGAGAGAATGTTGGGAAATGTTGAGAGAATGTTGAGAGAAGGTTGAGAGAATGTTGAGAGAATGTGTTTGTAATTTCATATCGTTTGACTTAAGTAGTTGGTCACGTCGGACGACGAGTGTTTTATGATAACTTGTCTTGAAAGCTCTTAAGACATGGACAGGGCATTTTAAGACGTGGACAGAGCAGTTTAAGACGTGGACAAAGCAGTTTAAGACGTGGACAGAGCAGTTTAAGACGTGGACAGAGCAGGTTAAGACGTGGACAGAGCAGTTTAAGACGTGGACAGAGCACTTTAAGACGTGGACAGAGCACTTTAAGACGTGGACAGAGCAATTAAAGATGTGGACAGATCACTTTAAGACGTGAACAGAGCAGTTTAAGACGTGGACTGAGCACTTTAAGACATGGACAGAGCCCCTTAAGACGTGGACAGAGCACTTCAAGTCGTGGACAGAGCACTTTAAGACGTAAACAGAGCACTTTAAGACGTGGACAGAGCACTTTAAGACGTGGACAGAGCACTTTAAGACGTGGACAGAGCAGTTTAAGATGTGGACAGAGCAGTTTAAGACATGGACAGAGCAGTTTAGTACGTGGACAGAGCAGTTTAAGAAGTGGACAGAGCACTTTAAGACGTGGACAGTGCAGTTTAAGACGCGGACAGAGCAGTTTAAGACGTGGACAGAGCAGTTTAAGACGTGGACAGAGCAGTTTAAGAAGTGGACAGAGCAGTTCAAGACGTGGACAGAGCAGTTTAAGACGTGGACAGAGTATTTTAAGACGTGGACAGAGCAGTTTAAGACGTGGACAGAGCAGTTTAAGACGTGGACAGAGCAGTTTAAGACGTGGACAGAGCAGTTTAAGACGTGGACAGAGCAGTTTAAGACTTGGACAGAGCACTTTAAGAAGTGGACACAGCAGTTTAAAACGTGGACAGAGCAGTTTAAGACGTGGACAGAGCAGTTTAAGACGTGGACAGAGCAGTTTAAGAAGTGGACAGAGCACTTTAAGAAGTGGACACAGCAGTTTAAGACGTGGACAGAGCAGTTTAAAAACGTGGACAGAGCAGTTTAAGATGTGGACAGAGCAGTTTAAGAAGTGGACAGAGCACTTTAAGACGTGGACAGTGCAGTTTAAGACGCGGACAGAGCAGTTTAAGACGTGGACAGAGCAGTTTAAGACGTGGACAGAGCAGTTTAAGAATTGGACAGAGCAGTTCAAGACGTGGACAGAGCAGTTTAAGAAGTGGACTGAGTATTTTAAGACGTGGACAGAGCAGTTTAAGACGTGGACAGAGCAGTTTAAGACGTGGACAGAGCAGTTTAAGACGTGGACAGAGCAGTTTAAGACGTGGACAGAGCAGTTTAAGACTTGGACAGAGCACTTTAAGAAGTGGACACAGCAGTTTAAAACGTGGACAGAGCAGTTTAAGACGTGGACAGATCAGTTTAAGACGTGGACAGAGCAGTTTAAGACGTGGACAGAGCAGTTTAAGAAGTGGACAGAGCACTTTAAGAAGTGGACACAGCAGTTTAAGACGTGGACAGAGCAGTTTAAAAACGTGGACAGAGCAGTTTAAGATGTGGACAGAGCAGTTTAAGACGTGGACAGAGCAGTTTAAGAAGTGGACAGAGCAGTTTAAGACGTGGACAGAGCAGTTTAAGACTTGGACAGAGCACTTTAAGAAGTGGACACACCAGTTTAAGACGTGGACAGAGCAGTTTAAGACGTGGACAGAGCAGTTTAAGACGTGGACAGAGCAGTTTAAGACGTGGACAGAGCAGTTTAAGACGTGGACAGAGCAGTTTAAGAAGTGGACAGAGCAGTTCAAGACGTGGACAGAGCAGTTTAAGACGTGGACAGAGTATTTTAAGAAGTGGACAGAGCAGTTTAAGACGTGGACAGAGCAGTTTAAGACGTGGACAGAGCAGTTTAAGACGTGGACAGAGCAGTTTAAGACGTGGACAGAGCAGTTTAAGACTTGGACAGAGCACTTTAAGAAGTGGACAAAGCACTTTAAGACGTGGACACAACAGTTTAAGACGTGGACAGAGCAGTTTAAGACGTGGACAGAGCAGTTTAAGAAGACGACAGAGCAGTTTAAGACGTGGACAGAGCACTTTAAGACGTGGACAGTGCAGCTTAAGACGTGGACAGAGCAGTTTAAGACGTAGACAGAGCAGTTTAAGACGTGGACAGATCAGTTTAAGAAGTGGACAGAGTATTTTAAGACTCGGACAGAGCAGTTTAAGACTTGGACAGAGCACTTTAAGAAGTGGACAAAGCACTTTAAGACGTGGACACAACAGTTTAAGACGTGGACAGAGCAGTTTAAGACGTGGACAGAGCAGTTTAAGACGTGGACAGAGCAGTTTAAGAAGACGACAGAGCAGTTTAAGACGTGGACAGAGCAGTTTAAGACGTGGACAGTGCAGCTTAAGACGTGGACAGAGCAGTTTAAGACGTAGACAGAGCAGTTTAACACGTGGACAGATCAGTTTAAGAAGTGGACAGAGTATTTTAAGACTCGGACAGAGCAGTTTAAGACGTGGACAGAGCAGTTTAAGACGTGGACAGAGTATTTTAAGGCTCGGACAGAGCAGTTTAAGACGTGGACAAAACAGTTTAAGACGTGGACAGAGTATTTTAAGACTCGGACAGAGCAGTTTAAGACGTGGACAGAGCAGTTTAAGACGTAAACAGAGCAGTTTAAGACGTGAACAGAGCAGTTTAAGACGTGGACAGAGCAGTTTAAGACGTGGACAGAGCAGTTTAAGATGTGGACAGATCAGTTTAAGAAGTGGACAGAGTATTTTAAGACTCGGACAGAGCAGTTTAAGACGTGGACAGAGCAGTTTAAGACGTGGACAGAGTATTTTAAGACTCGGACAGAGCAGTTTAAGACGTGGACAGAGCAGTTTAAGACGTGAACAGAGCAGTTTAAGATGTGGACAGAGCAGTTTAAGACGTGGACAGAGCAGTTTAAGACTTGGACAGAGCACTTTAAGAAGTGGACAGAGCAGTTTAAGACGTGGACAGAGCAGTTTAAGACATGGACAGAGCACTTTAAGACGTGGACACAGCAGTTTAAGACGTGGACAGAGCAGATTAAGACGTGGACAGAGCACTTAAGACGTGGACAGAGCACTTTAAGTCGTGGACAGAGCACTTTAAGAAGTGGACACAGCAGTTAAAGACGTGGACAGAGCAGTTTAAGACTTGGACAGAGCACTTTAAGAAGTGGACACAGCAGTTTAAAACGTGGACAGAGCAGTTTAAGACGTGGACAGAGCAGTTTAAGACGTGGACAGAGCAGTTTAAGACGTGGACAGAGCAGTTTAAGACGTGGACAGAGCAGTTTAAGACTTGGACAGAGCACTTTAAGAAGTGGACACAGCAGTTTAAAACGTGGACAGAGCAGTTTAAGACGTGGACAGAGCAGTTTAAGACGTGGACAGAGCAGTTTAAGACGTGGACAGAGCAGTTTAAGACGTGGACAGAGCAGTTTAAGACGTGGACAGAGCAGTTTAAGAAGTGGACAGAGCAGTTCAAGACGTGGACAGAGCAGTTTAAGACGTGGACAGAGTATTTTAAGAAGTGGACAGAGCAGTTTAAGACGTGGACAGAGCAGTTTAAGACGTGGACAGAGCAGTTTAAGACGTGGACAGAGCAGTTTAAGACGTGGACAGAGCAGTTTAAGACTTGGACAGAGCACTTTAAGAAGTGGACACAGCAGTTTAAGACGTGGACAGAGCAGTTTAAGACGTGGACAGAGCAGTTTAAGACGTGGACAGAGCAGTTTAAGAAGTGGACATAGCAGTTCAAGTCGTGGACAGAGCAGTTTAAGACGTGGACAGAGTATTTTAAGACATGGACAGAGCAGTTTAAGACGTGGACAGAGCAGTTTAAGACGTGGACAGAGCAGTTTAAGATGTGGACAGAGCAGTTTAAGACGTGGACAGAGCAGTTTAAGACTTGGACAGAGCACTTTAAGAAGTGGACAAAGCACTTTAAGACGTGGACACAACAGTTTAAGACGTGGACAGAGCAGTTTAAGACGTGGACAGAGCAGTTTAAGAAGACGACAGAGCAGTTTAAGACGTGGACAGAGCACTTTAAGACGTGGACAGTGCAGCTTAAGACGTGGACAGAGCAGTTTAAGATGTAGACAGAGCAGTTTAACACGTGGACAGATCAGTTTAAGAAGTGGACAGAGTATTTTAAGACTCGGACAGAGCAGTTTAAGACGTGGACAGAGCAGTTTAAGACGTGGACAGAGTATTTTAAGACTCGGACAGAGCAGTTTAAGACGTGGACAAGGCAGTTTAAGACGTGGACAGAGTATTTTAAGACTCGGACAGAGCAGTTTAAGACGTGGACAGAGCAGTTTAAGACGTAAACAGAGCAGTTTAAGACGTGAACAGAGCAGTTTAAGACGTGGACAGAGCAGTTTAAGACGTGGACAGAGCAGTTTAAGATGTGGACAGATCAGTTTAAGAAGTGGACAGAGTATTTTAAGACTCGGACAGAGCAGTTTAAGACGTGGACAGAGCAGTTTAAGACGTGAACAGAGCAGTTTAAGACGTGGACAGAGCAGTTTAAGACGTGGACAGAGCAGTTTAAGACTTGGACAGAGCACTTTAAGAAGTGGACAGAGCAGTTTAAGACGTGGACAGAGCAGTTTAAGACATGGACAGAGCACTTTAAGACGTGGACACAGCAGTTTAAGACGTGGACAGAGCAGATTAAGACGTGGACAGAGCACTTAAGACGTGGACAGAGCACTTTAAGTCGTGTACAGAGCACTTTAAGAAGTGGACACAGCAGTTAAAGACGTGGACAGAGCAGTTTAAGACGTGGACAGAGCACTTTAAGACGTCGACAGAGCAGTTTAAGATGTGGACAGAGCACTTTAAGAGGTGGACACAACAGTTTAAGACGTGGACAGAGCAGTTTAAGATGTGGACAGAGCACTTTAAGACGTGGACAGTGCTGTTTAAGACGTGGACAGAGCAGTTTAAGACGTGGACAGAGCACTTTAAGACGTGGACAGAGCAGTTTAAGACGTGGACAGAGCAGTTTAAGACGTGGACAGAGCACTTTAAGACGTGGACAGAGCACTTTAAGACGTGGACAGAGCACTTTAAGACGTGGACAGAGCACTTTAAGACGTGGACAGAGCACTTTAAGAAGTGGACAGAGCAGTTTAAGACATGGACAGATCACTTTAAGACGTGGACAGAGCACTTTAAGACGTGGACAGAGCACTTTAAGACGTGGACAGATCACTTTAAGACGTGGACAGAGCACTTTAAGACGTGGACAGAGCACTTTAAGACGTGGACAGAGCCCTTTAAGACATGGACAGAGCACTTGAAGACGTGGACAGAACACTTTAAGACGTGGACAGAGCATTTTAAGACGTGGACAGATCACTTTAAGACGTGGACATAGCAGTTTAAGACGTGGACAGAGCACTGTAAGACGTGAACAGGGCAGTGCTCAAACAAAGGGAATGTGTGATGTCAAGATCAAAATGGATTCGTGGCTTAAAGACAGTGTTCAGAACAAGTAAAGACATTGGAAAAAGAAATATTCTACAGTGCTCCACCAAACACAGCCCTTCCCTGCTCACTCGGTGTCATGTCAGTATCATAAACAAGGCAATGTCATGTCAATATCATAAACAAGCTAATGTCATGTCAATATTACGAACAAGGCAATGTCATGTCAATATCATAAACACGTCAATGTCATGTCAATATCATAAACAAGCTAATGTCATGTCAATATTATGAACAAAGCAATGTCATGTCAGTATCATAAACAAGGGATTGTCATGTCAATATTATAAACAAGGCAATGTCATGTCACTATCATAAACACGTCAATGTCATGTCACTGTCATAAACACGTCAATGTCATGTCACTACCTTGCGTCTCGCAGGTTTACCACTGTGTGATTTAACACGAACCGTTTCAAAGAATTTTCTGCTCTCCTAACACAAACACACTCACACACACGTTGAAAAGATCGGATGGTCATCGTATCAACTTAAAACTTCAACAACATTATGTTTTTGTAAGTAATATGTATTGTCTTACAGCCTACCTGAATATATTTGTAATTAATATTTATTGTCTTACAGCCTACCTGAATATTTATGTAGGTAACATTTATTGTCTTACAGCCTACCTGAATATTTATATAGGTAATATTTATTGTCTTACAGCCTACCTGAATATTTATGTAGGTAATATTTATTGTCTTACAGCCTACCTGAATATTTATGTAGGTAATATTTATTGTCTTACAGCCTACCTGAATATTTATGTAGGTAATATTTATTGTCTTTCAGCCTACCTGAATATTTATGTAGGTAATATTTATTGTCTTACAGCCTACCTGAATATTTATGTAGGTAATATTTATTGTCTTTCAGCCTACCTGAATATTTATGTAGGTAATATTGTCTTTCAGCCTACCTGAATATTTATGTAGGTAATATTTATTGTCTTACAGCCTACCTGAATATTTATGTACGAAATATTTATTGTCTTACAGCCTACCTGAATATTTATGTAAGAAATATTTATTGTCTTACAGCCTACCTGGTTCATCACGTCACCTAACTACCACAATCCTCCACTGCTCCATCAATTCACCATACTACCACTATTTTCCACTGGTCCATCACTTCACCCAACTACCACAAAACACCACTGGTCCATCACTTCAACAAACTGCCACCAACCTCCACACCTGCCCTCACCAGACGTTATTCACTTACTTAATCAGTGGTCCCCACGTTTCCCAACACCCGAGTCTCACTTTGACTAATCCATTATCCATGCAGCGCCGTCCATCTCCAGGGTAAGGGAAGTAAGAGCTGAAACGCGCTAACCCGAGAAAAGACCTTTTTATTGTTTACACCGCCCTTCCTTGCTAACGTGGTTACCTCCCATTGTTAGTCAGCGACTTCCGTTTCTCTGCCACCTCCTGGGGTCAGCAGGTACACGCGCCATTAAATTCCGTCCACAGAAGAAACAAAAGTCAGAAATAATGGTGAGCAAAGTCAGGCGGAAATGGCAGACATATTGCTTCTATATAAATGGCGTTCTAACAAAGATGGGAGGGCTAGTGTGTGCTATTCTTAGAATGGATGATTACATGATATTTTGGATTAAATGGATGTACTTGCCTGGGGGGTGTGTCCCTCCCCCCCCCCCCCCGGTCCACCACATGTCACATACAACATCGCCTCATTTATCATCGAAATCTACTTGTACTTATTCATGAGTAAAAAAAAAATTAATGTAAGGTGACGTCACACACTAGAGGTATCTTAATATATCGTGTTAGTTTGTCGGGAATGCATATTCGATTACTCTTTTTTTACACCTCACAAAAAAGACATGCACGATACATTCGTAAAAGTGTCACTTCACTTCATGAATATGGCAGGTTCATTAGTGGGAAAACTCACTCGCAGAACATTTATCACAAAGCACTGACTCGACCCATCAGCGTGTTGTGTTCATCTAACTCCCCGATGTTATTAAAAAAAGAAAGAATTGTCCAATTTGGAACGACTTGGGCGAGGGGGTGGGAGGTACCTTCTTACGGCCATTTTGTTTAGCACAGTTGTCATGGTTACGGTACTCCCGTGGCAGTGGTGACAGCCGTGACCAGACTCTTGGAGATGGTAAAACTAACCTCAGACGCTGCTCCATAATGGTGCGTGAGGGTACACCATGATGGTATGTGATGGTGCTGTATAATGTTATAGCAATAGTGGAGCCTCGTGATGGTTTATGATGGTATACCTTTAACATACTGAGATTGAAATCACCATCTAACGTTCCATCTTAAAGAAACTGATTCTGAGAGGTGACAGCAAGAGTACAATGAGAAACATGGAGTCAGCTTACAAAATGTTGTCCCTAAATGTTCGATATTCTGGACTCTGATGAATTGTGTGATTCAGTATGGTACACCCTATAACATGAACTATACATTTTAACATTTAATGAATGGCATCAATTTATAATCACAGGTTCTCGCGACCCTTGAAAAAGCCAACGGGGGGGGGGGGGGGGGGGCGGGACACCAACCCAGGTTTGAGAACCCTGTCGTAGAGGAACACATGTGCTGTAAAAAATTGGCTGCAATAAACATAAGATAGAGAAATAAAGCGAGATAAAGAAAGAGATAAATAAAAAGAGAGAGAAAGATAAAGAAAGAGATTGAGAGAGAAAGAGAGAGAAAGATAAAGAAAGAGATTGAGAGAGAAAGAGAGAGAGAAAGAGAGAAAGATAAAGAAAGAGATTGAGAGAGAAAGAGAGAGAAAGATAAAGAAAGAGATTGAGAGAGAAAGAGAGAGAAAGATAAAGAAAGAGATTGAGAGAGAAAGAGAGAGAAAGATAAAGAAAGAGATTGAGAGAGAAAGAGAGAGAAAGATAAAGAAAGAGATTGAGAGAGAAAGAGAGAGAAAGAGAGAGAGAGAAAGAAAGAGAAAGAAAGAGGGAGGAGAGGGAGAAAGAAATAGAGAGGAGAGAGAGAAAGAAAGGGAAAGAAAGTGAGAGAGAAAGAAAGAGAGAGGAGAGAGAGAAAGAGAGAGAGCGAAATAATTAAAGAGAGATACAGCGTGTGAGAGAGTGTGAGCAAGAGAGAGAGAGAGAGAGAGAGAGGAGAGAAACAAAAAGAGAGAGAGAGAGAAAGAAAGAGACAGAAAGACAGAGAGCGAGAGAAAGAGAAAGAAAGAAAGGGAAAGATAAATAAAAAGAGAGATGGGGAGAATGAGAGAGAGAGAGAGAGAATAAAGCGAGAGAAAAAGTATGTTCATTTCAGAAATGAAGAGCACCCCGTCCCCTAAAGCTCCCACCCCCTGAACAATTATTCTCTTAGATCACGTCGTAGCACAAGTGTTTTTGGCTTAGAGGCTTACTGACGTCACAATGAGGAGTGATGCTGACCGCATCTGGTGCCACCAAGGAAAATGAAGGCTTTTTGGAGTCCCTATCAAAAACTAGATATAATCATTTCAGCTGTGTCATCTATTTCAACAGTGCCACCATTTCTGACACATTTAACGGAACAAACAGATGTCCCACGCACTCAATGCCACCATTTCTGACACATTTAATGGAACAAACAGATGTCCCACGCACTCAATGCCACCATTTCTGACACATTTAATGGAACAAACAGATGTCCCACGCACTCAATGCCACCATTTCTGACACATTTAACGGAACAAACAGATGTCCCACGCACTCAATGCCACCATTTCTGACACATTTAATGGAACAAACAGATGTCCCACGCACTCAATGCCACCATTTCTGACACATTTAATGGAACAAACAGATGTCCCACGCACTCAATGCCACCATTTCTGACACATTTAATGGAACAAACAGATGTCCCACGCACTCAATGCCACCATTTCTGACACATTTAATGGAACAAACAGATGTCCCACGCACTCAATGCCACCATTTCTGACACATTTAACGGAACAAACAGATGTCCCACGCACTCAATGCCACCATTTCTGACACATTTAATGGAACAAACAGATGCCCCACGCACTCAATGCCACCATTTCTGACACATTTAATGGAACAAGCAATTGTCTCACGCGTACAGTAAAGTAAGCTCGTTCCATTGACGTCACAGCGTAAGGAGCAAATGATTCCTACACAGTGTACATGTTTTGATTCTAAGGCCTTGTCTTACTCTAAGGCTTTGTCTTACTCTAAGGCTTTGTCTTACTCTAAGGCCTTGTCTTACTCTAAGGCCTTGTCTTACTCTAAGGCTTTGTCTTACTCTAAGGCCTTGTCTTACTCTAAGGCTTTGTCTTACTCTAAGGCTTTGTCTTACTCTAAGGCTTTGTCTTACTCTAAGGCTTTGTCTTACTCTAAGGCCTTGTCTTACTCTAAGGCTTTGTCTTACTCTAAGGCTTTGTCTTACTCTAAGGCCTTGTCTTACTCTAAGGCTTTGTCTTACTCTAAGGCTTATTCTTACTCTAAGGCTTTGTCTTACTCTTAGGCCTTGTCTGACTTTAAGACCTTGTCTTTCTCTAAGACCTTGCCTTTCTTTAAGACCTTGTTTTTATCCCAGGCCTTGTCTTACTCTATAGCCTTGTCTTACTCTAAGACCTTGTCTTACTCTAAGGCACTGGTTCTCAACCTTCCTAATGCTGCGACCATTTAATACAGTTCCTCACGTTGTGGCGACCCCCAGCACAAAATTATTTTGTTGCTACTTCATAACTGTAGAGTATGTGTGTTTTCCGATGATCTTAGGCGACCTCTGGGAAATGGTCCTTCGACCCCCAAAGGGATCGCGACCCACAGGTTTAACAGTAAGTCATGTTTAACAGTAAGTCATGTTTAACAGTAGTCATGTTTAACAGTAAGTCATGTTTAACAGTAAGTCATGTTTAACAGTAAGTCATGTTTAACAGTAAGTCATGTTTAACAGTAAGTCATGTTTAACAGTAAGTCATGGTTAACAGTAAGTCATGTTTAACAGTAAGTCATGTTTAACAGTTAGTCAGGATTAACAGTAAGTCATGTTTAACAGTAAGTCATGTTCAACAGTAAGTCATGTTTAACAGTAAGTCATGTTTCACAGTAAGTCATGTTTAACAGTAAGTCATGTTTAACAGTAAGTCATGTTTAACAGTAAGTCATGTTTAACAGTCAGTCATGTTTAACAGTTAGTCAGCATTAACAGTAAGTCATGTTTAATAGTAAGTCAGGTTAACAGTAAGTCATGTTTAATTGTAAGTCAGGTTAACAGTAAGTCATATTTAATAGTAAGTCATGTTTAACAGTAAGTCATGTTTAACAATAAGTCAGGTTTAACAGTAAGTCATGTTTAACAGTAAGTCATGTTTACCAGTAAGTCAGGTTAACAGTAAGTCATGTTTAACAGTAAGTCATGTTTAACAGTAAGTCATGGTTAACAGTAAGTCATGTTTAACAGTAAGTCATGTTTAAAAGTAAGTCATTTTAAAAATAAGTCATGTTTAACAGTAAGTCAGGATTAACAGTAAGTCATGTTTAATAGTAAGTCAGGTTAACAGTAAGTCATGTTTAATAGTAAGTCAGGTTAACAGTAAGTCATGTTTAACATTAAGTTCTGTTTAACCGTAAGTCATGTTTAACAGTGAGTCATGTTAACAGTAAGTCATGTTTAACAGTAAGTCATGTTTAACAGCGAGCTGGGGTTAAACTAAATTATTTTGAACGTACTGACACAAACATGAAGTGCAATCATGAATTGTTTGGTGGAAGAACATGACACACGAAATGTTTGACCCTGACCTATTACGTCACATGTAGACCCTGACCCATATGTCATATGTCAACCCTGACTCATTATGTCATATGTCGACCCTGACCCATTATGTCATACGTCGACCCTGACCCATATGTCACATGTCGACCCTGACCCAATTTGTCATCTGTAGTCTCTGACCCACGTCACACCGTTCTTTACTGTAACAATGCTACGTGTAACACAAGAAAATCAGATGTGTTGTTCTAAAAGGTACAATAAATATATTTCTAAAAGGAAGCCACTTTTTACAGTCAGATAAAACTCAAACAGAAACACATGTTTTGAATATAATTCTGGTAATATATGTTTGTACTGAATTATTGTATTATGTTAATTTCGAATAGTTCCAACCATTTCATACAAACAGAGTGTTGTATTTTTTCTTTTTTGCTTAAGTATGAGGTCAATGTAGAATTTTGTTGTGTGTCTGTGTTTAATTATTAGGTTAATAAAGAAAGCCAGGAATTAGACTTACGTCACTGCAACTCTTGTGCGACTCCCAGGGGAGTTGAGACGCCATTTTTCTTTTTTTTTTGTGTGGGGGGGGGGGTTAAAACTTGATTACGTCATCGGATGCCGCGGGGACCAGGCCCGTGACGACGTAATGACCGGACGTTCAGACACACCAGGGAATGGCCAGCACGCCCGTCAGTGTGACACTTTAGCTTCCTCGAGAGAAGGTCAGGTCCTCACAGTTGATGGGGGTTGTCACCCTTTCGATAAGGCAGCACTAGACGGCACTGGGTTTAACTTAGGACAGTTTTAGTTTGAGAGTACACAATTTAAAAAACAGCAACATTGTTTGTTTTTTACTTTGCAGAAGCAGACATCTGAGACCTTTGAGTAATGTTGAATATCAAAAACCACTTCTTATAATGGAAACAATGGTAGATCCCTTCATGTGTTTCGTTACATATTCACATTTAAACTTAGAATAGGTTTCTTGGTCATTTGGTTCACTCTACATTAAGCAAAACTGATATGTTTAGAACAGCGGTTCTCGACCTGTCGGTCGCGACCCCTTTTTAGAGGGTCGAACGATTCCTTACACGGGGATCGCCTTAGATCAACGGAAAACGCAAACTAATGAAGAAGCACCACAAGAGGAACTGTATTAAAGGGCCGCGGCCTTATGAAGGTTTGAGAACCACTGGTTTAGAAGCTAAGAACGAACAACCAACGATCTGTTACCGCCAGGAGACATCTTAAGAATTCAGAGAAAGATGGACGCCAGCCAATGCTGTAAACGTCGTATTGATAACATCACATCTCAAATAATCAACCGCTGTAACAACTAATCGATTTGGTTACAATGTTACGGACAAGAGGGCTGATGATGGCGCCTACACAAGTTATTCGCTCAGCTGTAACGGGAATTGTAATGTTGCTGATAAATGAGCAGTGTCAATTCATCCATGACGTCAGCCGACATCTTATGGACAAAACAGTTACTGTAACAACGGTACCACTGATATTTGTTATTTCAAATCCAAATGAACTTTAAATAACTGTAACAAGACAAGTACTGAATGTAACATCCAAACAAGACAAGCACGGAATGTAACATCCAAACAAGACAAGCACGGAATGTGACATCCAAACAAGACAAGTACTGAACGTAACATCCTAAATAGACAAGTACTGAACGTAACAACCAAACTAGACAAGCACTGAACGTTACATCCTAACTAGCCAAGTACTGAATGTAACATCCAAACTAGCCAAGTACTGAACGTAACATCCTAACAAGACAAGTACAGAATGTAACATCCACACAAGACAAGCACTGAATGTAACATCCAAACAAGACAAGCACTGAATGTAACATCCTAACAAGACAAGTACAGAATGTAACATCATAACTAGACAAGTACTGAACGTAACATCCTAACTAGACAAGTACTGAATGTAACATCCAAACTAGCCAAGTACTGAATGTAACATCCAAACAAGACAAGCACTGAATGTAACATCCAAACTAGCCAAGTACTGAATGTAACATCCAAACTAGCCAAGTACTGAATGTAACATCCAAACTAGCCAAGTACTGAATGTAACATCCAAACTAGCCAAGTACTGAATGTAACATCCAAACTAGCCAAGTACAGAATGTAACATCCAAACAAGACAAGCACTGAATGTAACATCCAAACAAGACAAGCACTGAATGTAACATCCAAACTAGCCAAGTACTGAACGTAACATCCAAACTAGCCAAGTACTGAATGTAACATCCAAACTAGCCAAGTACTGAATGTAACATCCAAACAAGACAAGCACTGAATGTAACATCCAAACAAGACAAGCACTGAATGTAACATCCTAACAAGACAAGTACAGAATGTAACATCCACACAAGACAAGTACAGAATGTAACATCCAAACAAGACAAGTACAGAATGTAACATCCACACAAGACAAGTACAGAATGTAACATCCACACAAGACAAGTACAGAATGTAACATCCACACACGACAAGTACAGAATGTAACATCCACACAAGACAAGTACAGAATGTAACATCCAAACAAGACAAGCACTGAATGTAACATCCAAACAAGACAAGCACTGAATGTAACATCCAAACTAGCCAAGTACTGAACGTAACATCCAAACTAGCCAAGTACTGAATGTAACATCCAAACTAGCCAAGTACTGAATGTAACATCCTAACAAGACAAGTACAGAATGTAACATCCACACAAGACAAGCACCGAATGTAACATCCACACAAGACAAGCACTGAATGTAACATCCAAACTAGCCAAGTACTGAATGTAACATCCAAACAAGACAAGCACTGAATGTAACATCCAAACTAGCCAAGTACTGAAGTAACATCCTAACTAGACAAGTACTGAATGTAACATCCTAACAAGACAAGTACAGAATGTAACATCCACACAAGACAAGCACCGAATGTAACATCCTAACATTAACACAATTTGTCCTATGATAGACCTAACTGTACGCTCGCCAACCCAACATGGCACTTTCCACTGAATGGAAGAAGCAGACACAGTGCCCAAGAAGATAACCAAAGGTCAGTTTGCTCGACCGCTCTGTCTGCCCTAAATCTTATGAAAAGAATTGGCCGTCTACATCATGTCCATTAATTCCAGGGGCGACACCGGAAGATTATTCGAGAGGCGTAGTTACTAGACAAAGATTGGGTGAATTTGTTCTATAGAATATATACGTATCGATCGCAGGAATAAGCAGTGTGGATAATGTATATTTTGGACCTACCATGTGATGTCCTGATTTAACAGTGTCAATTTTGATGTCCTGATTTAACAGTGTCAATTTTGATGTTCTGATTTAACAGTGTCAATTTTGATGTTCTGATTTAACAGTGTCAATTTTGATGTTCTGATTTAACAGTGTCAATTTTGATGTTCTGATTTAACAGTGTCAATTTTGATGTTCTGATTTAACAGTGTCAATTTTGATGTTCTGATTTAACAGTGTCAATTTTGATGTTCTGATTTAACAGTGTCAATTGTGATGTCCTGATTTAACAGTGTCAATTTTGATGTCCTGATTTAACAGTGTCAATTTTGATGTTCTGATTTAACGGTGTCAATTGTGATGTCCTGATTTAACAGTGTCAATTTTGATGTCCTGATTTAACAGTGTCAATTTTGATGTTCTGATTTAACGGTGTCAATTGTGATGTCCTGATTTAACAGTGTCAATTTTGATGTTCTGATTTAACAGTGTCAATTGTGATGTCCTGATTTAACAGTGTCAATTGTGATTTTCTGTTTTATTAGTGACAGTTGTAGTGCTTCTTTTACCGTTTCGAATAATTATTCATTATCTGTGACAGAGACCTTCATACAAGAGATTAATATTTAGTGACAATTCCTTTCAAGTGACAGAGACCTCGATAATAGATCTCGAGAAAGACAACTTTGGTACTTGGTTGTCACACAAGCCCCGAGAAACTTTACTAACCCTCAGACCAAACAGTAGTTGTGCGTTTTACTCTGGCCAAATCAATCAAACGAAAGCATTCCTAAAAATACATCCACGAAATAACATTGGAAAAGCAAATAAAGATATCTGTATCTCTGATTGGCCAGCTGATTTTATTTTTACTCTCATAGCCAAAATCGGTAGCGGTGTACCACAGAATCGCGGTGTGACACGTTCGGCGCTGCTTCGTTGCGAGTTGATATTGCAATGCTGTGGTGAGGCAGTGGTTAATTTCAAGCCAGGCTCAGCAACACAACTCAATAATGTGTAAGGTACGATACGGTAGCTAATGTGTGTCCCGTGAATCAGACGCTGGAGTTATTTCCCCCCACGCCAAAAGGAACCTGCCGTAACAAAAAAATAACATTGACTGCGCGCTTAAGCAAGCGTCGATGCACCGAAGCAACAGCTTTACACGCACCATCTTAGCTTGTGTGAACGTGTCCCAAGAACAATGCCAGACAGATAAAGAATTCAGTTCATTTCGTTAATCTCCCTCCCTGTCCTTCACTCCCGCTCCTTCCCTCCCCGCACTCCCTGTCCCATGTTTCCAGCACGCTCGTGTCGCTCGATATTTTATAATAAGAGCGAAATTGAAGAGTCGCGATTGGCAGACACAGCGCGTGACAAACACCAAGTGTCGATAACAGTAGACAATACATTTGTGAAACGATGATAATCACATGTTAGGTCCCCTGTGCACATTGAGAACAACAATGTTAATCACACTTTAGGTCACCTGTGCACAATCAGAGATCAGAAAATATTAAAATCTATGTATAAAATGTGTGGTCCTCTTTACACTAGTCCATATATCATATTTTCTTAAGAAACGATCACGGGCATACCATCATGTGCATACCATCATGTGCATACAATCGTGGGCATACCATCATGGCATACCATCATGGTCATACCATAGTGGGAATACCATTATGGTCATACCATCGTGGCCATCCAATCGTGGGCATACCATCATGTGCATACCATCATGGGCATACCATCGTGGGCATACCATCATGGGCATAACATTATGGGCATACCATCTTGGTCATACCATAGTGGGCATATCATCATGGCCATACCATCGTGGGCATACCATCATAAGCATACCATCATGGTCATACCATCATGGGCATACCATAATGGGCATACCATCATGGGCATACCATCGTGGCCATCCAATCGTGGGCATATCATCATGTGCATATCATCATGGGCATACCATCATGGCATACCATAGGGGGCATACCATTTGCATACCATCATGGTCATACCATCATGGGCATACCATAGTGGGCATACCATAGTGGGCATACCATCATGGTCATACCATCGTGGGCATACCATCATGTACATACCATCATGGGCATACCATCATTTGCATAACATCATTTGCATACCATCATGGGCATACCATCATGGGCATACCATCATGGGCATACCATCATGGGCATAACATCGTGGGCATAACATCGTGGGCATACCATCATGGTCATACCATCGTGGGCATACCAGCATTTGCATACCATCATGGGCATACCATCATAGTCATACCAGCATTTGCATACCATCATGGGCATACCATCATAGTCATACCATCGTGACCATCCAATCGTGGGCATACCATCATGTGCATATCATCATGGGCATACCATCATGGACATACCATCATGGAAATACCATCATGGGCATACCATCATGGGCATACCATCATGTGCATACCATTATGGGCATACCATTATCAGCATACCATCATGGTCATACCATAGGGGGCATACCATCATTTGCATACCATCATGGACATACCATCGTGGCCATCCAATCGTTGGCATACCATCATGGTCATACCATCGTGGGCATACCATCATGTGCATACCATCATGGTCATACCATCGTGGGCATACCATCATTTGCATACCATCATGGGTATACCATCATGGTCATACCATCGTGGCCATCCAATCGTGGGCATACCATCATGTGCATATCATCATGGGCATACCACCATGGGCATACCATCATGTGCATACCATCATGTGCATACTATTATGGTCATACCATTGTCGGCATACCATCATGGTCATACCATATGTGGCATACCATCATGGTCATACCATCGTTTGCATACCATCATGGGCATACCATAATGGGCATACCATCCTGTGCATACCAACATGGGAAAACCATTCTGGGCATACCATTCTGGGTATACCATCATAGTCATGCCATAGTGGGCATACCATCATGGTTCTACCATCGTGGGCATACCATCGTGGGCATAACATCATGTGCATACCATCATGGGCATACCATAATAGGCATAACATCGTGGGCATACCATCATGGGCATACCATAATGGGCATACCATCATGGTCATACCATCATGGGCATACCATCATGGGCATATTATCATGGACATACCATCATGGGCATACCATCATGGTCATACCATAGTGGTCATAGCATAGTGGTCATACCATAGTAGTCATACCATCGTGGGCATACCATCGTGGGCATACCATCATGGGCATAACATCATGGGCACACCGTCATGGGCATACCATCGTGGGCATACCATCGTGGGCATACCATCTTGGTCATACCATTGTGGGCATAACATCGTGGGCATACCATCATGGGCATACCATCATGGGCATACCATCGTGGCCATTCAATCATGGACATACCATCATGGGCATGCCTTAGTGGGCATACGATCAAGGTCATACCATCGTGGGCATACCATCGTGGGCATACCATAATGGGCATACCGTCATGGTCATACCATCCAGAGAAACACCATTCGGACATAAAACCATGAGCACACCACATCTTGAGTGCATAATTTCGAGAACACCACCACGAGAACACCATCACGAGAAAACCCTTTTAAGCACACCATGAATTGCAGTGAATAATATGGAACAGGAAGTTAACCATATCATGAGACAGGAACAGGAAGTTAACTATATCATAAGACAGGAACAGGAAGTTAACCATATCATAAGACAGGAACAGGAAGTTAACAATATCCTAAGCAAGGAACAGGAAGTTAACCATATCATAAGCCAGGAACAGGAAGTTGACCATATCATAAGAAAGGAACAGGAAGTTAACTATATCATAAGACAGGAACAGGAATTTAACTATATCATAAGACAGGAACAGCAAGTTAACAATATCATAAGACAGGAACAGGAAGTTGACCATATCATAAGCCAGGAACAAGAAGTTAACTATATCATAAGACAGGAACAGGAAGTTAACTATATCATAAGACAGGAACAGGAAGTTAACCATATCATAAGACAGGAACAGGAAGTTAACCATATCATAAGACAGGAACAGGAAGTTAACTATATCATAAGACAGGAACAGGAAGTTAACTATATCATAAGACAGGAACAGGGAGTTAACCATATCATAAGACAGGAACAGGAAGTTAACCATATCATAAGACAGGAACAGGAAGTTAACCATATCATAAGACAGGAACAGGAAATTAACCATATCATAAGCCAGGAACAGGAAGTTAACTATATCATAAGTCGGTAACAGGAAGTTAACTATATCATAAGCCAGAAACAGGAAGTTAACAATATCATAAGTCAGTAACAGGAAGTTAACCATATCATAAGCCAGGAACAGGAAGTTAACTATATCATAAGACAGGAACAGGAAGTTAACAATATCATAAGCCAGGAACAGGAAGTTAACTATATCATAAGACAGGAACAGGAAGTTAACAATATCATAAGACAGGAACAGGAAGTTAACCATATCATGAGACAGGAACAGGAAGTTAACTATATCATAAGACAGGAACAGGAAGTTAACCATATCATAAGACAGGAACAGGAAGTTAACAATATCCTAAGCAAGGAACAGGAAGTTAACTATATCATAAGACAGGAACAGGAAGTTAACCATATCATAAGACAGGAACAGGAAGTTAACAATATCCTAAGCAAGGAACAGGAAGTTAACCATATCATAAGCCAGGAACAGGAAGTTAACCATATCATAAGAAAGGAACAGGAAGTTAACTATATCATAAGACAGGAACAGGAATTTAACTATATCATAAGACAGGAACAGCAAGTTAACCATATCATAAGACAGGAACAGGAAGTTAACCATATCATAAGACAGGAACAGGAAGTTAACTATATCATAAGACAGGAACAGGAAGTTAACTATATCATAAGACAGGAACAGGGAGTTAACCATATCATAAGACAGAAACAGGAAGTTAACCATATCATAAGACAGGAACAGGAAGTTAACCATATCATAAGACAGGAACAGAAAATTAACCATTTCATAAGCCAGGAACAGGAAGTTAACTATATCATAAGTCGGTAACAGGAAGTTAACTATATCATAAGCCAGGAACAGGAAGTTAACAATATCATAAGTCAGTAACAGGAAGTTAACCATATCATAAGCCAGGAACAGGAAGTTAACTATATCATAAGACAGGAACAGGAAGTTAACAATATCATAAGCCAGGAACAGGAAGTTAACTATATCATAAGACAGGAACAGGAAGTTAACAATATCATAAGACAGGAACAGGAAGTTAACCATATCATAAGCCAGGAACAGCAAGTTAACTATATCATAAGACAGGAACAGGAAGTTGACCATATCATAAGACAGGAACAGGAAGTTGACCATATCATAAAACAGGAACAGGAAGTTAACTATATCATAAGACAGGAACAGGAAGTTAACTATATCATAAGCCAGGAACAGGAAGTTTACTATATCATAAGCCAGGAACAGGAAGTTAACCATATCATAAGCCTTAAGCAAACTCCAAGATCTTCATTTAAATACAAATAAGTTTATGTTAATTGAACTCGTTCTTCATTTTAAATATTACATTGAAACTCTTTTTTGTTTTGTGTGAACTACAAATAAGATTTCAGTGTGCATGGGAAATCTTTCATATTTGTCTTAGACTAGCTCAGCCTCCAACCGAAACAAACAAAAAACTGGCCTTCTTTTTAAAATGTTAGTGGACCACTGCTTTACTGTAATCTGAGCAGTGGGGTAGCGATGACGTCAAAGTAAATACCATTCGCACGGAAAGGAAAAAAAACAAACTATTAATTAATCAAAACAAGAAGGGCATACTGCTATTCGCTGTTCCACCAAGAAGGACAATCTTCAGTTAATCCATCAAAAATGGGCAAACACATTTAATTTATCCGGTTAATCCGCAGATTAGGGGATACAGCAGCCAATCCATCATTAGATACCATACAACTGTTGATGAAATCAAAAATGGTTGGCAGATAACATGACTGAATGAGATCGTTTATATGCTGTCTCCTAAATGCTGTTTCCTAAATGCTGTCTCCTAAATGCTGTTTCCTAAATGCTTTTGCCTAAATGCTTTTGCCTAAATGCTCTTGCCTATATTTTTTTTCCTAAATGCTGTTGACTAAATGCTGTTTCCTAAATGCTGTTTCCTAAATGCTGTTTCCTAAATGCTTTTGCCTAAATGCTTTTTCCTAAATGCTCTTGCCTAGATTTTTTTTCCTAAATGCTGTTGACTAAATGCTGTTTCCCAAATGCTTTTGCCTAAAGGCTGTTGCCTATATGCTGTTGCCTATATGCTGTTGCCTATATGCTGTTGCCTAAATGCTTTACTGATTTGAAAAAAGCCTACACAATTATTCAACTACTTCCATCTTGGTTTTTAACAAAAGTAATCGAATCTGCGCATAGTGGTAAAACATTATTGGTATCGATTCGTCCATTTAAATTCCCAACGTTGAACGCATTGAAACCGATACCAAGAAGCTGCGGACTAGTGAAGCCAAAGTCTTAGGGGTTATGGTAAGTTTTGAATGAGAAATACTTAAATAATGAGGCAATAGCGTAGGTGAGCTTCTAGAATTAAACACACGTGTTGCTGGCATCGGTCCGTCACAAGGTGACGATGGTGTGAAATTCACAGGACGAAATCCACAAGGCCTGGGATTATTCTTCTAGGATTATAAGCTGGTTCCCAAAAGCAAATCGCCTCTCTCCACGCCGCTGGATAACCCCAAGGGAACATCATGTGGATGATACAGCTTGGCACCAGTCGCGTCGCAGGAGTTTGCCGGAATGTTTCATTTTATCAATGTTATCCGCCTTCGGGACTCCCTCTCCGGGTTTGAATTCAGAGTTGCCTTCTCTTAGATGAGTTGCCTTCCATCCGGGGTGCTGGTGATGTTTTTTGCTTGACTGGGCTTTGTTGGGGATTGAATTCCAGACATTCAGCTTGAGATTTGCTCAGTTTAGACCACTCGGCCACTCAGCACCCCCACACGTGTTTGCTAACGTGGTTCTTACTCCGCGTTGCTTCACCATCATTGGCACTGCGGCTCATGGGGGTCACTGCAGCCGATGGGGGCAATGCAGCCAAGGGGAGGGGGAGCGTCTGGCCTGCTTACGATAATTATCCTTGAAATGTCGATGAACATGCGCCGCCGGAGCATTTGTGCGCCTCAGTCTGAAGACTAGCTGTAAACTCCTAAACATATCCAGACATCAAACATCCACAGCCTCAAGACGTGCTTTACATTCCTAAACATATCCAGACATCAAACATCCCCAGCCTCAAGACGTGCTTTACACTCCTAAACATATCCAGACATCAAACATCCCCAGCCTCAAGACGTGCTTTACACTCCTAAACATATCCAGACATCAAATATCCCCAGCCTCAAGACGTGCTTTACATTCCTAAACATATCCAGACATCAAATATCCCCAGCCTCAAGACGTGCTTTACATTCCTAAACATATCCAGACATCAAATATCCCCAGCCTCAAGACGTGCTTTACATTCCTAAACATATCCAGACATCAAATATCCCCAGCCTCAAGACGTGCTTTACATTCCTAAACATATCCAGACATCAAATATCCCCAGCCTCAAGACGTGCTTTACATTCCTAAACATATCCAGACATAAATGAGAAAGCTCGGCATTAGTTTATCATTTATCATTGGCGACGCAGCCGTGGGACATGTCATAACAGTCATGGTCAAAGGGACGCACAGTAATGGCGAATGTCCTGTGTCACATTGGCGACACAGCCTTGGAAAATGGCATACAATACACTGGTGACACAAAGCCGTGGATAGTGCCGTACACATTAGCTACACGAGATGATCGTTAATGTAACACTGCACAACATTACACAAAGCGATTACACACATCTATTACACTTGTCTTACCAAGCTTCCTTACATCTTGACAAAATTTATGAAAATTTATGAGAAACAATGGACTACAATGTAATATGAATCAACGTGAAACAATTGGCTACATTGTAATATCCTCAACCTAAAACTTCGGGCTACAATGTAATATCCTAAAACTGAAACTTCGGGCTACAATGTAATATCCTCAAACTGAAACTTCGGGCTAAAATGTAATATCCTCAAACTGAAACTTCGGGCTACAATGTAATATCCTCAAACTGAAACTTCGGGCTACAATGTAATATCCTCAAACTGAAACTTCGGGCTACAATGTAATATCCTCAACCTTGAAGAATTGTTTACAGTGTTATCCTCGACCCTGTCTTAGATCAACTCTAAAAATACCACAAATAGGCCGCAGCTTGTTGGCACTGAAGCAAGTCAAGCAGGGCCGCAAATTGTGGGCACTGAAGCAAGTCAAGCAGGGCCGCAAATTGTGGGCACTGAAGCAAGTCAAGCAGGGCCGCAAATTGTGGGCACTGAAGCAAGTCAAGCAGGGCCGCAACTTGTGGGCACTGAAGCAAGCCAAGCAGGGCCGCAAATTGTGGGCACTGAAGCAAGTCAAGCAGGGCCGCAACTTGTGGGCACTGAAGCAAGCCAAGCAGGGCCGCAGGGTCGCAGCTAATGAAAACACCAAAACTTGCCTGGGTACTTCTCGGAATGTTGGACTTTGGACTCCCCTGTGTCTCTGGAGACCTACACACATACACACAAATGGTGTTCACTAGTGAGCGTTTGTGCACGTGTGAGTATAGAAACATCAGTGGGGAGAAAGTGAGGGTGGGAGAGCGTGAGGGTGTCACACGAAAGCTACTCACACAGGAGTATGGCTGGGGGAGGGGCAGAAAAAAGAGGAGGCATACAGAGGAGGGAGGGGGCGGAGTTCTCGTATTGACGAGACTGGTACCACCATATTAAAGGCGGCAGCCTATCGATCTCACCAGATTCCAACCGTTCAAAGTGGCTCTATTGGTATGCCACAGGAGCAACAGGTATCGGGGGGGGGGGGCTTTTGGTATGTCACACGCAAACTATTAGGGGGGCCCTTTTGGTATGTCACTTGTAAACTATTAGGGGGGGCTTCGTGCAACTACATTTATGTTGTAAAGGGTATGCCAATGGGGATGGGCCAATGAGGAGTGGCCATTGGGGGATGGGTCTATGGGGAGGGGCCTATGGGGAGGGCCTATGGTGAGGGGCCTATGGGGAGGGGACTTTGGGGAGATCATCGAAAATTTGTGATCAATCCAAAGTCTAGAGATGCTGTTTGGCACATACCTGAATCCATTGTTCCTTTCCAAAAATGTTGATCTCCATCGCGGGGATATTTCAGAAAAAATGTTATGTGTGTGTGTGTGGTTTTGGGGGGGGGGGGCTTATCAATCAGCGCGCAAATTAGACAATATGGTACCCAAATCCATATACAACCTGAATTCACTTAGGTTGTAGCCCGCCCGAGGACCCCAACCTGGTTTCGCCCCCGTACTGTCACATTGAAAGGGAAGCAGAAATTGAGAGCGCTGGAGGCTCCCGAGCGACCCGTGGGGGAGGGTGTGTAAAAAAGGGTGGGGGGCTCATTGAGCCCTTCTAGGCCACACTTCCCCATAATTTTGACCTTTAAACTCATCGGTATGTTGGAAAAAAAGGACCGGTATCAAAATACATGAAGAACATAAAATATATTGAGCTGACTTATACATTGGCACCACCATTGCCCTTGTTTGTTTAGATTAAAATTAAGGGTATCACTTACGGCTCTAATATATATTTAAAAAAATAGAACTAACAAATTTCAATGTTTTAAAAGTATCATTTCGCTAAATATTTGAACACATTTATTTTGTCCTCCAAGCGGGTCGGGCGAGGGGGGGGGGGGGAGTTGGCTCCAGCAGGGCTCCCTTCCCCCGACCCCGGGAGATGCCTGAAAGAATCACTGGTTGTAAAATATGAATACATAAAAACTACCACCTTAACGTGAGCCATGGGAGGTGATGGTGCGTCGTTAAATCGGGTGCGTCCTATTACATCTAGATTTGCCTTAAATATTCGGTTTGTCGAATATATTGAGCAAAGCGATTACTTGACCGATTACACCATTTCACTTATTTTTTTAAAATAAATTTTTGGAAGTTATAAAAGTGACACTTTTGTAGTTTCTATTTTTAGAGATTACATTTTAACGTTATTTTTTACACATGTTTCTTTCGCAAAGGGGGGTGGGGAGTGGGGGTGGGTGAAGGGCATTTAAGGTTCTCAGAGAAAGATGGGTGGGGGACTGAAAGAAACACTGTATAATGCAGCCTAATGTCAGAATTGAAAGAGGTCAACGCAAGTGACACGATTGGAACAAGCATGGTTCAAAACGGTGGAACAGATTATTGCTTTAGAAGCACTCTCTAAATTGTAGTCACCATTAACACAAGAATGACAACAGAGACAGACACCCTGCCCCCCCCCCCGCCCCCCCCCCCCCAAAGTCAACTCAAACGAAGCTGTGAGTTTCGGTATTCACGATTTTATGTAAACCCAAATATCGAATCTATGACCCAAATATCAAATCTATGACCCAAATATCAAATCTATGACGCAAAAATCAAATCTATGACCCAAATATCAAATATACGACCCAAATATTAAATTTTCGACCCAAATATCAAATCTACGACCCAAATATTAAATCTACGACCCATATATTAAATCTATGACCCAAATATCAAATCTATGACGTAAATATCAAATATATGACTCAAATATCAAATCTATAACCCAAATATCAAATCTATGACTGCAGGCTGGTACCCCAAATATAATTTAATAAATGCACTTGGTTTCATATCAGTTCGGACGCCACTAACATCGGAGAACTCAGGTCGAGTGTCGCTCTTTTCAGACGACTTCAGAAAATCCTTATGAGGGCAATACCACTTTTAACCAAACGCCCTCCACTCACCAATCTTTCTCAACCACCCACCTACCCTCCACCAACCATCCACGAAAAATTCTCAGTCACCCACAACCACCCGACAACCCTTTTCAGCCACCCATTAACCAAACACCAACCACCCACCAATCCTTCTCAGCCACACACAACCACCCAGTATCCCTTCTCAACCACACACAACCACCCGATAACCCTTCTCAGCCGCACACAACCACCCGATAACCCTTCTCAGCCGCACACAACCACCCGGTATCCTTTCTCAGCCACCCACAACCACTCGATATCCCTTTTAAGCCACCCACAACCCCCCCCCCCGCACCACTCACCATCAACCAAACATTGACATTATTGCTGTTCAGTCTCTAGCTGCTAAGCTGTTTATTGCAATCCTGTCGGGCAATCCACCATTGAGTTCTTCTCCTCACCAGCTCTGACAGCCTCTCTTTACATTTCATTGCCTCAGAACGATGCACGAGCCCTAGGAAGTCCCTAGAAATAGTGTTAAGTTCTTGAGCACAACGCGAGGACAAATGTCTGTGTCCTAAGTCCCTCGCTCACAAACCGCCTCCTTACCCTCTCCCTCATCTCGCCAGCCGCCCCATTACTCCCTAAATCTTACAGGCCATCATCGCCCCTCCCCCCTTTTATCCTTCTAAGGCTTGTAATTATCAATAAGTAGTATTGCTGCGTGGAGTTATGGCCGCCATTATTTTGTCTGGCTGGTCTCATTATGTTGGCTGGTCTCATTATATTTGCTGGTCTCATTATGTTGGTTGGTCTCATTATGTTGGTTGGTCTCATTCTGTTGGTTGGTCTCATTCTATTTGCTGGTCTCATTCTGTTTGCTGGTCTCATTATGATGGTCTCATTATGTTGGTTGGTCTCATTATGTTGGTTGGTCTCATTCTGTTTGCTGGTCTCATTATGTTGGTTGGTCTCATTATGTTGGTTGGTCTCATTCTGTTGGTTGGTCTCATTCTGTTTGCTGGTCTCATTCTGTTTGCTGGTCTCATTATGATGGTCTCATTATGTTGGTTGGTCTCATTATGTTGGTTGGTCTCATTCTGTTTGCTGGTCTCATTATGATGGTCTCATTATGTTGGTTGGTCTCATTCTGTTTGCTGGTCTCATTATGATGGTTGGTCTCATTCTGTTTGCTGGTCTCATTCTGTTTGCTGGTCTCATTCTGTTGGTTGGTCTCATTATGTTGGTTGGTCTCATTCTGTTTGCTGGTCTCATTATGTTTGCTGGTCTCATTATGTTGGTTGGTCTCATTCTGTTTGCTGGTCTCATTCTGTTTGCTGGTCTCATTCTGTTGGTTGGTCTCATTATGTTGGTTGGTCTCATTCTGTTTGCTGGTCTCATTATGTTTGCTGGTCTCATTATGTTGGTTGGTCTCATTCTGTTTGCTGGTCTCATTATGTTGGTTGGTCTCATTATGTTGGTTGGTCTCATTATGTTGGTTGGTCTCATTCTGTTTGCTGGTCTCATTCTGTTTGCTGGTCTCATTATGTTGGTTGGTCTCATTCTGTTTGCTGGTCTCATTATGATGGTCTCATTATGTTGGTTGGTCTCATTCTGTTTGCTGGTCTCATTATGTTGGTTGGTCTCATTCTGTTTGCTGGTCTCATTATGATGGTCTCATTATGTTGTCTGTATAATGTTGTCTGTATAATGGTTGGGTCCGATATTCTGGCCTGTCCCGAGCTGTTAGCTGGCCTGTCCCGAGCTGTTAGCTGGCCTGTCCCGAGCTGTTAGCTGGCCTGTCCCGAACAGTTAGCTGGCCTGTCCCGAGCTGTTAGCTGACCTGTCCCGAACAGTTAGCTGACCTGTCCCGAGCTGTTAGCTGACCTGTCCCGAGCTGTTAGCTGGCCCCGCTGTATTGGCTATTACATCTAGTTAAATATTTGTGTACAGATTGTACATCAGGCGTCGGTCAACTACGGCCCGAGAGCCACAACCAGCCCCCAAGCTTCTGTTTATCCGGCCCGCGGAGTCAATAGTAATATTTTTTTAATTGTCAAAAGATTAGTTTTTTCAAAAAGACATCAGTCTCACGCTTTTCACTAATGTCAAAACGGGTGAATGTGTTATTTAAAGGTTTCCCCATCTAGTAATACTCTACGTGGAGTCTCAATTAAATTAAAGTCATCTGATTTTGTCCAACAATAATATGAGCTTCACGCTGCGTTTTGTGAAGAAAAAACTAGGTCTTTAAATATTCATTTATACTCTGCGATATATTCTTATGAGACATGCTGGTCACCTCGAATTTGTCACAATCCTACTGGACTCATCTGCTAACAAAACTTTGTCAAAAATGGTTGAAGATCCCTTGTGCACACAGTACTTTCAATATACTCAAAGCCTATTGCATATAGTAAACTACTCACCGTGTGAACACTTTTTGATGACAATATAGTTTTTACATACGTGCACATATAACACATTGGCCCTAGGGCAGTGGTTCTCAACCTTTCCAATGCCGCGACCCTTTAATACAGTTCATGTTGTGGTGAATCCTTACCATAAAAGTATTTTCGTTGCTATTTTATACATATGCGTTTTCAGATAGAACTCCTCACTCGATAACCAAAAAATGATTAGCTAGGCAATGGGGGATCATTGGAGTTTTTAACTAGCCTAACTGGCCATTGGCCAAATCGAGATTACAGTTATACAAAATCTGCTTTAAGCAAATATCATGTTAATACCATGCCAATATCATGTCAATATCATGTTAATATCATGTTAATATCATTGAAATGATAAGCTTCAATGTCAACCATGTTTTTTTATATATTTCATCTAATGTAGACTTACTTGGCCAGAGCAATTTTTGTAATGTAGGCTTGGCCATAGAAAAATATGCCAATAGAAATGAATTAAAAATGAGATGGATTACAGACAATTGAATTAAAACTAATAGATTCGGATTAAGATGCCCTCCCTGGATAAGAATTATGACATTTCTATGACAAAGTTAACAATACATAACAAAGCTAACGATACACAACGAAGTTAACAATACATAACGAAGTTAACAATACATAACGAAGTTAACAATACATAACAAAGCTAACAATACACAACGAAGTTAACAATACACAACGAAGTTAACAATACATAACAAAGCTAACGATACACAACGAAGTTAACAATACATAACGAAGTTAACAATACATAACGAAGTTAACAATACATAACAAAGCTAACAATACACAACGAAGTTAACAATACATAATGAAGTTAACAATACATAACGAAGTTAACAATACATAACAAAGCTAACAATACACAAGGAAGTTAACAATACATAACGAAGTTACCAATACATAACGAAGTTAACAATACATAACAAAGCAAACGATACACAACGAAGTTAACAATACATAACGAAGTTAACAATACATAACAGAGCTAACAATACACAACGAAGTTAACAATACATAACGAAGTTAACAATACATAACAAAGCAAACGAGACACAACGAAGTTAACAATTCACAACAAAACTAATGTTAAACCTCTGCATGACCTTTTTGTACTCAAAGGATGACAATGGATGATGACAAGTAAACAGAATCCCCAGAAGCGAGGGGGTGGGGTGGGTATAAAAAGAAAAGGGGGGGGGGGTGATTTAAGTCTCTAACTGTAAGAAAAAAAAACACTCTAAAATGTTGTTTTTTCTGGTTTATGGTCAACAGCAACCGGTGATCATCTTTAAAACCGAGAAAATAAATGTTAGTGACAGGGATTTTTGTCGCTTCTTCTGCTCTCCGCGGCAAATATTTATATTAGTCTGGCGCCTTCAGATGTGGGAAAACCTGGCAACCGAAGCCCAAATGATCGATACCGAGTGCCAGGGTGGACCGCGATGCTGCTCCTCTAAATTTGCTGTGAAATATCCATTGATTTTTCGTTTGGCTCCCTGGGACAGCACTTCGTTTCTCTCCCCCCCCCCCCCCCCCCCCCCCACCCAGCGTTGGAAACTACTCCAAAAGAAATAACTGGCTTCCGAGTTTGAGTTACTGTGTAAATGTTGTTATGTCTTTAGAAACACTTCTTCCAGGGACCGGAAATAGTTTGATCTGCCCTCGTGGTAATAAGTCAACGATCGGACTTACTGTGAAGCCCCCTTGGACATACCATGATTTGTGATCACGTGGTCCATAGTATCCAGTCCCAAGGATAAACAAAATGTCTGTGATCACGTGGTCTATAGTATCCAGTCCCTTAGATATTCCAAAAGGGAAGAACTCGATCCCAAAGCTACAATGCTCAAGCCAAGACATAGCTACAATGCTCAGCTTGTCCCAAACATCCTAGCGAAAGTCACGGCTAATTGACTTACGCTGTCAAACACAACACTATTCAACATTGTACACTGACTAGCAGTGAGTTACAAGATAGAAAAACTAAATAGCAATATTTCTGAAATTAATTAAAAAAGATTATTTTAAAAAAAATTAATTTGATCGGAATGAACTTTCAACTCTCCATGACAACATTTTTTAGCACCAATTTACTCTTACGTTCTACATTTTAACCTCTGAAAGTTAACATATGATCTATCAAAACCTGATTGTTAACAAATGTTCTATCATTAAGTCTTGTATGAAAGATACGTGACTGTTATATAAGTTGTATCAGAAAGTCTAGTAGAGGAGTTACTTACAGTCAATTATCTCTCGTCTCCCAAATTCCCAAATTAAAGTTGACAAATTAGATTTTGAAACTAGCAACATGCGATGTAATGTAATGTTTCTAGGGCACTATGTAATGAATCCAAACAGAAAAGCACCTCAGCGGGGGTAGCCCTAATCCAATCTCATACACCGCATCAAAATATAAACCCTAATCATAACACTATTTCTAATCCAATATACGAGACTGCCTAGCAATAAAAACCCTAACCTAATCCTAATTCAATCTACAAGACTGCCTAAAATTATAATCCCTAATCATAACTCTAAAGCCGACCCTAATCAATTCTACGAAACGGCCCAACAATATAAAACCCTAATCCGAACCCCAATTCTAATCCTAACGCTAATCCAATCTATCACATCGCCAAACATAATAATCTCTAACCCCTTGTTATTACAAACTGGGAGAAAAAACATAAATGGAATACCCCAAATGAATATTATTAGAATACAAGCACGGAATTCGGGGTCAAGGGATTCCTCACTAACAACAAACCTAAAATTAGACATTTTGAAAAAGTCCCTAGTTGGCAGAGCTTTGAGCACGCGTGCCTTTCAGCCGCACGAAGCTCATGCCTCCAGGGAGATGAATGCGGGCGAAGATTATGTAAAAACAATAACAACCTTTTGCCACGCAAACCTGACATCGCTCTGCCGACGGCCAGGAGTGAGGCACTGGATGAGTCCTCGGGGAGAACGGGCTGGAGATGAACGGCGCTCACCCGAATACCACAACAAGCGAGAAAGTAAAATTGAAGTGGTTACAGGAAGATGAGGTGGTTACAGCATGATGAAGTGGTTAAAGGAAGATGGTGTGATTACAGAAAAAAGAAATAAGTGTTTACAGCACGGCTAAGTGGTTACAGTAAGATGAAGAGGTTACTGTATGATGTAGTGGTTACTCTAGGATGAAGTGGTTAGAGCATTATGAAGAGGTTACTGGATGAAGTAGGGCTTACTCTATGATAAAGTGGTTACAGATAGATGAAGTGGTTACAGTAAAGTGGAGTGGTTATTTTGAGATGAGGTGGTTAGAGCATTATGAAGAGGTTACTGGAGGAAGTAGGGCTTACTCTATGACAAAGTGGTTACAGATAGATGAAGCGGTTACAGTAAAGTGGAGTGGTTATTTTGAGATGAGGTGGTTACATTATGATGAAGTGGTTACATTAAGAAGAGGTGGTTACATTAAGATGAACTTGTTACATTTAGTTGAGGTATTTACAGTAAGACGTCATTTTCCCAGCTAGATAACCTGGGTCTCATCTTAATTTTAATGATATCACGTTACTAGGATTAGCAAACCACGATTATGTAACCAGTGTAACCATGATTATGAAACAAGAATAATTTGTTTAGGATTAAGTTCCTTATATTATGTAACTTATATTGAGTAACTAAGATTAGGTGACTATGATTATGTAACTTGGATTATGTAACTAAGATAATGTTACTTGGATTATGTAACTAGGATAATGTTACTTGGATTGTGTGCCTGGAATCATGTAACTAGGTTAATGTTGCTTAAATATAACACGGTTAATATTTCTTGGATTAGGTATCAAGGATAATGTAACTTATATTATGTAACTAGGATAATGTAAGTTGGATTATGCAAATGGAATATTGTATCTAGGATAATGTAAATTTGATTATGTGCTTGGAATCATGTAACTAGGATTATGTAACTAGGATACTATTGCTACGTTTTTGTACTTAGGATAATGTAACTTGGATTATGTTACTAGGATAATGTTACTTGGATAATGTTACTTGGATTATGTAACTAGGGTAATGTAACTTGTAATAGGTAGCTAGGATAATGTTACATGGATTATGTAACCAGGATAATGTAACTGGGATAATGTAACTTGGCTTATGTAAGTAGGATAATCTAACTTGGAATATATACCTGAAACCATGTAGCTAGGATAATGCTACTTGGATTATATAACTAGGATAATGTTACTTGGATTATGTAACTAGGATAATGTTACTTGGATTATGTAACAAGGATAATGTTACTTGGATATGTAACTAGGATTTTTGAATATGTAACTGGAATCGTGTAACTTGGATAATGTATCTTGGATAATATAACTTGGATAATGTAACTTGGATTTTGTACCTGGGATCATGTAGCTAGGATAATGTTACTTGGCCCATGTATCTTTGATAATGTTACCTGGATTGTTTAACTAGGATATTGTTACATGGATTATGCAACTAGGACAATGTTACTTGGATTATGTAACTAGGATAATGTGACTTGGATTATGTAACTAGGGCAATGTTACTTGGATTATGTAACTAGGATAATGTGACTTGGATTATGTAACTAGGGCAATGTTACTTGGATTATGTAACTAGGATAATGTGACTTGGATTATGTAACTAGGGCAATGTTACTTGGATTATGTAACTAGGATAATGTTACTTGGATTATGCAACTAGGGCAATGTTACTTGGATTATGTCACTAGGATTTTTACTATCTACGTGGAGTCATGTCACTTGGATAATGTAATTTGGATTATGTAATTTGGATTATGTAATTTGGAATTTGTAATTTGGATTATGTGATAATGGATGGCAAGGATATTTTATGTATGAATTTTTAAAAAGTTTCAAAGGAAAATTTTTTTGGCTGGGTTTGTTTGTAAGAACAGCACCGTCATAATGATGTGTAACTGTGATAATGATGTGCATCTGTCTTAATAATGTGGAACTATCATAATGATGTGTAACTGTCATAATGATGTGTAACCGTCATAATGATGTGTAACTGTGATAATAATGTGCATCTGTCTTAATAATGTGGAACTATCATAATGATGTGTAACTGTCATAATGATGTGTAACTGTGATAATGATGTGCATCTGTCTTAATAATGTGGAACTATCATAATGATGTGTAACTGTCATAATGATGTGTAACCGTCATAATGATGTGTAACTGTGATAATGGTGTGCATCTGTCTTAATAATGTGGAACTATCATAATGATGTGTAACTGTGATAATAATGTGCATCTGTCATAATAATGTGGAACTAACATAATGATGTGTAACTGTCATAATGATGTGTAACAGTCAAGTGATGTGTAACCGTCATAATGATGTGTAACTGTCATAATGATGTGTAACTGTCATAATGATGTGCATCTGTCATATGATGTGTATCTGTCATCATGATGTGTAACTGTTATATAATGTGTAAATGTCATAATGATATGTAACTGTCATAATAATGTGTAACTGTCATAATGATGTGTAACTGTCATAATGAGTTGTAACTGTCATCATGATGTGTAACTGTTATATAATGTGTAAATGTCATAATGATGTGTAACTGTCATAATGATGTGTAACTGTCATAATGATGTGTAACTCATAATGAGTTGTAACTGTTATGAAGTATTGTAGCTCTCCAAATGACGTGTAACTGTCATAATTATTTGTAACTGTTTATATTTTTTTACAGTCATGATCTATTAATATTTCGCTTTTAAGAAGCTGAAGAGATGTATTGCGTTAAAGTGTCTTAAAAAAGTATGGATTAGAGCAGTTAAAGTCCTATGTGGATTACAACATTTACATTTCTATGTGAGTTTCAGCTGTTAAATTAATATGTGGATTTCAGTGCTCTAAGTCCTATATGGATTACAGTGCTTTAAGTCATGTATCGATTACAGTGCTTTAAGTCCTACGTGGATTACTGCGCTCTAAGTCCTATATGGATTACAGTGCTCTAAGTCATATATGGATTACAGTGCTTTAAGTCATATGTGGATTACAGTGCTTTAAGTCCTATATGGATTAAAGTGCTATATGTCATATGTGGATTACAATGCTTTAAGTGCTATATGGATTACAGTTTTTAAGTCCTATGTGGATTAAAGAGATTAAAAACATAGCTTATAAACGGGGGACTGCGTTTATGCTGTGAGAAGGAAACAGTGGCACAAGGTGTGTGGAAGCTTGAGATAGTTGCACAAGGTGTGTGGAAGCTTGAAATAGTGGCACAAGGTGTGTGGAAGCTTGAAATAGTGGCACAAGGTGTGTGGAAGCTTGAAATAGTGGCACAAGGTGTGTGGAAGCTTGAGATAGTGGCACAAGGTGTGTGGAAGCTTGAGATAGTGGCACAAGGTGTGTGGAAGCTTGAGATAGTGGCACAAGGTGTGTGGAAGGTTGAGATAGTGGAACAAGGTGTGTGGAAGCTTGAAATAGTGGAACAAGGTGTGTGGAAGCTTGAGATAGGGGCACAAGGTGTGTGGAAGCTTGAGATAGTGGCACAAGGTGTGTGGAAGCTTGAAATAGTGGCACAAGGTGTGTGGAAGCTTGAAATAGTGGCACAAGGTGTGTGGAAGCTTGATATAGTGGCACAAGGTGTGTGGAAGCTTGAGATAGTGGCACAAGGTGTGTGGAAGCTTGAGATAGTGGCACAAGGTGTGTGGAAGCTTGAGATAGTGGCACAAGGTGTGTGGAAGGTTGAGATAGTGGAACAAGGTGTGTGGAAGCTTGAAATAGTGGAACAAGGTGTGTGGAAGCTTGAGATAGGGGCACAAGGTGTGTGGAAGCTTGAGATAGTGGCACAAGGTGTGTGGAAGCTTGAAATAGTGGCACAAGGTGTGTGGAAGCTTGAAATAGTGGCACAAGGTGTGTGGAAGCTTGAAATAGTGGCACAAGGTGTGTGGAAGCTTGAGATAGTGGCACAAGGTGTGTAGAAGCTTGAGATAGTGGAACAAGGTGTGTGGAAGCTTGAAATAGTGGAACAAGGTGTGTGGAAGCTTGAGATAGTGGCACAAGGTGTGTGGAAGCTTGAGATAGTGGCACAATGTGTGTGGAAGCTTGAAATAGTGGCACAATGTGTGTGGAAGCTTGAAATAGTGGCACAAGGTGTGTTGAAGCTTGAAATAGTGGAACAAGGTGTGTGGAAGCTCGAGATAGTGGAACAAGGTGTGTGGAAGCTTGAGATAGTGGCACAAGGTGTGTGGAAGCTTGAAATAAAAAGACATGACAATAGTGAAGAGCTTTCGGCTAAGAACCTTCCTCAGCAGACACACAACCTCCAATACTCCTTTCTGCCGAGGAAGGCTCTTAGCCGAAACGTTCTAATTCTATTGTCCTGTCTTTTTATTTCAAGCTTCCACATACCTTGTTCCACCAATTTCTGGGAAATCTCACATCCACTTTTTTTTCATGAAAATAAAACTAGTAAACCCCATCGTGAGAACCTTTGGTGTACACATTTAAGACCCCCCCCCCCCATCCCCCCCCCCACACACACACTTTTGTCTCCTGTGACAAGAATCACGGGGAAAGCTCCAGTTAACGTCGTCACAAGAATACTAAGGGGAGGTCAATGAATTGGATTCACAAACGTTCAGCCATTGGAAATCGATGGCTTCGGTCCGTTGCCATGGAGACGCAGGCTTTGAGAGTATGCCTGCATTCATGTTGACGTTAGTTCGAAGGACGTGCGAGAAAATGATGTCACGAGGAAGTGGACGTGTGACATTGAAAAAGAAGATTTTTAGGAGAAATTTCAAGTAGTTGCTAACGAGGTGATGAATAGGAAGAAAAGACAGGGTGATGTAAAGGAAGAACAGACAGGGTGATGTAAAAGAAGAACAGACAGGGTGATGTAAAGTAAGAACAGGCAGGGTGATGTAGCGGAAAAACAGAACAGTTGATATAAAGTAAGAACAGACAGGGTGATAAAAATGAAGTACAGACAGGGTGATGTAAAGTAAGAACAGACAGGGGGATGTAAATGAAGAACAGATCGGGTGATGTAAATGAAGAACAGACTGGATGATGTAAAGGGATTTAAGACGTGGTGATGACAAAAAACGAATAGTAAAGGTAATTTAATGGAAGTATAGACACGGGGATGTAATGAATGCAACGAGAAGACGATGTCAGTTAAGGTAATATAATCGTATGGTTTCAATCGGATTCCATGACCTGGTTAACTAACACAACGTTGGGCTATTTATAACGTGCTGCTCTTAGTTTTAGAAACTTGTGGCCATGGAACAATTGCAATGAACCCGTCTCATGAAATAATTCAAATGTTACTAGAGATTTACAATTATTGGAACTCCCTTTTAGCAGAGCATAAAGTAAGATAAATACTTTTTTTTAAACAGTGCAATTTTCAGACGAATAAATTTTATTTTTGGTCTGATGGAACCCGTTGAAAATGATTAACATATTGACCAACGCGGACGTAGCAGCTGTACCCTCATCAGGGGCGTCTACCTAGGGGGAGGATTAGACGCCCCTGACCACCTCGTTAATGGAGTTTAGTCCAGTATCACTTGCAAAACATGGTGAATTATTCCCTCAGAGCGCTAAAGTTGATCTTCAAGAGCACTAAAGTTGATCTTCAATAGCACTTTAATTGATCTTCAAGAGCACTAAAGTTGATCTTCAAGAGCACTAAAGTTGATCACTCAGTGTACTAAAGTTGATCACTCAGTGCACTACAGTTGATCTTCAAGAGCACTAAAGTTGATCTTCATGATCACTAAAGTTGATCTTCAAGAGCACTAAAGTTGATCTTCAAGAGCACTAAAGTTCATTCTTTAAGAGCACTAACATTGATCTTCAAGAGCACTAAAGTTGATCTTCAAGAGCACTATAGTTGATCTTCAAAAGCACTAAAGTTGATCCTCAAGAGCACTAAAGTTGATCTTCAAGAGCACTAAAGTTGATCCCTCAGAGCACTAAAGTTGATCACTTAGAGCCATTAAGTTGATCTTCAAGAGCACGTAAATGATCCCTCAGATCACAAAAGTTGATCCCTCCAACGGTCAAACAGCATTTGCTCTGATCCTTTCAATAACACAAGGGAAAGAACCCTACGATCAAAGGGAAGAAATTGAGCACTGCAAGGGAAATAATTGAACAATTCAAGGGGTACAAATTGAGAAAAGAGTGAAGAAAAAATAAACAGCTGGAGTGCGGAGTGGGGGTTGAGAAGACATGAAACAGGAGATCAATTCAAAACAGCTTTTTTTGTAGATTCATCATTTTTAAACTATAGTTGAACAGCTTTTAAAAGGTGATGATCTAGTCTGTATGCATGTTATTGTGTGCACAAGTTTTTGTGTACGCGCATTAAACAAATAGATGTCTCAGTGCATATTTATCGAGTTATTTTTATGTTTATATCGCCGCGCCCTTTCATCGACCTTCAAATGCATGACCCATTTGACGAGAAGCTAAATGACCTTCAAGTGCGTGACCTATTTCACGACTAACTAAATGACCCTCAAACGCACGACCTTATGGACGAGTAGCTAACTCGGTAAACACAAAATCTAAAAGTTATGACCACAAACAATATAGTGGCTGTTAAATGGTGTGGTTTCAATGCCCCGGAAGAAGTTTCTATTTCCTGGATGAAGTGTCAACGAATGTGATTAAGTGCCAATGACCTGGACGAAGTGTCAATGACTCGAATGGGGTGTCAATGACTTGGATGAAACTTCAATGACCTGGATGATGGGTCAATAACCTTGACGAGGACAATGACCTAAACCAAAGCTCCTGGCCTAACACGGGCTCACGTGACGACATTTAAAAATGTTCTAAGAGCATAGTTTCATGAGATTCCAGCGTGTGTCCATGATCAAACCCTGAATACAATCCTCATCAGAGATGCATGTAGCACTAAGCTATCCTCGTAGCTAAACTCTCTGTCCTAAAAATCCCCATGGGCGCCAACAGATACGGATAACAAGAAGACGCTTCACGCCATACAGAACTATGGATGAGCTGAATATGTTATCCAGTTAAAAATTCATGACGCTTTCACATTTCTGTTTTGGCACGAAGAATTCTCAGCCATTGAAATATAGGCAAGGGGACTGCATCCATCATTCTTTGGACATTGGTGTGAAAACACTTGGGGAATCATGATATGGGGGGGGGGGGGGGGGAGCAAGAAAACGTAAAGACAGCTTGTTTGTATTGGTGTGAGGCTTTTGACGTATGAGGAGTTGAAGAGTTTGTGAGTTTAACATATTAGGAGTTAAACACATGAGGCATTTAACATGTAAGGAGTTCAATAAGTCTGGAGTTTTATAAGTTTTTTAAATTTTTATTTGTTCATAGTTTATAATTTTGGCTTTTAAAATAGATATGGAGTTTTTATGTTGGAGCTTATATGTTGGAGTTTATATGTTGGAGTTTAGATGTTGGAGTTTAAATGGCGGAGTTTTATGCGTTTTTATCTAACCAACTGAAGAGTTTAACATGCAGAGAAATGAACATGTTTGGAGTTTAACATGTTTGGAGTTTAACATGTTTGGAGTTTAACATGTTTGGAGTTTAACATGCAGATATTTTAGCATTTTTGGAGTTTAAGATTTAGAGAGTTTCACATGTTTATGACAATTTGTTTAAGAGCAGACACGTTATGTGTAAATCATATTTATAATTAAACAATTCATAACGTGATTAGGTAATACCATCGCAAAATATTTACTCTAGAAAAGATTATGTGTTAGGATGAGCCATCCAGCGCATCATAATACGCCGATACATCAAGTGTACAAGTGGGCCATCCAACGCCCCATACTAAGACGATACATCAAGTGCACAAGTAGGCCATCCAACGCCCCATTCTAAGACGATACATCAAGTGTACAAGTAGGCCATCCAACACATCATACAAAGACGATACATCAAGTGTACAAGTAGGCCATCCAACGCCCCATACTAAGACGATACATCAAGTGTACAAGTAGGCCATCTAACTCACTATACCACGCCGATACATCAAGTGTACAAGTAGGCCATCTAACTCACTATACCACGCCGATACATCATGTGTACAAGTAGGCCATCCAACGCACCATATTAAGACGATACATCAAGTGTACAAGTAGGCCATCTAACTCACTATACCACGCCGATACAACAAGTGTACAAGTATGCCATCTAACTCACTATACCACGCCGATACATCAAGTGTACAAGTAGGCCATCCAACGCACCATACTAAGACGATACATCAAGTGTACAAGTAGGCCATCTAACTCACTATACCACGCCGATACATCAAGTGTACAAGTAGGCCATCCAACGCCCCATACTAAGACGATACATCAAGTGTACAAGTAGGCCATCTAACTCACTATACCACGCCGATACATCAAGTGTACAAGTAGGCAATCTAACTCACTATACCACGCCGATACATCAAGTGTACAAGTAGGCCATCTAACTCACTATACCACGCCGATACATTAAGTGTACAAGTAGGCCATCCAACTCATCATACAAAGACGATACATCAAGTGTACAAGTAGGCCATCTAACTCACTATACCACGCCGATACATCAAGTGTACAAGTAGGCCATCCAACGCACCATACTAAGACGATACATCAAGTGTACAAGTAGGCCATCTAACTCACTATACCACGCCGATACATCAAGTGTACAAGTAGGCCATCCAACGCCCCATACTAAGACGATACATCAAGTGTACAAGTAGGCCATCCAACGCACCATACTAAGATGATACATCAAGTGTACAAGTGGGCCATCCAACGCACCATACTAAGACGATACATCAAGTGTACAAGTGGATCTATTACGGTTTCCGTCACACGATACTTAAGAAAAGTACATAGCCAATCTAGCACAGAGATGATAGGAGAAATTTCTACAGTAAACTGCAGTATCGATCCGATCTCTGCACGGAAACAACCCATGTGTCAACCGATACCGGTGTAAGAAAAGAAAGGTAAATAGGGGGCGGGCGAAAGGATCGATCCGACTGTCAGGATTGAATGGCGCCCGCACCCGACTTGTTTTTAACATCTTCTAGAACAGCGGTTCTCAACCTTCCAATGCCCGAACCATTAATACAGTACCTCATGTTTACGGTGCCCACCTCCCCCAGCCATAAACTTATTTTCGTTGCTACTTCATACATGTGTTTTTCTATGGTCTTAGGCGATCCCTGAATGAGGGTCATTCGGTCCCCAAAGGGGTGTCGACCCTGTGGTTGAGAACCGCTGTTCAAGAACTTTCCTGTGAAAATCCCTGATCTTTTAATCTAAAAATAAACGCATGCTTTCCCGAATACGCTGTTGAACTTTGCGACCATTTAGAATAGGACATACAACAGCAGTGCGGCTTTTAAGTCAGCATTTAGACAACCCGCGTATCATCAATGTGACAACCTGCAGACAACCTGAGTGTATCAGTATGTCAGCCTGTAGACAACCTAATTTTAATTTATTACTTTAAAATATTTATTTTTAATATTGGTATTAATTTCTAGTTTTCTCATTGTCACAACTCTCATTGTCTCTGTCATTAACTCTGTCATCAACTCTTTCATTGACTCTGACATGAACTCTTTCTTTGACTCTGTCATTAACACTGTCATTAACTCTTTCATTGACTCTGTCATTAACTTTTTCATTGACTCTGTCATTAACTCCTTCATTGACTCTGTCATTAACTCTTTCATTGACTCTGTCATTAACTTTTTCATTGACTCTGTCATTAACTCTTTCATTGACTCTGTCATTAACTCTTTCATTGACTCTGACATGAACTCTTTCTTTGAATCTGTCATTAACACTGTCATCAACTCTTCCATTGACTCTGTCATTAACTCCTTCATTGACTCTGTCATTAACTCTTTCATTAACTCCTTCATTGACTCTGTCATTAACTCCTTCATTGACTCTGTCATTAACTCTTTCATTGACTCTGTCATTAACTCTTTCATTGACTCTGTTATTCTTTTTATTTCCTTCTAACTCACTTTCCCATACACCAACCTGCCATTTTCTACATAACTTTTCCATACACCACGCAGCCCTCTTGTACAAACCACGTCCCGAACTCACCCCAGACAGTGTCCCCAACATGAAGCTCACTCGATGTAAACCCACCATTACTTTCAAGTAGGAGCCCCAATATTTGAGTGTTGGTCTCATGGCTACAGGCCAGTACCGATCGTACAGCGACCAGCACAAAGGACGCTGAACGAAGACAACCAAGCGTTGCCTTATGAGACGGTCAATTGGGTGTAATGTCCATCTTGCATGTCACAAGGGACAGTACATTAGGTGTTATGTCCATCTTGCATAGTCCCACGAGACGGTCAATTGGGTGTGATGTCCATCTTACATGTCACAAGGGACCGTACATTAGGTGTTATGTCCATCTTGCATAGTCCCACGAGACGGTCAATTGGGTGTGATGTCCATCTTACATCTCACAAGGGACTGTACATTAGTTGTTATGTCCATCTTGCATAGTCCCACGAGACGGTCATTTGAGTGTGATGTCCATCTTACATGTCACAAGGGACCGTACATTAGGTGTTATGTCCATCTTGCATAGTCCCACGAGACGGTCAATTAAGTGTTATGTCCATCGTACATAGTCACATAGGACGGTCGATTAGATGCAATGTCCAACTTAGTCACCATCAGGGCCGGATTAACCTCTAGGCAAACAAGGCACGTGCCTTGGGCACCAAGCGTTTGGGAGCACCAGAAGTCCTCAAGAAATTTTTTTTTGGAACAAATTTAAGTCCAGAAACAACTGAAAATTGAACAAGTGCTATGAAAATGAAGAAATACATTATAATAAAAATGCACATTCAAGTTTGGTACAATCTTAAATGCTTAAAAATTAAGCGCATAAAAATTTTTAAAAACTCTTGGTAAATGGTAATGAGCAAAATGCGGACTCACTCGGCTTGTAAATAAATTTAAAAAATTTGGGAAGTTTTATAAAAAAATTTAAACCATTTTTATATTTTTAATAAATAATATTAAAATAATAACATTAATTAATTAATTCGACCGGGAACCCCTTAGTAATAAACACAAAATGAGCATGTGAACTTGAAAACGTGTGCTGATTTGTATTCTTCACTAGCAGATCACGTGCATAAATCTAGGAATGAATTTGAAAGATTTGAAGAAGCTGCAAAAATAATACCACCCGGTGTAGAATGATGTAGACGTTCGATTTTCTTGTTTGGTCGATGTATCACTATCACAAACATCTCAGTGTTGTGAAGAACTAATAAATGCTTATCCTAAAGATCTGAACAATAATCTATATACTGAACCACAACAGTTTCATTCATATATTCGCCACAAGTTTCCTGCATCAAAATCGGAAAACAAAACGTTTAATCATGGAGAATTATACAAAGTAATAGTTAGAGACAACATCGAGTGGGCCTTTCCACATGTTGAAATCGCCTTGCACATATTTTTAAAATTAGTGGTTACTAACTGTTCAACTGAGCGCTCTTTTTCTCAGTTGAAACGTACAAAAAATCCAAATAGATCAACAATGAAACAAGAAAGGCTCGATTCCTTATCTCTGCTTGTGATCGAGGCAGATGTGTTGCGCAAAATTAACTTTTTAACTGACGATATACTCAAAAACTTCGCTAGATGTAAATCTAGAAAAAAATTTTTTTTAAATGTAAATGACAAAATCTTTTTGATTTTTTCATCTAATAAAAAATGAAATATTTTTTCTATTATTATTTCAAAATTTATTAACTATTAATTTTAATACAGAAATACTTTATAGTAGGCTTTATATAAGTGATAGTAGTACAAACTACAAACATATTTGTTAACAACTGTTTTCTCTGAATAATATTGAACATACCAGCGGTCACGGTCAGTGAAAGAGCAGGGGCCCTGGGCAGAAGGGGGCACCCATGTGGGTTTGTGCCTTGGGCACTAAAATGGCTTAATCCGGCCCTCGTCACCATGACATATTCAGTAAGATGTAATGTCCAACTTAGTCACCATGACACATTAAGTAAGATGTAATGTCCAACTTAGTCACCATGACACATACAGTAAGATGTAATGTCCAACTTAGTCACCATGACACATTCAGTAAGATGTAATGTCCAACGTAGTCACTATGACACATACATTAAGATGTAATGTCCAACTTAGTCACCGTGACACATCCACACATGCAGCACCCAACTACCTACCAACACCCCACCCACCTACCAACACCCCACCCACATACCAACACCCCACCCCACTACCAACAACCCACCCCCCTACCATCACCCCACTCACCTACCAACACCCACCCACCTACCAACACCCCACTCACATACCAACACCCCACCCCCTAACAACACCCAACCCACCTACCAACACCCCACCCCCTACCAACACCCCACTCCCCTAACAACACCCCACTCACCTACCAACACCCCACCCACCTACCAACACCCCACTCACCTACCAACACTCCACTCACCTACCAACACCCCACTCACCTACCAACACCCCACCCACCTACCAACACCCCACCCACGCCATCCCCACCCCCTACCAACACCCCACTCACCTACCAACACCGCATCCACCTACCAACACCCCACTCACCTACCAACACCCCACCCACCTACAAACACCCCACCCCCTACTAACACCCCACTCACCTACCAACAGCCCACTCACCTACCAACACCCCACCCACGCCATCCCCACCCCCCTACCAACACCCCACTCACCTACCAACACCCCACTCACCTACCAACACCCCACCCCCCTACCAACACCCCACCCCCTACCACCACCCCACTCACCTACCAACACCCCACCCACCTACCAACATCCCACACCCCTACCAACACCCCACTCACCTACCAACACCCCACCCACCTACCAACATCCCACTCACCTACCAACACCCCACTCCCCTACCAACACCCCACCCACCTACCAACACCCCACTCACCTACCAACTCTCCACTCCCCTACCAACACCCCAATGACCTACCAACACCCCACCCACCTACCAACACACCACTCGCCTACCAACACACCACTCACCTACCAACACCCCACCCGCCTACCAACACCCCACTCACCTACCAACACCCCACACACCTACCAACACCCCACCTGCCTACCAACACCCCACTCGCCTACCAACACCCCACTCACCTACCAACACCCCACCCACCTACCAACACCCCACTCACCTACCAACACCCCACCCGCCTACCAACACCCCACTCACCTACCAACACCCCACCAGCCTACCAACAATCCACTCGCCTACCAACACCCCACTCACCTACCAACACCCCACCCGCCTACCAACACCCGACTCGCCTACCAACACCCCATCCGCCTACCAACACCCCACTCGCCTGCTAACACCCGACTCGCCTACCAACACCCCACTCGCCTACCAACACCCCACCCGCCTACCAACACCTCACTCGCCTACCAACACCCCACTCACCTAACAATATCCCACCCCACTACCAACACCCCACTCACCTACCAACACCCCACCCCCTACCAACACCCCACTGACCTACCAACACCCCACCCACCTACCAACACCCCACTCACCTACCAACACCCTACTCCCCTACCAACACCTTACTCACCTACCAACACCCCACTTCCCTACCAACACCCCACTCACCTATCAACACCCCACTCACCTGCCAACACCCCACTCACCTACCAACACCCCAGCCACCTACCAACACCCCACCCACCTACCAACACCCCACCCACCTACCAACACCCCACTCACCTACCAACACCCCACCCACCTACCAACACCCCACTCCCCTGCCAACACCCCACTCACCTACCAACACCCCACTCCCCTACCAACACCCCACCCACCTACCAACATCCCACTCCCCTACCAACACCCCACTCACCTACCAACACCCCACTCACCTACCAACACCCCACCCCCCTACCAACATCCCACCCCCTACCAACACCCCACCCACGCCATCCCCATCCCCCGTTCCAACCCCCCACCCCCCCAATCTACTCACATCTCTGCGTCCATGTTCTGTAAGGGCTGGTACCTCACATTGGGGTAGTCCATGGAGATGAGAAGGTTTTCCTCAGACAGGCTCTCGGTCAGGGCACACGACTGGCACTGCATCGCGCGGGGCAGCTGCGGTGACTCCAGAGCTTCTCATTGAACGCTCCTTGCTGGTCGGTGATGACGTCCAGACGTCTGACGTCTAGAGAGAACGATGGCGTCACAGACACCTAAGCCGATGCCAGGATGTCTTGCGTAGATATGACATGTGTTTATAATTTCATAACTGTAAAGAGTTCGCCAGCATTTCGGTGTTTCAGTGTTTAAATTTTCGTTAGATGTATCATGAAATAATATCAATTTGTCATGTTATTCAAGCGAACGTTGAGAGATGGCATCTTCATCCAATCTATGTCTACATTCGAGACAGACATCCGAGACAGCCCTGACATGAACACGTCTCGTTAAGCGTGTTTGCCATGGAAGACACATTGTTAAGAAGACGCTCTCTGTCTTGCCATAGTTTAGTTTAAACTAGGTCAATCTAGAGATTCCAATAATCTATAATTAATCGCACATGATAATGATTTAAACTAGTTCATTCTAGAGAATCCAATAATCTATAACACATTGCACATGATAATGTAAAATTTCCAACTGAAATACAAAGAAACTGTACAACAATACAAGCGGAGAGGTTTATCGCTAACTTACATTCTGTCACTTAAGAATCTACGAAATTCATGAGTGTAACAGCGACTACAGAGTAAGACGAAGATAGAGTTATGACGACAGCACACCAGAACATGATTGCAAGAGAGGGGAATAACCGGATCACAGCTTACATGGACACGTAATTTGACGGCATCCTAGTCAAGTCCAGAGCTTTCATAGACACGTGCTAAAACAAGGTTGTATTAAAGGTATACCTAGTCAAGCAAACATTTGTTGAATATCAGTTTTTCAAGACATTCCTTTTAGAAACACTGCATTTTATTCCAATACATCTATAAGTTATCTCGGTACACCACCCACAAAGTTATCATCCATTCGTTCAATATATTTACGCACCAAGGCGTAACTATGCGACGTTGCTATATTTGGGTGATATAGCCTTTCAATGGTGCAAGAAGTACTTGAATATTCAACTAGATATAGCCCGCCAAACATTGGTGATAGCAATTCTTGAACCTCCCATCTACTAGATATAGCCCACCAAACATTGGCGACAGCAATGCGTGAACTTCCCATCTACTATATATAGCATGCCAAACATTGGCGACATCAATGCGTGAACTTCCCATCTACTAGATATAGCCCACCAAACATTGGCGACAGCAATGCGTGAACTTGCCATCTACTAGATATAGCCCACCAAACATTGGCGACAGCAATGCGTGAACTTCCCATCTACTATATATAGCATGCCAAACATTGGTGACAACAATGCGTGAACTTCCCATCTACTAGATATAGCCCACCAAACATTGGTGACAACAATGCGTGAACTTCCCATCTACTAGATATAGCCCACCAAACATTGGAGACATCAATGTGTGAACTTCCCATCTACTAGATATAGCCCACCAAACATTGGAGACATCAATGCGTGAACTTCCCATCTACTAGATATAGCCTACCAAACATTGGAGACATCAATGCGTGAACTTCCCATCTACTAGATATAGCCCACCAAACATTGGTAACAGCAATGTGTGAACTTCCCATCTACTAGATATAGCATGCCAAACATTGGTGACAGCAATGCGTGAACTTCCCATCTACTAGATATAGACCACCAAACATTGGAGACATCAATGTGTGAACTTCCCATCTACTAGATACAGCATGCCAAACATTGGTGACAGCAATGCGTGAACTTCCCATCTACTAGATATAGCCCGCCAAACATTGGTGACAGCAATGCGTGAACTTCCCATCTACTAGATATAGCATGCCAAACATTGGTGACAGCAATGCGTGAACTTCCCATCTACTAGATATAGCATGCCAAACATTGGTGACAGCAATGCGTGAACTTCCCATCTACTAGATATAGCCCGCCAAACATTGGTGACATCAATGCGTGAACTTCCCATCTACTAGATGTAGCCCGCCAAACATTGGTGACAGCAATGCGTGAACTTCCCATCTACTATATATATCCAACCAAACAATGGTGACAGCAATGCGTGAACTTCCCATCTACTGGATATTACCCACCAAACATTGGAGACAGCAATGAGTGAACTTCCCATCTACTAGATATAGCCCGTCAAACATTGGCGACAGCATTGCTTGAACTTCCCATCTACTAAAGTTACTTGACATGAACTCAAGTAACGCACATTTAAGAATCCCAATTTTCGCTACACCACTTCGCCCCATGATACATCACTGCACACTTTTTATTTCACGCCCATGGATTATTAAATGTTCCAAACCGAATATATTACACCATATTTAAATTGAGACGATTTCATTTTTTTACGTAAAGAAAATATTTCGCGCCAAACGCAGTTGCGTTACATAAAAAAAATATCATTTAACGTAGTAATCGGGATACATATTTTTCGCGCTATTGAAATCATTATTGAACTATACTTTCTTTAAAACGTATAGAATTATTTTTAATATACTCTCAACAACACCCCCTCAAACCGCAGGTTTTCTTATAAATCCTTTATATCTGGCCTCCTTCATATGAGCCTGTGTTTGCATTTATGTAACTGAACGTGATTTATCATTTTTTAAAGAAACGGTTATGTAAATGGGTAAAAAAAACAACAACATTTCTTTTTTCTGTAATGTTCCCCTCAAAACATAAATTTTATGCTCTCTGCATACCGAAATACAAAGTGCATAGCAACAGCTAGACAATCTCCAAACCAAAACACGAAACGATGGAACAAATCATTAACATTTGCCCCCCCCCCCTCCCACCCCACCCCCGGCCCCTCCGCTTTTTGAAAAAAACAAAGAAACGAAAAACTGATATTTGGGGATTGGTGCTGAAAATGAGTGTATGTGTGGCAACGAGTCTATGTGCTCAGTTTCAGCTCAATAGGGTGACGTGGAGGGGGACAATTAGCCTTCAAAAGATTTTTTGCCAAACAGACACAAAAAACAAAAAACAAAAACACAAACGAACAAAATAAAATTTAATATAGAAGATTTAATTAAATTAAACTACCTAAATAAGAAACATTTTCGTATACATCCTTTTTAAACTGTAATATCGAGGGATTTGGGGGGGGGGGGCTGAAATTTAACAAAACATGTATACAAGTAACGCACTTTATAAGAATCCCAATGTTTAAGAATTTCGATTAGCGCAACTATCGGGAATTTTATCGCGTGAGAACAGTGGCATCTGGTGGCGTTAAAACTTGTTTTTTGGGAGCGGGGGTGGTTGGTTGTAAAGTGGGGTGGCTGACAATTTGAAATAATATGTCGTCATCGGCAACGAGTCTAGGGGCCAAGTTTGAGTTCGATAGGATGACAGGAAGTGGGTCATTTAGCTGTCCGAGGATTTTACCTTAAAGAAACTTGAGAACAAAGGCGAAGTTATTAATATGAAGGATTTGGGCCATCAAATGCTAGGACGTCATGTCATAATGACATGGACGTCTTGTCTTAATGACATGGGCGTCTTGTCTTAATGACATGGGCGTCTTGTCTTAATGACGTGGACGTCTTGTCCTAATGACATGCACGTCTTGTCTAAATAACATGAGCGTCTTGTCCTATTGACATGGACGTCTTGTCCTAATGACATGCACGTCTTGTCCTATAGACATGGACGTCTTGTCTTAATGACTTGGACGTCTTTTCATAATGACATGGACGTCTTATGGTAATGACATGGACGTCTCATCGTAATGACAAGGACGTCTTATCTTAATGTATAGAGCGCTCGGCCAAGTAGTACTGAAATCATATTTTACCGTTAAAATTTAAATTGTGATCTTGACAGATCTTCACGGCAACTGCTCTTAAAAAAGGCAGATCAAGAACAATCCATTAAAAAAAGGAACTAAATTATTTCCCTTATAGATTTCTTGACATTTCAAATGTCGAATATTTTGAATTTGAGGGTGAGGAGAATGAAAACATAAAAAAAACTTTAAAAAAAACAATATTTTCTTAAATGTTACAAGGCCACCACCCTCCCCATTTTATAAGTCTTACTGTCTTAAATGTCTTCACCCCTACCCCCCATTATAAAAAACTGATCTTATTGTCTTAAAAGTAGGAAACTCAAATGTCTTCAAATCTCCCAACTAGCCAACATGTCACCAAATCTCCCAACTAGCCAACATGTCACCAAATCTCCCAACTAGCCAACATGTCACCAAATCTCCCAACTAGCCAACATGTCACCAAATCTCCCAACTAGCCAACATGTCACCAAATCTCCCAACTAGCCAACATGTCACCAAATCTCCCACATGAGCTTCTTCTGTCAAGACTTCTGAATGAGACGTCAGCTCCGGAGATGCACTTGGCTGGTTGACTTCTTATCTGACTGAAAGGACTCAGCGTATTGTAGTGTGTCAAGCGTCTTCCATGGACACTTTATTTACCTGTGTCATGCCACACGGCTCAGATTTATGACCTATCCTACACTCCGTGTACACCAGCCTGTTTGGCAGAATTACTGTGGAAAAAATTTGTGGTATATCACCCAATTATTTGCGGAAGACACGGAACTGTACAGAGTTTCCGCCCTAACCCTTGGAATGTGCTGCTGCTGTGCAAGCTGTTGGGAACTTCTGTCTTGTGGTGAAATCATGGATGGCATCACAGATTTAAATTAAATGACGATAACCCAGAGCCGTTTATATGTGGTTCTGATGCCAATATTCGGAAGTTTGCTATAGCATCGATAAAAGTTGATGCTTCTGAGATCCCCCTTGACCAACACTGCAAGATACTGGGGCTATGATTCCTCATATCAGCTCTGTGGTCAGGGCTTGTTTTTTGTCATCTACGCGCCCTGGGTCAGCTGCGTCCTCAACTTAATAAGGGAACAGTCAATGCCATAGCAGTCACTCCAATCCAGTCAAGAATAGATTACTGTAACAGTTGGTTGTGGGGTTTACCGGAAAACCAAATTCAGAGACTCCAGAAGGTACAAAATACTGCAGCACGCACAGTATCGCGTATGAAGAACTCTGACCACATCAACCGAGTTCTTAAAGATCTCCATTGGCGTCCTGTGAGTGAGAGCATTGGCCTCAAAATTCTGCCCCTGGCGTATAGCTGTACAGAAGGCTCTGCACCTGTTTATCTTATAAAACTGAATTTAAAAAATGTATCCACACAGAACATGCGCTCTTCAACACAGTCCTTATTGAGAGTTCCAAGGGTGGATGGTCACAGAAAAAAGTCATACACTCTTTTGAAGCTATTGCACCTAAATTGTGTAGCAGTTTTTGCCTCAATCTTTGAGGGACATTTAAAACGATAAAAAGTCATTTAAGAACCATTTTTAATACTTTTTTTCCCTAAATAGATTTTAGGACATCATAGCTCTGTGAGCATGCTAAAATAGCAAGGATACAAGCGCAATAAAAATACACTATCATCATCATACCCTCATCCCAACATCTCCTCACATCCCAACATCTCCTCACATCCCAACATCTCCTCACATCCCAACATCTCCTCACATCCCAACATCTCCTCACATCCCAATATCTCCTCACATCCCAACATCTCCTCACATCCCAACATCTCCTCACATCCCAACATCTCCTCACATCCCAACATCTCCTCACATCCCAACATCTCCTCACATCCCAACATCTCCTCACATCCCAACATCTCCTCACATCCCAACATCTCCTCACATCCCAACATCTCCTTACATAAATTAGATAACACACATAATCTCAAATAATATACGTTACAATATGACCAATTATAACATCCAAAAATAAATTGTTGAATTTTTTTTCGTTCCATAATTAGACAATTAGATTTAAAATAAATAAATAAAATAAAGAATCGGTCTTAATACAACATTCAATACAACAACGTCCATTGTCTGGGTCTTTTGGGGATACAACAAAACTAAAAGAACATGACATTAAAATGCCAAGAACAGACCAAGACATGGCACTGCCGGGATAGGAGGGTGTTAAATCCGAATGACATGAAGAAAAGACCATGAGACGACATTATCAGTTAGAAGAACATGACATAGGCATGCCAAGACATGAAACTATCAGAAGAACATTATACGAGAATGTCAAGAGAAGACACTATTAGTTCGAATAACAAAATTCTAAGAGATGACACTATCCTGTAGAAGATCATTCAACCAGAATTCCAAAAGATGACATCATCAGTTAAAAGATCATTCAACCAGAATGCCAACAGATGACATCATCAGTTAAAAGATCATTCAACCAGAATGCCAAAAGATGACATCATCAGTTAAAGATAATTCAACCAGAATGCCAACAGATGACATCATCAGTTAAAAGATCATTCAACCAGAATGCCAACAGATGACATCATCAGTTAAAGATCATTCAACCAGAATGCCAACAGATGACATCATCAGTTAAAAGATAATTCAACCAGAATGCCAAAAGATGACATCATCAGTTAAAAGATCATTCAACCAGAATGCCAAAATATGACATCATCAGTTAAAGATCATTCAACCAGAATGCCAAAAGATGACATCATCAGTTAAAAGATCATTCAACCAGAATGCCAAAAGATGACATCATCAGTTTAAAGATCATTCAACCAGAATGCCAAAAGATGACATCATCAGTTTAAAGATCATTCAACCAGAATGCCAAAAGATGACATCATCAGTTAAAGATCATTAAACCAGAATGCCAAAAGATGACATCATCAGTTAAAAGATAATTCAACCAGAATTCCAAAAGATGACATCATCAGTTAAAAGATCATTCAACCAGAATGCCAAAAGATGACATCATCAGTTTAAAGATAATTCAACCAGAATGCCAAAAGATGACATCATCAGTTTAAAGATCATTCAACCAGAATGCCAAAAGATGACATCATCAGTTAAAGATCATTAAACCAGAATGCCAAAAGATGACATCATCAGTTAAAGATCATTCAACCAGAATGCCAATAGATGACATCATCAGTTAAAGATCATTCAACCAGAATGCCAAAAGATGACATAATCAGTTAAAAGATCGTTCAACCAGAATGCCAATAGATGACATCATCAGTTAAAGATCATTCAACCAGAATGCCAAAAGATGACATCATCAGTTAAAAGATCATTCAACCAGAATGCCAAAAGATGACATCCTCAGTTTAAAGATCATTCAACCAGAATGCCAAAAGATGACATCATCAGTTAAAGATCATTCAACCAGAATGCCAAAAGATGACATCATCAGTTAAAAGATAATTCAACAAGAATTCCAAAAGATGACATCATCAGTTAAAAGATCATTCAACCAGAATGCCAAAAGATGACATCATCAGTTTAAAGATCATTTAACCAGAATGCCAAAAGATGACATCATCAGTTTAAAGATCATTCAACCAGAATGCCAAAAGATGACATCATCAGTTAAAGATCATTAAACCAGAATGCCAAAAGATGACATCATCAGTTAAAAGATCATTCAACCAGAATGCCAAAAGATGACATCATCAGTTAAAAGATCATTCAACCAGAATGCCAAAAGATGACATCATCAGTTTAAAGATCATTCAACCAGAATGCCAAAAGATGACATCATCAGTTTAAAGATCATTCAACCAGAATGCCAAAAGATGACATCATCAGTTAAAGATCATTAAACCAGAATGCCAAAATATGACATCATCAGTTAAAGATCATTCAACCAGAATGCCAAAAGATTACATCATCAGTTAAAGATCATTCAACCAGAATGCCAAAAGATGACATCATCAGTTAAAGATCATTCAACCAGAATGCCAAAAGATGACATCATCAGTTAAAGATCATTCAACCAGAATGCCAACAGATGACATCATCAGTTAAAAGAACACCACATTTAAATGCCAAGAGTTGACATTGCCCGACAGAATACAAGCAATATCAACATTCAAAGTTAAATGACAAAAAGACATTTAAAATCACATCAATTTTTTTTATTCATAGCTGTTGCAATGGGTAATGTGGAATGTTCAAAGAGTGTTGATAGACTGTTGATATAATGTTGATATAATTTTGATTGCATATTGATTGCATGTTGATTGTATGTTGACTGTATGTTGATTGTATATTGAGTGTATGTTGATTGCATGTTGATTGTATGTGGATTTTATGTTGATAGCATGTTGATAGAATTTTGATTGTATGTTAATTGTATTTTGATTGTATGTTGACTGTATGTTGATTGTATATTGAGTGTATGTTGATTGCATGTTGATTGTATGGGGATTTTATGTTGATAGCATGTTGATAGAATTTTGATTGTATGTTAATTGTATTTTGATTTTATGTTGATTGTATGTTGATTGTATGTGGATTATATGTTGATAGCATGTTGATATAATTTTGATTGTAGTTGATTGTATGTTGATTGTATGTTGATTGTATGTTGATTGTATGTTGATTGTATGTTGATTGTATGTTGATTGTATTTATTTTTTTTATTCATAGCTGGTGCAATGGTTAATGTGGTATGTTGAAAGAGTGTTGATAGAATGCTGATCGAATGTTGATTGTATGTTGATAGAATATTGATTGCATGTTGATACAATGTTGATTGTATGTTTGTGTTGATAGAATGTTGATAGAATCTCCTAACGCACATATTCTGGTGAGGATCTGAGATTACTTTCTTGTGACCCTGGCTAGTCCATTGGCTACCAGACAAATCTTTTGATTGAATCTACTAAATTGTTTGATGTACTTAAAAAGATCAAGTATATAACTCTATTTGTCCACAAAAATTGTCTGTAATCAATACTGTAATATTTGTCAAAAAAAACTTTCAAACAATTGGTTATTTAATAATGAATACGACAGTCATGGGGAAGTCAATCAACAGTCATGGGGAAGTCAATCAACAGTCATGGGGAAGTCAATCAACAGTCATGGGGAAGTCAATCAACAGTCATGATCTTTGTTGCTGACATGGACAAGATTCCAATTCACGATCTCTGGCCAAATTTTTGACCCCCAACTATTCAGTTAGGTAATGTCAAACAAAACTAGTGCTTACGGGATCATAGAGTGACATTTGACATAGAGTGACATTCGAAATAGAGTGACTTATGACATAGAGTGACATACGACATAGAGTGACATACGACATAGAGTGACATACGACATATAGTGACATATGACATAGAGTGACAATGGACATAACAGTCACTTTAATAAAGTGATGTTGCCAAAAAGTAATATTTTAGGAGCCCGTGATAAAGGGAGATAACTCAACGCTATTTAACTGGCACTCGGCGCAAAGGGAGTGAATCCCTGAAATTGACTGTAAAAAAAAATAAGATTCCTCCCTCTAGCTTTATCATCATCTTTGACTGCAAGGGCGTTAGATTGTGTGTCGTTAACTTGTGTGACTTAACTTGTGTGTCGTTAACTTGTGTGACGTTAACTTGTGTGAGGTTAGCTTGTGTGACGTTAGCTTGTGTGACGTTAACTTATGTGACTTAACTTGTGTGACGTTAACTTGTGTGACGTCAACTTGTGTGACGTCAACTTGTGTGTCGTTAACTTGTGTGACGTTAACTTGTGTGACGTAAACTTGTGTGACGTTAGCTTGTGTGACGTTAACTTATGTGACGTTAACTTGTGTGACGTTAACTTGTGTGACGTCAACTTGTAGGACGTTAACTTGTGTGACGTTAACTTGTGTGACGTTAACTTGGGTGACGTTAACTTGGATGACTTGAAAGAACACAGTCACACAACCGGCAGCTTAGCTCTGCAAGGTGGAGGCAACTCACATCAGAGTTTTATGATGGTGACAGCAGACATTGATTACAACTATTTAACTTGACATCCAATATTGCTAACTAATCGAACATCGAATACACCTATTTAATATAACATCGATTATTGCTAACTAATCTGACATCGAATACAGCAATGTCATTTGACATTGATTCAGGGATTGAGTGGGAGGAAGGAGATTGTGAAGTAGGAATTTAATGGGGAGGAGATGAGTAGTGTTTCAATGGAAAGAAAGACACTGGAGTGTAGGGATTCAATGGAAAGAAAGACACTGGAGTGTAGGGATTCAATGGAAAGAAAGACACTGGAGTGTAGGGATTCAATGGAAAGAAAGACATTGGAATGTAGGGATTCAATGGAAAGAAAGACATTGGAATGTAGGGATTCAATGGAAAGAAAGACATTGGAATGTAGGGATTCAATGGAAAGAAAGACATTGGAATGTAGGGATTCAATGGAAAGAAAGACATTGGAGTCTAGGGATTCAATGGAAAGAAAGACATTGGAGTGTAGGGATTCAATGGAAAGAAAGACATTGGAGTGTAGGGATTCAATGGAAAGAAAGACATTGGAGTGTAGGGATTCAATGGAAAGAAAGACATTGGAGTGTAGGGATTCAATGGAAAGAAAGACATTGGAATGTAGGGATTCAATGGAAAGAAAGACATTGGAATGTAGGGATTCAATGGAAAGAAAGACATTGGAATGTAGGGATTCAATGGAAAGAAAGACATTGGAGTGTAGGGATTCAGTGGAAAGAAATACATTGGAGTCTAGGGATTCAGTGGAAAGAAAGACATTGGAGTGTAGGGATTCAGTGGAAAGAAAGACATTGGAGTCTAGGGATTCAGTGGAAAGAAAGACATTGGAGTGTAGGGATTCAGTGGAAAGAAATACATTGGAGTCTAGGGATTCAGTGGAAAGAAAGACATTGGAGTGTAGGGATTCAGTGGAAAGAAAGACATTGGAGTCTAGGGATTCAGTGGAAAGAAAGACATTGGAGTCTAGGGATTCAATGGAAAAAAAGACATTGGAGTCTAGGGATTCAATGGAAAGAAAGACATTGGAGTGTAGGGATTCAGTGGAAAGAAAGACATTGGAGTCTAGGGATTCAGTGGAAAGAAAGACATTGGAATGTAGGGATTCAATGGAAAAAAGACATTGGAGTCTAGGGATTCAGTGGAAAGAAAGACATTGGAATGTAGGGATTCAATGGAAAGAAAGACTTTGGAATGTAGTGATTCAATGGAAAGAAAGACATTGGAATGTAGGGATTCAATGGAAAGAAAGACATTGGAGTCTAGGGATTCAATGGAAAGAAAGACTTTGGAATGTAGTGATTCAATGGAAAGAAAGACATTGGAATGTAGTGATTCAATGGAAATAAAGACATTGGAATGTAGGGATTCAATGAAAATAAAGACATTGGAATGTAGGGATTCAATGAAAATAAAGACATTGGAATGTAGGGATTCAATGAAAATAAAGACATTGGAATGTAGGGATTCAGTGGAAAGAGAGACATTGGAGTCTAGGGATTCAGTTGGAAGAAGGACATTGCGGAGTAAGGATTTAATGTGGAGTAGAACATTGGGGGAGTAGGGATACCATGGGAAGTTAGGATCAGGTAGGAGAGGGGTATCAGCTTTTGTCAAATTCCATCTGACATCTTTGTAGAACCATGTCGTGCATTATCGCGATTGCACTCTTCACTGTCGTAATCTCCAATAGGAAAAAAAAGACGTAAAGAGAAATAGCATGTATGAAAATAGCTTGGCTTTGGATAAAAAAATATTAATGTTAGTTTTACAAGGTCTGACATATGTCATTCTTAACATTCGATCGCGACGGCTACACATATAATGTTGTTGGTCCTGTAATATGTTTATTGTCACAATAATATGTTTACTGTCATAATAATATGTTTACTGCCACAGTTATATTTGTAATTTAACTCTAATATATGTAGGTTGAACACATATGTTACTGTTACAAATATATGTTACTGTCACACTAAAATGATACTGTCACACCAAAATGATACTGTCACACCAAAATGATACTGTCACACCAAAATGATACTGTCACACCAAAATGATACTGTCACTCCAAAGTCTTTATATCATCTAACAAGTGTACTGTTAATATACCCAGATGTCCCGTGACACGTGAGATGATGTACCTGTCTCTACGGTCGTGGAAGAAGTAGTTGGGTAGACAGGGCCATCGACCCTAATACTGACAGGTGGAGCTGACAGGTGGAGCCTATCAACGCACAACTTAGTATTTAAATGAGAATCACAGGTGAGGCGCCGAGAAGCCTATCGACATATAACATCATTTTTACAACACTCACACGAGAGGCCTGTCTACTATATAACCTCTTTTTTAAAAGACTTGTACTGTTGAGGCCATGAGATTCCTATCAACGTATAACATCCTTTTTACAACATTCACAGTTGAGTACATCTATATAAATCATCTTCATTTCTTCCTCAATCCTGATATGAAATAATATCCTCAATCCTTACATGAAATCATATCCTCACTCCTTATATGAAATCATATCCACAATCCCAACGCGTGATATCCATAGTATCCCAAAACGTAAGAAATGCGCGTCGCATACGTGGATGCACCACCTTCCAAATAAATATATGATGTTGTGATGTCTAATCCATGGCACATCGCTACAATAGAACACACGTGCCTCTCGTGTCCACAGTCCAGCGTCTAATGGTGTCGACCAGGACGACAGACTTGACGCATGTCACAAAGTAATCCAATAAGAAGTGGCCTGGAGAGGGCAATCAACCGCACCATGTATAATGTATTAGAGATCGAGCAACAACGTCACCAGACCAAGCATTCGTTACCGGAACATGTATACTGTATTAGAGATTGAGCCACAACTTCACCAGGCCAAGCATTCGTTACCGGAACATGTATACTGTATTAGAGATTGAGCCACAACGTCACCAGGCCAAGCATTCGTTACCGGAACATGTAAACTGTATTAGAGATTGAGCCACAACGTCACCAGGCCAAGCATTCGTTACCGGAACATGTAAACTGTATTAGAGATTGAGCCACAACGTCACCAGGCCAAGCATTCGTTACCGGAACATGTAAACTGTATTAGAGATTGAGCCACAACGTCACCAGGCCAAGCATTCGTTACCGGAACATGTATAATGCATTTAAGATTGAGTCTCGTCGTCAAAATGCACAATATTATACACAGGAACACGTACAACATATTAGAGATTAAGCCACACCTAAAGCTGGCAAAGTATTCGATACCTGAACATTTATAGTGAATTAGAGATTTGAGCCGCACGGTTAACATACAAAGTATTCGATACCTGAACATTTATAGTGAATTACAGATTTGAGCCGCACTGTTAACATACAAAGTATTCGATACCTGAATATTCATAGTGAATTAGAGATTTGAGCCGCACGGTTAACATACAAAGTATTCGATACCTGAACATTTATAGTGAATTAGAGATTTGAGCCGCACGCTTAACATACAAAGTATTCGCTGGCTACACTACCCGATACCAACACACAGATGAAGGGAATACAATCCACTGCAATGTAAACCTTACGACAGCGTCCTCCTAATCAACTCAGAATTTTAAGTTATCAACTAGTGATACATTTTTTAATTTTCGAAAAATTACAGGCTAATAATGGTTACTGTGTGGCCTAGTGGCCTAGTGGCCTAAACAGCGGTCCCTCCAAAAAGAAAAAAACAAAAACACCACCGGCACCCCGGGTGGATGACTCGTTAACCTTGGACGGCAACTCATCTAAGAGAAGGAAAATCTGAATTCTAACCCGGAGATGGAGTCCCGTAGGCGGAATAACATAGACACAAGGAAAATTCCGGCTCTTCCTGCGAAGCTACTTGTGCCAAGCTGATCATCCGCTGGGTCATCTAGCTGCGTGGAGCGAGGTGATTTGCTGCCTAGGGAACCAGCTTATGCTCTTAAATAAAATTCACAGGCCTTGTCATTTCGTCATGCGAAAGTCTACCAAATCGTCACATCGTGACTCACGGATGCCAGAAAAGACGAAAATAATCACCGCTAAGCGAAGGCAAGATTTAAGATCGCCAGTAATACGACAGGAAGCATCTCCACTTTCTTGACGAGGATGTAAAAAAAATGTCGACAGTCTACAAGAATGAGGTTAGTTAACCAACGAGTTATGAAACAACTTTCTACAGACTCCGATACTCTGAACCGAAGTGTCCTTTGAAAGAAAGATCACCTGGTCGTCCAGTCGTTCAGCGGGGGGGGGGGGGGGGGGGGGGGGGCACAGATGAGCGAGCATGTCGACACAGCTGGCCAGCCACAGCCTTGGTCAAGATTGCTCTAGCCGGTAAAGCCTGGTTAGTCCCGCAGATCGGTCTATGGCGGGACGCTACATTTGTTTCCCTGTGAAGAGTTTGGTGAGACTCAATGCATAACAATCTTCCCACCACAATGAGGTTTTTTTTTTTGTTGTTGTTTTTGTACTCGCCTGCACTATTGATCCGACTCCGAGAAAATTACCCATAAACAGGACGTAAAAAGAGCACGGCTATTGCCCAATCTCATCTCACTCAACACAACGCTGATACATACAGGACGACAAGAGAAAAGAAGAGACTGTGGTAGGTCTAAAAATAGCCTCACAGAATTAGAATGCCTTTAAAAAATGTTGCCTCTATTGATTTTCTAACGCATAATATTTTTTTCCGGTTAAAAATACTACGCCACAAGAGCTATGGCATTTTTCTTGTATAGATCTGTCCAGTGTTGTGCCACAAGGAAGTTGATCCCGTGTCTAAGATCCATCCAGTGTTGTACGACAAGGAAGTTGATACCGTGTCTAAGCTTCATCCAGTGTTGTACCACAAGGAAGTTGATCCCGTGTCTAAGATCCATCCAGTGTTTTACCACAAGGAAGTTGATCCCGTGTCTAAGCTTCATCCAGTGTTGTACGACAAGGAAGTTGATCCCGTGTCTATAATTCATCCAGTGTTGTACCACAAGGAAGTTGATCCCGTGTCTAAGCTTCATCCAGTGTTGTACCACAAGGAAGGTGATCCCGTGTCTAAGATCGATCCAGTGTTGTACGACAAGGAAGTTGATCCCGTGTCTAAGCTTCATCCAGTGTTGTACCACAAGGAAGTTGATCCCGTGTCTAAGATCCATCCAGTGTTTTACCACAAGGAAGTTGATCCCGCGTCTAAGATCCATCCAGTGTTGTGCCACAATGATGTTGACCCCGTGTCTAAGCTTCATCCAGTATTGTACCACAAGGAAGGTGATCCCGTGTCTAAGATCGATCCAGTGTTGTGCCACAATGATGTTGCCCCGTGTCTATAATTCATCCAGTGTTGTACCACAAGGAAGTTGACCCCGTGTCTAAGATTCATCCAGTGTTGTACCACAAGGAAGTTGACCCGGTGTCTAAGATTCATACCACAAGGAATCGCTTATCACATCACAATTATCCACTTCACTTTAAAGGCCAACTTCTTCAAGATCTCACAAACCAAACACTACAGCTGCTTCCTTGAATCTAATTCTCAAATGTTCACATCAACATTTCTTTCCCGTTTTCTTTCATCATTCTTTTCATCAAGGTAAAAAACAAATGATTCTTTTCATTAAAAAAAATATAGTAAATTCTTTATATTCACTTCGTGGTTGGCTGGCAAAGTTGTCGGGCGGCTAATTGACCCATTTCCCGTCAACCTACCGAGCTGATACTTGGTACATAGACTCGTTCCCGATGACAACACATTCTTTCAAATGTTCAGCCCCACCCCTATAATCAGTTTTTCCCATATTTCAAGGTGGAGATAAAAAAATAAATTCCCGCTAACTGCACTAAATAAGATTCTTTTTACAAATAATATCGCAAGTGCGTTTGGTGCGTGTTCCTTTCTTATGTTTTGGTTTCTGAAATTGTTGTTGAAATAATTCTGCGGTGTAAGAGCGGTATAGAGATTGGGATATAGTTCAGGGGCGTAACAAAATATATATGCGGTTGCGATCCTTGGGGCGGGGGCGGGGGGGGGGGCACTAATTAGGATTCTTATAGAGTGCGTTACTTGTGTGCATGTTTTTTTTTCAAATTTTTAGCCCCCCCCCCCCCCCCCCCCCCCCCCCATTGCTCGAAATTAAATTTCATAAAGATTTATAGGAAAAATTTTGTTTTTTAGGATTTGTTTAATTTTCACCTTCTTTCT